>CM055118.1:995328113-995751349 GCA_029206835.1 Rana muscosa | reverse complement strand
TACATAGCACATATCTGCATTCTGCACCCTGTACATAGCACATATCTGCATTCTGCACCCTGTATATAGCACATATCTGCATTCTGCACCCTGTACATAGCACATATCTGCATTCTGCACCCTGTACATAGCACATATCTGCATTCTGCACCCTGTAAATAGCACATATCTGCATTCTGCACCCTGTATATAGCACATATCTGCATTCTGCACCCTGTACATAGCACATATCTGCATTCTGCACCCTGTAAATAGCACATATCTGCATTCTGCACCCTGTATATAGCACATATCTGCATTCTGCACCCTGTATATAGCACATATCTGCATTCTGCACCCTGTATATAGCACATATCTGCATTCTGATACCTGTAAATCACATGTATCTGCATTCTGCGACCTGTAAATCGCACATATCTGCATTCTGCACCCTGTACATAGCACATATCTGCATTCTGCACCCTGTACATAGCACATATCTGCATTCTGCACCCTGTAAATAGCACATATCTGCATTCTGCACCCTGTAAATCACATGTATCTGCATTCTGCAACCTGTAAATCGCACATATCTGCATTCTGCACCCTGTAAATCGCACATATCTGCATTCTGCACCCTGTATATAGCACATGTCTACATTCTGCACCCTGTACATAGCACATATCTGCATTCTGCACCCTGTACATAGCACATATCTGCATTCTGCACCCTGTATATAGCACATATCTGCATTCTGCACCCTGTACATAGCACATATCTGCATTCTGCACCCTGTACATAGCACATATCTGCATTCTGCACCCTGTACATAGCGCATATCTGCATTCTGCACCCTGTATATAGCACATATCTGCATTCTGCACCCTGTACATAGCACATATCTGCATTCTGCACCCTGTAAATAGCACATATCTACATTCTGCACCCTGTACATAGCACATATCTGCATTCTGCACCCTGTATATAGCACATTGTCTACATTCTGCACCCTGTACATAGCACATATCTGCATTCTGCACCCTGTATATAGCACATATCTGCATTCTGCACCCTGTACATAGCACATATCTGCATTCTGCACCCTGTAAATAGCACATATCTGCATTCTGCACCCTGTAAATCACATGTATCTGCATTCTGCAACCTGTAAATCGCACATATCTGCATTCTGCACCCTGTAAATCGCACATATCTGCATTCTGCACCCTGTACATAGCACATATCTGCATTCTGCACCCTGTACATAGCACATATCTGCATTCTGCACCCTGTACATAGCACATATCTGCATTCTGCACCCTGTACATAGCACATATCTGCATTCTGCACCCTGTACATAGCACATATCTGCATTCTGCACCCTGTATATAGCACATATCTGCATTCTGCACCCTGTACATAGCACATATCTGCATTCTGCACCCTGTAAATAGCACATATCTACATTCTGCACCCTGTACATAGCACATATCTGCATTCTGCACCCTGTATATAGCACATATCTGCATTCTGCACCCTGTACATAGCACATATCTGCATTCTGCATCCTGTAAATAGCACATATCTGCATTCTGCACCCTGTACATAGCACATATCTGCATTCTGCACCCTGTATATAGCACATATCTGCATTCTGCACCCTGTACATAGCACATATCTGCATTCTGCACCCTGTAAATAGCACATATCTGCATTCTGCACCCTGTATATAGCACATATCTGCATTCTGCACCCTGTACATAGCACATATCTGCATTCTGCACCCTGTAAATAGCACATATCTGCATTCTGCACCCTGTATATAGCACATATCTGCATTCTGCACCCTGTATATAGCACATATCTGCATTCTGCACCCTGTATATAGCACATATCTGCATTCTGCACCCTGTACATAGCACATATCTGCATTCTGCACCCTGTATATAGCACATATCTGCATTCTGCACCCTGTATATAGCACATATCTGCATTCCTGATACCTGTAAATCACATGTATCTGCATTCTGCAACCTGTAAATCGCACATATCTGCATTCTGCACCCTGTATATAGCACATATCTGCATTCTGCACCCTGTACATAGCACATATCTGCATTCTGCACCCTGTATATAGCACATATCTGCATTCTGCACCCTGTACATAGCACATATCTGCATTCTGCACCCTGTATATAGCACATATCTGCATTCTGCACCCTGTATATAGCACATATCTGCATTCTGATACCTGTAAATCACATGTATCTGCATTCTGCAACCTGTAAATCGCACATATCTGCATTCTGCACCCTGTATATAGCACATATCTACATTCTGCACCCTGTACATAGCACATATCTGCATTCTGCACCCTGTATATAGCACATGTCTACATTCTGCACCCTGTACATAGCACATATCTGCATTCTGCACCCTGTAAATAGCACATATCTACATTCTGCACCCTGTACATAGCACATATCTGCATTCTGCACCCTGTATATAGCACATGTCTACATTCTGCACCCTGTACATAGCACATATCTGCATTCTGCACCCTGTATATAGCACATATCTGCATTCTGCACCCTGTACATAGCACATATCTGCATTCTGCACCCTGTAAATAGCACATATCTGCATTCTGCACCCTGTAAATCACATGTATCTGCATTCTGCAACCTGTAAATCGCACATATCTGCATTCTGCACCCTGTAAATCGCACATATCTGCATTCTGCACCCTGTATATAGCACATGTCTACATTCTGCACCCTGTACATAGCACATATCTGCATTCTGCACCCTGTACATAGCACATATCTGCATTCTGCACCCTGTATATAGCACATATCTGCATTCTGCACCCTGTACATAGCACATATCTGCATTCTGCACCCTGTACATAGCACATATCTGCATTCTGCACCCTGTAAATAGCACATATCTGCATTCTGCACCCTGTATATAGCACATATCTGCATTCTGCACCCTGTACATAGCACATATCTGCATTCTGCACCCTGTAAATAGCACATATCTGCATTCTGCACCCTGTATATAGCACATATCTGCATTCTGCACCCTGTATATAGCACATATCTGCATTCTGCACCCTGTATATAGCACATATCTGCATTCTGATACCTGTAAATCACATGTATCTGCATTCTGCAACCTGTAAATCGCACATATCTGCATTCTGCACCCTGTACATAGCACATATCTGCATTCTGCACCCTGTACATAGCACATATCTGCATTCTGCACCCTGTAAATAGCACATATCTGCATTCTGCACCCTGTAAATCACATGTATCTGCATTCTGCAACCTGTAAATCGCACATATCTGCATTCTGCACCCTGTAAATCGCACATATCTGCATTCTGCACCCTGTATATAGCACATGTCTACATTCTGCACCCTGTACATAGCACATATCTGCATTCTGCACCCTGTACATAGCACATATCTGCATTCTGCACCCTGTATATAGCACATATCTGCATTCTGCACCCTGTACATAGCACATATCTGCATTCTGCACCCTGTACATAGCACATATCTGCATTCTGCACCCTGTACATAGCGCATATCTGCATTCTGCACCCTGTATATAGCACATATCTGCATTCTGCACCCTTGTACATAGCACATATCTGCATTCTGCACCCTGTAAATAGCACATATCTACATTCTGCACCCTGTACATAGCACATATCTGCATTCTGCACCCTGTATATAGCACATGTCTACATTCTGCACCCTGTACATAGCACATATCTGCATTCTGCACCCTGTATATAGCACATATCTGCATTCTGCACCCTGTACATAGCACATATCTGCATTCTGCACCCTGTAAATAGCACATATCTGCATTCTGCACCCTGTAAATCACATGTATCTGCATTCTGCAACCTGTAAATCGCACATATCTGCATTCTGCACCCTGTAAATCGCACATATCTGCATTCTGCACCCTGTACATAGCACATATCTGCATTCTGCACCCTGTAAATAGCACATATCTGCATTCTGCACCCTGTATATAGCACATATCTGCATTCTGCACCCTGTACATAGCACATATCTGCATTCTGCACCCTGTAAATAGCACATATCTGCATTCTGCACCCTGTATATAGCACATATCTGCATTCTGCACCCTGTATATAGCACATATCTGCATTCTGCACCCTGTATATAGCACATATCTGCATTCTGCACCCTGTACATAGCACATATCTGCATTCTGCACCCTGTATATAGCACATATCTGCATTCTGCACCCTGTATATATAGCACATATCTGCATTCTGATACCTGTAAATCACATGTATCTGCATTCTGCAACCTGTAAATCGCACATATCTGCATTCTGCACCCTGTATATAGCACATATCTGCATTCTGCACCCTGTACATAGCACATATCTGCATTCTGCACCCTGTATATAGCACATATCTGCATTCTGCACCCTGTACATAGCACATATCTGCATTCTGCACCCTGTATATAGCACATATCTGCATTCTGCACCCTGTATATAGCACATATCTGCATTCTGATACCTGTAAATCACATGTATCTGCATTCTGCAACCTGTAAATCGCACATATCTGCATTCTGCACCCTGTATATAGCACATATCTACATTCTGCACCCTGTACATAGCACATATCTGCATTCTGCACCCTGTATATAGCACATGTCTACATTCTGCACCCTGTACATAGCACATATCTGCATTCTGCACCCTGTAAATAGCACATATCTACATTCTGCACCCTGTACATAGCACATATCTGCATTCTGCACCCTGTATATAGCACATGTCTACATTCTGCACCCTGTACATAGCACATATCTGCATTCTGCACCCTGTATATAGCACATATCTGCATTCTGCACCCTGTACATAGCACATATCTGCATTCTGCACCCTGTAAATAGCACATATCTGCATTCTGCACCCTGTAAATCACATGTATCTGCATTCTGCAACCTGTAAATCGCACATATCTGCATTCTGCACCCTGTAAATCGCACATATCTGCATTCTGCACCCTGTATATAGCACATGTCTACATTCTGCACCCTGTACATAGCACATATCTGCATTCTGCACCCTGTACATAGCACATATCTGCATTCTGCACCCTGTATATAGCACATATCTGCATTCTGCACCCTGTACATAGCACATATCTGCATTCTGCACCCTGTACATAGCACATATCTGCATTCTGCACCCTGTAAATAGCACATATCTGCATTCTGCACCCTGTATATAGCACATATCTGCATTCTGCACCCTGTACATAGCACATATCTGATTTTCTGCACCCTGTAAATAGCACATATCTGCATTCTGCACCCTGTATATAGCACATATCTGCATTCTGCACCCTGTATATAGCACATATCTGCATTCTGCACCCTGTATATAGCACATATCTGCATTCTGATACCTGTAAATCACATGTATCTGCATTCTGCAACCTGTAAATCGCACATATCTAAATTCTGCACCCTGTACATAGCACATATCTGCATTCTGCACCCTGTACATAGCACATATCTGCATTCTGCACCCTGTAAATAGCACATATCTGCATTCTGCACCCTGTAAATCACATGTATCTGCATTCTGCAACCTGTAAATCGCACATATCTGCATTCTGCACCCTGTAAATCGCACATATCTGCATTCTGCACCCTGTATATAGCACATGTCTACATTCTGCACCCTGTACATAGCACATATCTGCAATCTGCACCCTGTACATAGCACATATCTGCATTCTGCACCCTGTATATAGCACATATCTGCATTCTGCACCTGTACATAGCACATATCTGCATTCTGCACCCTGTACATAGCACATATCTGCATTCTGCACCCTGTACATAGCGCATATCTGCATTCTGCACCCTGTATATAGCACATATCTGCATTCTGCACCCTGTACATAGCACATATCTGCATTCTGCACCCTGTAAATAGCACATATCTACATTCTGCACCCTGTACATAGCACATATCTGCATTCTGCACCCTGTATATAGCACATGTCTACATTCTGCACCCTGTACATAGCACATATCTGCATTCTGCACCCTGTATATAGCACATATCTGCATTCTGCACCCTGTACATAGCACATATCTGCATTCTGCACCCTGTAAATAGCACATATCTGCATTCTGCACCCTGTAAATCACATGTATCTGCATTCTGCAACCTGTAAATCGCACATATCTGCATTCTGCACCCTGTAAATCGCACATATCTGCATTCTGCACCCTGTACATAGCACATATCTGCATTCTGCACCCTGTACATAGCACATATCTGCATTCTGCACCCTGTACATAGCACATATCTGCATTCTGCACCCTGTACATAGCACATATCTGCATTCTGCACCCTGTACATAGCACATATCTGCATTCTGCACCCTGTATATAGCACATATCTGCATTCTGCACCCTGTACATAGCACATATCTGCATTCTGCACCCTGTAAATAGCACATATCTACATTCTGCACCCTGTACATAGCACATATCTGCATTCTGCACCCTGTATATAGCACATATCTGCATTCTGCACCCTGTACATAGCACATATCTGCATTCTGCATCCTGTAAATAGCACATATCTGCATTCTGCACCCTGTACATAGCACATATCTGCATTCTGCACCCTGTATATAGCACATATCTGCATTCTGCACCCTGTACATAGCACATATCTGCATTCTGCACCCTGTAAATAGCACATATCTGCATTCTGCACCCTGTATATAGCACATATCTGCATTCTGCACCCTGTACATAGCACATATCTGCATTCTGCACCCTGTAAATAGCACATATCTGCATTCTGCACCCTGTATATAGCACATATCTGCATTCTGCACCCTGTATATAGCACATATCTGCATTCTGCACCCTGTATATAGCACATATCTGCATTCTGCACCCTGTACATAGCACATATCTGCATTCTGCACCCTGTATATAGCACATATCTGCATTCTGCACCCTGTATATAGCACATATCTGCATTCTGATACCTGTAAATCACATGTATCTGCATTCTGCAACCTGTAAATCGCACATATCTGCATTCTGCACCCTGTATATAGCACATATCTGCATTCTGCACCCTGTACATAGCACATATCTGCATTCTGCACCCTGTATATAGCACATATCTGCATTCTGCACCCTGTACATAGCACATATCTGCATTCTGCACCCTGTATATAGCACATATCTGCATTCTGCACCCTGTATATAGCACATATCTGCATTCTGATACCTGTAAATCACATGTATCTGCATTCTGCAACCTGTAAATCGCACATATCTGCATTCTGCACCCTGTATATAGCACATATCTGCATTCTGCACCCTGTACATAACACATATCTGCATTCTGCACCCTGTATATAGCACATATCTGCATTCTGCACCCTGTACATAGCACATATCTGCATTCTGCACCCTGTATATAGCACATATCTGCATTCTGCACCCTGTACATAGCACATATCTGCATTCTGCACCCTGTAAATAGCACATATCTACATTCTGCACCCTGTACATAGCACATATCTGCATTCTGCACCCTGTATATAGCACATATCTGCATTCTGCACCCTGTACATAGCACATATCTGCATTCTGCATCCTGTAAATAGCACATATCTGCATTCTGCACCCTGTACATAGCACATATCTGCATTCTGCACCCTGTATATAGCACATGTCTACATTCTGCACCCTGTACATAGCACATATCTGCATTCTGCACCCTGTAAATGGCACATATCTGCATTCTGAACCCTGTATATAGCACATATCTGCATTCTGATACCTGTAAATCACATGTATCAGCATTCTGCAACCTGTAAATAGCACATATCTACATTCTGCACCCTGTACATAGCACATATCTGCATTCTGCACCCTGTATATAGCACATGTCTACATTCTGCACCCTGTACATAGCACATATCTGCATTCTGCACCCTGTATATAGCACATATCTGCATTCTGCACCCTGTACATAGCACATATCTGCATTCTGCACCCTGTAAATAGCACATATCTGCATTCTGCACCCTGTAAATCACATGTATCTGCATTCTGCAACCTGTAAATCGCACATATCTGCATTCTGCACCCTGTAAATCGCACATATCTGCATTCTGCACCCTGTACATAGCACATATCTGCATTCTGCACCCTGTAAATAGCACATATCTGCATTCTGCACCCTGTAAATCACATGTATCTGCATTCTGCACCCTGTAAATCGCACATATTTGCATTCTGCACCCTGTATATAGCACATATCTACATTCTGCACCCTGTACATAGCACATATCTGCATTCTGCACCCTGTATATAGCACATGTCTACATTCTGCACCCTGTACATAGCACATATCTGCATTCTGCACCCTGTAAATGGCACATATCTGCATTCTGAACCCTGTATATAGCACATATCTGCATTCTGATACCTGTAAATCACATGTATCTGCATTCTGCACCCTGTAATTAGCACATATCTACATTCTGCACCCTGTACATAGCACATATCTGCATTCTGCACCCTGTATATAGCACATGTCTACATTCTGCACCCTGTACATAGCACATATCTGCATTCTGCACCCTGTAAATAGCACATATCTGCATTCTGCACCCTGTAAATCACATGTATCTGCATTCTGCAACCTGTAAATCGCACATATCTGCATTCTGCACCCTGTAAATCGCACATATCTGCATTCTGCACCCCTGTACATAGCACATATCTGCATTCTGCACCCTGTACATAGCACATATCTGCATTCTGCACCCTGTACATAGCACATATCTGCATTCTGCACCCTGTACATAGCACATATCTGCATTCTGCACCCTGTACATAGCACATATCTGCATTCTGCACCCTGTACATAGCACATATCTGCATTCTGCACCCTGTATATAGCACATATCTGCATTCTGCACCCTGTACATAGCACATATCTGCATTTCTGCACCCTGTAAATAGCACATATCTACATTCTGCACCCTGTACATAGCACATATCTGCATTCTGCACCCTGTATATAGCACATATCTGCATTCTGCACCCTGTACATAGCACATATCTGCATTCTGCATCCTGTAAATAGCACATATCTGCATTCTGCACCCTGTACATAGCACATATCTGCATTCTGCACCCTGTATATAGCACATATCTGCATTCTGCACCCTGTACATAGCACATATCTGCATTCTGCACCCTGTAAATAGCACATATCTGCATTCTGCACCCTGTATATAGCACATATCTGCATTCTGCACCCTGTACATAGCACATATCTGCATTCTGCACCCTGTAAATAGCACATATCTGCATTCTGCACCCTGTATATAGCACATATCTGCATTCTGCACCCTGTAAATGGCACATATCTGCATTCTGCACCCTGTATATAGCACATATCTGCATTCTGAACCCTGTATATAGCACATATCTGCATTCTGATACCTGTAAATCACATGTATCTGTATTCTGCAACCTGTAAATCGCACATATCTGCATTCTGCACCCTGTAAATAGCACATATCTGCATTCTGCACCCTGTAAATCACATGTATCTGCATTCTGCACCCTGTAAATCGCACATATTTGCATTCTGCACCCTGTATATAGCACATATCTACATTCTGCACCCTGTACATAGCACATATCTGCATTCTGCACCCTGTATATAGCACATGTCTACATTCTGCACCCTGTACATAGCACATATCTGCATTCTGCACCCTGTAAATAGCACATATCTACATTCTGCACCCTGTACATAGCACATATCTGCATTCTGCACCCTGTATATAGCACATGTCTACATTCTGCACCCTGTACATAGCACATATCTGCATTCTGCACCCTGTATATAGCACATATCTGCATTCTGCACCCTGTACATAGCACATATCTGCATTCTGCACCCTGTAAATAGCACATATCTGCATTCTGCACCCTGTAAATCACATGTATCTGCATTCTGCAACCTGTAAATCGCACATATCTGCATTCTGCACCCTGTACATAGCACATATCTGCATTCTGCACCCCTGTAAATAGCACATATCTACATTCTGCACCCTGTACATAGCACATATCTGCATTCTGCACCCTGTATATAGCACATATCTGCATTCTGCACCCTGTACATAGCACATATCTGCATTCTGCATCCTGTAAATAGCACATATCTGCATTCTGCACCCTGTACATAGCACATATCTGCATTCTGCACCCTGTATATAGCACATATCTGCATTCTGCACCCTGTACATAGCACATATCTGCATTCTGCACCCTGTAAATAGCACATATCTGCATTCTGCACCCTGTATATAGCACATATCTGCATTCTGCACCCTGTACATAGCACATATCTGCATTCTGCACCCTGTAAATAGCACATATCTGCATTCTGCACCCTGTATATAGCACATATCTGCATTCTGCACCCTGTAAATGGCACATATCTGCATTCTGCACCCTGTATATAGCACATATCTGCATTCTGAACCCTGTATATAGCACATATCTGCATTCTGATACCTGTAAATCACATGTATCTGCATTCTGCAACCTGTAAATCGCACATATCTGCATTCTGCACCCTGTAAATAGCACATATCTGCATTCTGCACCCTGTAAATCACATGTATCTGCATTCTGCACCCTGTAAATCGCACATATTTGCATTCTGCACCCTGTATATAGCACATATCTACATTCTGCACCCTGTACATAGCACATATCTGCATTCTGCACCCTGTATATAGCACATGTCTACATTCTGCACCCTGTACATAGCACATATCTGCATTCTGCACCCTGTAAATAGCACATATCTACATTCTGCACCCTGTACATAGCACATATCTGCATTCTGCACCCTGTATATAGCACATGTCTACATTCTGCACCCTGTACATAGCACATATCTGCATTCTGCACCCTGTATATAGCACATATCTGCATTCTGCACCCTGTACATAGCACATATCTGCATTCTGCACCCTGTAAATAGCACATATCTGCATTCTGCACCCTGTAAATCACATGTATCTGCATTCTGCAACCTGTAAATCGCACATATCTGCATTCTGCACCCTGTAAATCGCACATATCTGCATTCTGCACCCTGTATATAGCACATGTCTACATTCTGCACCCTGTACATAGCACATATCTGCATTCTGCACCCTGTACATAGCACATATCTGCATTCTGCACCCTGTATATAGCACATATCTGCATTCTGCACCCTGTACATAGCACATATCTGCATTTTGCACCCTGTACATAGCACATATCTGCATTCTGCACCCTGTAAATAGCACATATCTGCATTCTGCACCCTGTATATAGCACATATCTGCATTCTGCACCCTGTACATAGCACATATCTGCATTCTGCACCCTGTAAATAGCACATATCTGCATTCTGCACACTGTATATAGCACATATCTGCATTCTGCACCCTGTATATAGCACATATCTGCATTCTGCACCCTGTATATAGCACATATCTGCATTCTGATACCTGTAAATCACATGTATCTGCATTCTGCAACCTGTAAATCGCACATATCTGCATTCTGCACCCTGTACATAGCACATATCTGCATTCTGAACCCTGTACATAGCACATATCTGCATTCTGCACCCTGTAAATAGCACATATCTGCATTCTGCACCCTGTAAATCACATGTATCTGCATTCTGCAACCTGTAAATCGCACATATCTGCATTCTGCACCCTGTAAATCGCACATATCTGCATTCTGCACCCTGTATATAGCACATGTCTACATTCTGCACCCTGTACATAGCACATATCTGCATTCTGCACCCTGTACATAGCACATATCTGCATTCTGCACCCTGTATATAGCACATATCTGCATTCTGCACCCTGTACATAGCACATATCTGCATTCTGCACCCTGTACATAGCACATATCTGCATTCTGCACCCTGTACATAGCGCATATCTGCATTCTGCACCCTGTATATAGCACATATCTGCATTCTGCACCCTGTACATAGCACATATCTGCATTCTGCACCCTGTAAATAGCACATATCTACATTCTGCACCCTGTACATAGCACATATCTGCATTCTGCACCCTGTATATAGCACATGTCTACATTCTGCACCCTGTACATAGCACATATCTGCATTCTGCACCCTGTATATAGCACATATCTGCATTCTGCACCCTGTACATAGCACATATCTGCATTCTGCACCCTGTAAATAGCACATATCTGCATTCTGCACCCTGTAAATCACATGTATCTGCATTCTGCAACCTGTAAATCGCACATATCTGCATTCTGCACCCTGTAAATCGCACATATCTGCATTCTGCACCCTGTACATAGCACATATCTGCATTCTGCACCCTGTACATAGCACATATCTGCATTCTGCACCCTGTACATAGCACATATCTGCATTCTGCACCCTGTACATAGCACATATCTGCATTCTGCACCCTGTACATAGCACATATCTGCATTCTGCACCCTGTATATAGCACATATCTGCATTCTGCACCCTGTACATAGCACATATCTGCATTCTGCACCCTGTAAATAGCACATATCTACATTCTGCACCCTGTACATAGCACATATCTGCATTCTGCACCCTGTATATAGCACATATCTGCATTCTGCACCCTGTACATAGCACATATCTGCATTCTGCATCCTGTAAATAGCACATATCTGCATTCTGCACCCTGTACATAGCACATATCTGCATTCTGCACCCTGTATATAGCACATATCTGCATTCTGCACCCTGTACATAGCACATATCTGCATTCTGCACCCTGTAAATAGCACATATCTGCATTCTGCACCCTGTATATAGCACATATCTGCATTCTGCACCCTGTACATAGCACATATCTGCATTCTGCACCCTGTAAATAGCACATATCTGCATTCTGCACCCTGTATATAGCACATATCTGCATTCTGCACCCTGTATATAGCACATATCTGCATTCTGCACCCTGTATATAGCACATATCTGCATTCTGCACCCTGTACATAGCACATATCTGCATTCTGCACCCTGTATATAGCACATATCTGCATTCTGCACCCTGTATATAGCACATATCTGCATTCTGATACCTGTAAATCACATGTATCTGCATTCTGCAACCTGTAAATCGCACATATCTGCATTCTGCACCCTGTATATAGCACATATCTGCATTCTGCACCCTGTACATAGCACATATCTGCATTCTGCACCCTGTATATAGCACATATCTGCATTCTGCACCCTGTACATAGCACATATCTGCATTCTGCACCCTGTATATAGCACATATCTGCATTCTGATACCTGTAAATCACATGTATCTGCATTCTGCAACCTGTAAATCGCACATATCTGCATTCTGCACCCTGTATATAGCACATATCTACATTCTGCACCCTGTACATAGCACATATCTGCATTCTGCACCCTGTATATAGCACATGTCTACATTCTGCACCCTGTACATAGCACATATCTGCATTCTGCACCCTGTAAATAGCACATATCTACATTCTGCACCCTGTACATAGCACATATCTGCATTCTGCACCCTGTATATAGCACATGTCTACATTCTGCACCCTGTACATAGCACATATCTGCATTCTGCACCCTGTATATAGCACATATCTGCATTCTGCACCCTGTACATAGCACATATCTGCATTCTGCACCCTGTAAATAGCACATATCTGCATTCTGCACCCTGTAAATCACATGTATCTGCATTCTGCAACCTGTAAATCGCACATATCTGCATTCTGCACCCTGTACATAGCACATATCTGCATTCTGCACCCTGTACATAGCACATATCTGCATTCTGCACCCTGTATATAGCACATATCTGCATTCTGCACCCTGTACATAGCACATATCTGCATTCTGCACCCTGTACATAGCACATATCTGCATTCTGCACCCTGTATATAGCACATATCTGCATTCTGCACCCTGTATATAGCACATATCTGCATTCTGCACCCTGTATATAGCACATATCTGCATTCTGATACCTGTAAATCACATGTATCTGCATTCTGCAACCTGTAAATCGCACAATATCTGCATTCTGCACCCTGTACATAGCACATATCTGCATTCTGCACCCTGTACATAGCACATATCTGCATTCTGCACCCTGTAAATAGCACATATCTGCATTCTGCACCCAGTAAATCACATGTATCTGCATTCTGCAACCTGTAAATCGCACATATCTGCATTCGGCACCCTGTAAATCGCACATATCTGCATTCTGCACCCTGTATATAGCACATGTCTACATTCTGCACCCTGTACATAGCACATATCTGCATTCTGCACCCTGTACATAGCACATATCTGCATTCTGCACCCTGTATATAGCACATATCTGCATTCTGCACCCTGTACATAGCACATATCTGCATTCTGCACCCTGTACATAGCACATATCTGCATTCTGCACCCTGTACATAGCGCATATCTGCATTCTGCACCCTGTATATAGCACATATCTGCATTCTGCACCCTGTACATAGCACATATCTGCATTCTGCACCCTGTAAATAGCACATATCTACATTCTGCACCCTGTACATAGCACATATCTGCATTCTGCACCCTGTATATAGCACATGTCTACATTCTGCACCCTGTACATAGCACATATCTGCATTCTGCACCCTGTATATAGCACATATCTGCATTCTGCACCCTGTACATAGCACATATCTGCATTCTGCACCCTGTAAATAGCACATATCTGCATTCTGCACCCTGTAAATCACATGTATCTGCATTCTGCAACCTGTAAATCGCACATATCTGCATTCTGCACCCTGTAAATCGCACATATCTGCATTCTGCACCCTGTACATAGCACATATCTGCATTCTGCACCCTGTACATAGCACATATCTGCATTCTGCACCCTGTACATAGCACATATCTGCATTCTGCACCCTGTACATAGCACATATCTGCATTCTGCACCCTGTACATAGCACATATCTGCATTCTGCACCCTGTATATAGCACATATCTGCATTCTGCACCCTGTACATAGCACATATCTGCATTCTGCACCCTGTAAATAGCACATATCTACATTCTGCACCCTGTACATAGCACATATCTGCATTCTGCACCCTGTATATAGCACATATCTGCATTCTGCACCCTGTACATAGCACATATCTGCATTCTGCATCCTGTAAATAGCACATATCTGCATTCTGCACCCTGTACATAGCACATATCTGCATTCTGCACCCTGTATATAGCACATATCTGCATTCTGCACCCTGTACATAGCACATATCTGCATTCTGCACCCTGTAAATAGCACATATCTGCATTCTGCACCCTGTATATAGCACATATCTGCATTCTGCACCCTGTACATAGCACATATCTGCATTCTGCACCCTGTAAATAGCACATATCTGCATTCTGCACCCTGTATATAGCACATATCTGCATTCTGCACCCTGTATATAGCACATATCTGCATTCTGCACCCTGTATATAGCACATATCTGCATTCTGCACCCTGTACATAGCACATATCTGCATTCTGCACCCTGTATATAGCACATATCTGCATTCTGCACCCTGTATATAGCACATATCTGCATTCTGATACCTGTAAATCACATGTATCTGCATTCTGCAACCTGTAAATCGCACATATCTGCATTCTGCACCCTGTATATAGCACATATCTGCATTCTGCACCCTGTACATAGCACATATCTGCATTCTGCACCCTGTATATAGCACATATCTGCATTCTGCACCCTGTACATAGCACATATCTGCATTCTGCACCCTGTATATAGCACATATCTGCATTCTGCACCCTGTACATAGCACATATCTGCATTCTGCACCCTGTAAATAGCACATATCTACATTCTGCACCCTGTACATAGCACATATCTGCATTCTGCACCCTGTATATAGCACATATCTGCATTCTGCACCCTGTACATAGCACATATCTGCATTCTGCATCCTGTAAATAGCACATATCTGCATTCTGCACCCTGTACATAGCACATATCTGCATTCTGCACCCTGTATATAGCACATATCTGCATTCTGCACCCTGTACATAGCACATATCTGCATTCTGCACCCTGTAAATAGCACATATCTGCATTCTGCACCCTGTATATAGCACATATCTGCATTCTGCACCCTGTACATAGCACATATCTGCATTCTGCACCCTGTAAATAGCACATATCTGCATTCTGCACCCTGTATATAGCACATAATCTGCATTCTGCACCCTGTATATAGCACATATCTGCATTCTGCACCCTGTATATAGCACATATCTGCATTCTGCACCCTGTACATAGCACATATCTGCATTCTGCACCCTGTATATAGCACATATCTGCATTCTGCACCCTGTATATAGCACATATCTGCATTCTGATACCTGTAAATCACATGTATCTGCATTCTGCAACCTGTAAATCGCACATATCTGCATTCTGCACCCTGTATATAGCACATATCTGCATTCTGCACCCTGTACATAGCACATATCTGCATTCTGCACCCTGTATATAGCACATATCTGCATTCTGCACCCTGTACATAGCACATATCTGCATTCTGCACCCTGTATATAGCACATATCTGCATTCTGCACCCTGTATATAGCACATATCTGCATTCAGATACCTGTAAATCACATGTATCTGCATTCTGCAACCTGTAAATCGCACATATCTGCATTCTGCACCCTGTATATAGCACATATCTGCATTCTGATACCTGTAAATCGCACATATCTGCATTCTGATACCTGTAAATCGCACATGTCTGCATTCTGATACCTGTAAATCGCACATATCTGCATTCTGATACCTGTAAATCGCACATATCTGCATTCTGCACCCTGTACATAGCACATATCTGCATTCTGCACCCTGTACATAGCACATATCTGCATTCTTCACCCTGTAAATCGCACATATCTGCATTCTGCACCCTGTATATAGCACATGTCTACATTCTGCACCCTGTACATAGCACATATCTGCATTCTGCACCCTGTAAATCGCACATATCTGCATTCTGCACCCTGTATATAGCACATATCTGCATTCTGATACCTGTAAATCACATGTATCTGCATTCTGCAACCTGTAAATCGCACATATCTGCATTCTGCACCCTGTAAATAGCACATATCTGCATTCTGCACCCTGTAAATCACATGTATCTGCATTCTGCACCCTGTAAATCGCACATATCTGCATTCTGCACCCTGTATATAGCACATGTCTACATTCTGCACCCTGTACATAGCACATATCTGCATTCTGCACCCTGTATATAGCACATATCTGCATTCTGCACCCTGTACATAGCACATATCTGCATTCTGCACCCTGTAAATAGCACATATCTACATTCTGCACCCTGTACATAGCACATATCTGCATTCTGCACCCTGTATATAGCACATGTCTACATTCTGCACCCTGTACATAGCACATATCTGCATTCTGCACCCTGTATATAGCACATATCTGCATTCTGCACCCTGTACATAGCACATATCTGCATTCTGCACCCTGTAAATAGCACATATCTGCATTCTGCACCCTGTAAATCACATGTATCTGCATTCTGCAACCTGTAAATCGCACATATCTGCATTCTGCACCCTGTAAATCGCACATATCTGCATTCTGCACCCTGTATATAGCACATGTCTACATTCTGCACCCTGTACATAGCACATATCTGCATTCTGCACCCTGTACATAGCACATATCTGCATTCTGCACCCTGTACATAGCACATATCTGCATTCTGCACCCTGTACATAGCACATATCTGCATTCTGCACCCTGTACATAGCACATATCTGCATTCTGCACCCTGTATATAGCACATATCTGCATTCTGCACCCTGTACATAGCACATATCTGCATTCTGCACCCTGTAAATAGCACATATCTACATTCTGCACCCTGTACATAGCACATATCTGCATTCTGCACCCTGTATATAGCACATATCTGCATTCTGCACCCTGTACATAGCACATATCTGCATTCTGCATCCTGTAAATAGCACATATCTGCATTCTGCACCCTGTACATAGCACATATCTGCATTCTGCACCCTGTATATAGCACATATCTGCATTCTGCACCCTGTACATAGCACATATCTGCATTCTGCACCCTGTAAATAGCACATATCTGCATTCTGCACCCTGTATATAGCACATATCTGCATTCTGCACCCTGTACATAGCACATATCTGCATTCTGCACCCTGTAAATAGCACATATCTGCATTCTGCACCCTGTATATAGCACATATCTGCATTCTGCACCCTGTATATAGCACATATCTGCATTCTGCACCCTGTATATAGCACATATCTGCATTCTGCACCCTGTACATAGCACATATCTGCATTCTGCACCCTGTATATAGCACATATCTGCATTCTGCACCCTGTATATAGCACATATCTGCATTCTGATACCTGTAAATCACATGTATCTGCATTCTGCAACCTGTAAATCGCACATATCTGCATTCTGCACCCTGTATATAGCACATATCTGCATTCTGCACCCTGTACATAGCACATATCTGCATTCTGCACCCTGTATATAGCACATATCTGCATTCTGCACCCTGTACATAGCACATATCTGCATTCTGCACCCTGTATATAGCACATATCTGCATTCTGCACCCTGTATATAGCACATATCTGCATTCTGATACCTGTAAATCACATGTATCTGCATTCTGCAACCTGTAAATCGCACATATCTGCATTCTGCACCCTGTATATAGCACATATCTGCATTCTGATACCTGTAAATCGCACATATCTGCATTCTGATACCTGTAAATCGCACATATCTGCATTCTGATACCTGTAAATCGCACATATCTGCATTCTGATACCTGTAAATCGCACATATCTGCATTCTGATACCTGTAAATCGCACATATCTGCATTCTGCACCCTGTACATAGCACATATCTGCATTCTGATACCTGTAAATCGCACATATCTGCATTCTGATACCTGTAAATCGCACATATCTGCATTCTGCACCTGTAAATCGCACATATCTGTATTCTGCACCCTGTACATAGCACATATCTGCATTCTGCACCCTGTATATAGCACATATCTGCATTCTGCACCCTGTATATAGCACATATCTGCATTCTGCAACCTGTATATAGCACATATCTGCATTCTGATACCTGTAAATCACATGTATCTGCATTCTGCACCCTGTACATAGCACATATCTGCATTCTGCACCCTGTATATAGCACATATCTGCATTCTGCACCCTGTATATAGCACATATCTGCATTCTGATACCTGTAAATCGCACATATCTGCATTCTGATACCTGTAAAATCGCACATATCTGCATTCTGATACCTGTAAATCGCACATATCTGCATTCTGATACCTGTAAATAGCACATATCTGCATTCTGATACCTGTAAATCGCACATATCTGCATTCTGATACCTGTAAATTGCACATATCTGCACCCTGTATATAGCACATATCTGCATTCTGCAACCTGTAAATCGCACATATCTGCATTCTGATACATGTAAATCGCACATATCTGCATTCTGCACCCTGTACATAGCACATATCTGCATTCTGATACCTGTAATTAGCACATATCTGCATTCTGATACCTGTAAATCGCACATATCTGCATTCTGATACCTGTAAATAGCACATATCTGCATTCTGATACCTGTAAATAGCACATATCTGCATTCTGATACCTGTAAATTGCACATATCTGCACCCTGTATATAGCACATATCTGCATTCTGCAACCTGTAAATCGCACATATCTGCATTCTGATACCTGTAAATCGCACATATCTGCATTCTGCACCCTGTATATAGCACATATCTGCATTCTGCACCCTGTACATAGCACATATCTGCATTCTGATACCTGTAAATAGCACATATCTGCATTCTGATACCTGTAAATCACACATATCTGCATTCTGCACCCTGTACATAGCACATATCTGCATTCTGATACCTGTAAATAGCACATATCTGCATTCTGATACCTGTAAATTGCACATATCTGCACCCTGTATATAGCACATATCTGCATTCTGCACCCTGTAAATCGCACATATCTGCATTCTGATACCTGTAAATCGCACATATCTGCATTCTGATACCTGTAAATCGCACATATCTGCATTCTGCACCCTGTACATAGCACATATCTGCATTCTGATACCTGTAAATAGGACATATCTGCATTCTGATACCTGTAAATTGCACATATCTGCACCCTGTATATAGCACATATCTGCATCCTGCACCCTGTAAATCGCATGTATCTGCATTCTGCAACCCCCCCCCCCCCCAATCAAGTCAGCTACAGTGCTACACTATATACATGGCAGGGGGGTGGTGGACACAGCAATCACCCCCCCCCCCTCAGACCAGCACAGGGTGGCAGGGCAGACAGACACACTCCTCCAGGCGACAGCCTCTTCTTCTTACAACACTACTACAAGTCCCAGCATTGGAAAAAAAAGTCATGACCACTCATCATCCTTCGAGTTTTAAGTTATAATCTGCTAGGTTCCCGGATGATTTTGTTCCCTATGTTTGTGTGGGACTACAATCCCAGCATCATAGAACTCTGGTGCATGCAATCCCCCATTATGGGACTACAAGTCCCAGCATCGCAGGGGCACCCATCCTCCTTGGAGCCCTATACTATAACCTGCTGGGACTTGTAGTTCTCCACCTTCTCCTGGAGAGATCAGGTTAACTTATTGCACGCAAGCCTGCTGAGATTTGTAGTTCTCCAGTCTCTCCCTCCTAAGACTCTGGTTCATGCAATTCTTTTAGGCAAGGGACTACAAGTCCCAGCATCACATGGGCACTCAGCCACTTTGGAGCTCTATGCTATAACCTGCTGGGACTTGTAGTTCTTCATCCTCTGCTAGGTTCTGCAGGTTCATGCTATAGCCCATGTATGGGACTACAAGTCCCAGCATCACATGTGTACCCATCTATGTTGGAGCCCTATACTATTTCTTGCTGGGACTTGTAGTTCTCCACCCTCTCCTGGGGAGATCAGGATCATGCATTGCACACCAGCCTGCTGGGATTTGTAGTTCTCCAGCCTCTCCCTCCTAAGACTCTGGTTCATGCAATTCTCTTAGGTAAGGGACTACAAGTCCCAGCATCGCATGACCACTTATCTACTTGGAGCCCTATGCTATAACCTGCTGGGACTTGTAGTTCTTCATCTTCTGCTGGGACTCTGGTTCATGCAATCTCCCATGTATGGGACTACAAGTCCCTTCAGTGCTAGGAAAACACCTGGACACCCATCCACCTTGGAGCCATATACAATAACCTGCTGGGACTTGTGAAAGGGTAAAGAGTGTAGTTGTGGCGCTGTTCTGGCGTATGGACCAACTTATGCCAATATTCGTGTGTGATCTTTAAGTTATGCCTCTAGGATAATAAAAGAAAAACAGAGAAAACAAAAAACAAACAAAAAAAAAATTTGGCTCAGCCGGGTGTTTGCTGCTCCCTGGGGTTTTTTTTGAGAGTGCTATTGAGGTTGAATCCTGGTTGGAATGTGTACAAGGGAATTTTTAAAATTAAAATTAAAAATAATAATAAGATTAGTGAATATCCAAACTTAAGTTGGTGTCTCGGCCGGGTGTTTACTGAATCCAAAATTGACCGATGTGGTGTATTGGTGCTTGATTGCTGTAGAGTGAGATTTGAGATATAAGATCCTGAGGGAATCTCTGATCTTATGCAGTATAATACACTTTAGGTACCTATGTTAATACACATATTGTTGCTGTGATGAATCATGTTAAATAAAATAACATAAATTATTTTCCAGTATTGAGTCCACAATCACTATAACAAGTGGTGACAAGGTAAAATATTGGTGACTTGTGCTGCTGTGCTTGTCCTATGGACTCAATACTGGAAAATAATTTATGTTATTTTATTTAACATGATTCATCACAGCAACAATATATGTATTAACATAGGTACCTAAAGTGTATTATACTGCATAAGATCAGAGATTCCCTCGGGATCCCTATCTCAAATCTCACTCTACAGCAATCCAGCACCAATACACCACATCGGCCATTTTTGGATTCAGTAAACACCCGGCCGAGACACCACTTGATTTCTGGACATCTTCACCAATTCCTTCACTTCTACCTTATTTTATTCATTCTTTTGAAATACTCCACACCAGGAGTTATCCCAATTTCCACTAAACACTTTTCACCAATTGGGATGTAGCAAACACCCGGCTGAGCCAACATTTGGTTACACCTCTTTATAACCTTTTTACATATCACAGAGGCACAGACCTCTCAACATCTAGCACTAATATATCACATCGGCAACTTCTGTATTTGGTTCAGTAAACACCCGGCCGAGACACCAACCTAAGTTTGGATATTCACTAATCTTATTATTATTTTTAATTTTAATTTTAAAAATTCCCTTGTACACATTCCAACCAGGATTCAACCTCAATAGCACTCTCAAAAAAAAAAACCCATGGAGCAGCAAACACCCGGCTGAGCCAAAATTTTTTTTTCTGTTTTTCTTTCATTATCCTAGAAGCATAACTTAAAAATCACACACTAATATTGGCATAAGTTGGTCCATACGCCAGAACAGCGCCACAACTACACTCTTTACCCTTTCACATTTCTTGCTCCACCTACATAGGTGGCAGCAATAAGTAGAGGCAGCAGTTCTGCCTACTGTGCAACTTTTGAATTCCTTTGCGCGGAGTCACTTCCTCTTTTTTCTGTACTCTGCTGGGACTTGTAGTCCTCTATCTTCTCCTGGGGCTCAGGTGCATGCAATCCACCATCCAGTGTCCAGGTGTTTTTCTCTCACTGCTGGGACTTGTAGTCCCATAGATGGTGGATTGCATGCACCTGAGCCCCAGGAGAAGATGGAGAACTACAAGTCCCAGCAGGTTATAATATAAGGCTCCGAGGTGGACGGGTGTCCAGTGGACACCCACCCACCTCAGAGCCTTATATTATAACCTGCTGGGACTTGTAGTTCTCCATCCTTTCCTGGGGAGATCAGGTTAATGCACTGCTGAGAGTTGGGCCGAAAAGCATGTGTTATAGTTATACAGGTCACTCACTGGTCAGGAACATGCACCCCTTGCCTTGCACAAATACATATAAATCAGGAGCCTGGAGGACTATGTCCAGAAAACTGCACAGCACAGACAGTCTGAAAGTAATTGGGGATCAGGGTGGGATGTGGGATCGATCTAGCAAGCAAGGGCAAACTAACTTAGCAGTAGCACATGGTGAGTGGTGACAGCGGTCTTCTTACCTTGCTTGCAGCTCCTGGGCCATGCAAAGAACGGAGCTGCCGACAAGACATCACTTCCGGTTTTCGTCTATTCCACGAAACCCGGACGTAACAGCTGAAAGTCACACAACAATGCTCCCGCCCGGCGCCCATAGTGATTCTACGGGCGGAAGCTAATCGGCGCTTTGCATTGCGCCGCAAGGCGGGTTAAAAGCCCGCAAATGAAGCGCCACATCTGCAATCTCGTGATTGCATTGACGTGGCGCTTCCCATAGGGCACTGGTGTCCGACGCTCAAGTTCACTTACTTAAATGAAATTTTTGGGGGATTTTTTTTTTTAAAGGGAGCCATTAAAAAATATATATATATATATATATATTTTTTTGGGACTACAGGAGGGGGGACGCCACTGGGTCTTAACAGACCTCTGACATCTCCCCTTTGAGACAGAGAAAGGGACTAGGGACACAGATTCCCCAGTCCCTTTCTCAGCAGTTTCAGCTGCGCTGAAAATGAATGGAGAGAAGACAGCGGCTTCTCTTCATTCATAAACTGAAACATTGTAAACACAGTTTACGATGTTTCAGTTATGTGAATGGACAGTGTCAGTGATCACTGACTCTGTACATTCTGAACAGTAAGGAGCCGGATTTACCGGCTCCTACCTCCGCTCTCCATCCTGACAGTAAGAGGGGGTGGAGGAGGAGCACGGAGGGGGCCGGCAGCACGGAGGGGGCCACGGAGGGGAACGGCAGCACGGAGGGAGACTGCAGCATGGAGGGGGACATGAAGGGAGACAGCAGAAAAACGGAGGGGGCTGGAGGAGGATACGGGGACAATCAGCGGTGATCGTGTGTGGGGGAGTAACAAGCACTGATCACTGCTGATTTTAAAGCAACTGAAAGCCGCGGGGGGGGGGGGGGAGAGAAGGGAGAAACAGCGGTCAAACTTTTACATCTATGCAGCGGTGATCGGTGCTTGTAACTCCCCCACACACGATCACCGCTAACTGTACAAAAGTATCGGGTGAAGCATCGGGAGCATCTGCCCGAGTACAAGTACTCAGG
This sequence comes from Rana muscosa, assembly GCA_029206835.1. Classification (NCBI taxonomy): domain Eukaryota; kingdom Metazoa; phylum Chordata; class Amphibia; order Anura; family Ranidae; genus Rana; species Rana muscosa. The sequence continues at coordinate 995,726,732 of CM055118.1, read as the reverse complement.
CAAATGCTCGGTATCGGTACCGATACTAGTATCGGCATCGGGACAACCCTAATAGATACATACATACATAGATACATAGAGAGAGAGAGAGAGAGAGAGAGAGAGAGAGAGAGAGAGAGAGAAATAGAATACAGAGAGAGAGAGAGAGAGATTGAGATAAAAGACCTGTAAAGCAGGGCTGTAGGACGCAAGTACTCAGAGCCCCTCACACATACAAGAGATGTGTATTGAAGGCTCTAGCAGATTGTCGGGTGAAGCACGGCTCCCTCCCCCTCCTTCCCCCCTCACTCTCAGTTCAAATCTCTGTCTGAGATTGAGAATACATACAGCACAACTTAGGTGCTGCTGCTGTATATGGATGGGGTCAGGACAGTGACTGGACAGGACACAGACAATATAAATGACACAAATAAAGTATTTGAAGAAGAATTGTACTTACCTCCGAGTCTTGGAGCCACAGAGCGAAACCGAAAGTGACACAGCCGCCCAGGGAAATCACTGCCTATTTCCTCCTCTCCACCCAATGAAAGTGGCTGGAGAGGAGCAGGACCCATCGGGATTGGCTAGAGGCGCCCTGCAAAGCGCCACAGAGCTAAAAAAAGACTTGCAAATGAAGCGTCTTGCCTGCATTGCATTGGCATGACGCTTCATGATGCTTTAATACCGCACTGTGCCCGGCGCCGCCCCCCCCCCCAACATAACACTAAAGGACCTTTTTTTTTTTTTTTCTTAACCACTTGGCAACCACCTGCCGACAAATAACGTCGACAAGGTGGTTGTTTAACTCTGGGAGGACGTTATATGACGTCCTCCCAGAATCGCGCTCCCGCGCGCCCCCTGGGGCGCGCACGCGGGAAACTCCGTGACCGCCGGGTCTCCGGCGGATCACGAATCGCGGTAAATCGCCGCTGATAGCGGCCGTTTACCACGTGATCGCTCCGTCAAATGACGGAGCGATCACTTGTAAACAGACCGGCGTCATGTGATGACGCCGGTTCCTCTCTCCCCTCTCTGTACCGATCGGTACAGTGTGAGAGGAGAGGGGGAGGGAGCAGATCAAGGCAGCAGCGCTGTGGGCTGGATCTGTGACAATTGCAGTCACAGATCCAGCCATCCATCCATCCCTTCTCAGCCATCCCTGGTGCAATACCCTGCCAATACTCTGCAAAATACCCAGCGCAATACTCTGCAAAATACCCTGCGCAATACTCTGCAATACCCTGGTGCAATACTCTGCAATACCCTGGTGCAATACTCTGCAATACCCTGGTGCAATACTCTGCAATACCCTGCGCAATACCCTGCAAAATACTCTGCAATACCCTGCGCAATACTCTGCAATACCCTGCGCAATACTCTGCAATACCCTGCGCAATACTCTGCAATAGCCTGCGCAATACTCTGCAATAGCCTGCGCAATACTCTGCAATACCCTGCACAATACTCTGCAATACCCTGCACAATACTCTGCAATACCCTGCACAATACTCTGCAATACCCTATGCAATACCCCCTGTGCAATACCCCGTGCAATACCCTGCCATACTCCGCAATACCCTGCCATAGTCCGCAATACTCTGCAATACTCCGCAATGCCCGGCAATACTCCGCAATGCCCGGCAATACTCTGCAATAACCACTTCCCGCCCGCCGGCCGTCATATGACGTCCTTGACTTTGTGCGGGGATATCTGAATGATGGGTGCCGCTACTGGCATCATTCAGATATTAGCTTTTTCAGCCGGCGATTCCCTACACCATAAGAACAATCATAGCGGCTGTTCCGCCGCTTGATCATTCTTACGGGAGGCGAGAGGGGATGTCCCCCCCCCCCCGCCGCCCTCCGGTGCTTCTACCGACTCACCGCTACGATCAAAGCCAGGATTGTTTTTTGTTTTTTTTTTTGTTTTTTCAGGCTTCCCAGCCTAGAGGTGAGATGTGGGGTCTTATTGACCCCATATCTCACTGTAAAGAGGACCTGTCATGCCATATTCCTATTACAAGGGATGTTTACGTTCCTTGTAATAGGTATAAAAGTGATCAAAAAAAATTTTGGGGCAGAAAAACATGTCAAACTAAAATAAATAAAGTAAAATGAACAATAAAAAAATATATATTTTTTTAAAGCGCCCCTGTTCCCGTGAGCTCGCATACAGAAGCGAACGCGCATGTAAGTCCCGCCCACATATGAAAACGGTTTTCAAACCACACATGTGAGATATCTCTGCGAACGTTAGAGCGAGAGCAATCATTTTGGCCCTAGACCTCCTCTGTAACTCAAAACATGTAACCAGTAAAAATATTTAAAGCGTCGCCTATGGGGATTTTTTAAGTAGCGAAGTTTGGCGCCATTCCACGAGTGTGTGCAATTTTTAAGGGTGACATGTTAGGTATCTATTTACTCGGCGTAACTTCATCTTTCACATTATGCAAAAACATTGGGCTAACTTTACTGTTTGTTTTTTTTAAGCACAAAACATTTTTTTTCCGTAAAAAACGTGTTAAAAAAATTGCTGCGCAAATATCGTGTGAGATAAAAAGTTGCAACAACCACCATTTTATTCTCTAAGGTCTTTGCTAAAAAAACATATATAATGTTTTGGGGTTCTATGTAATTTTCTAGCAAACAAATGATGATTTTTACATGTAGGAGAGAAATGTCAGAATTGGCCTGGGTGCTCTAGAACACCTGAAGGTGCTCCCTGCATGTTGGGCCTCTGTATGTGGCCACGCTGTGTAAAAGTCTCACACATGTGGTATCGCCATACTCGGGAGTAATAGCAGAATGTGTTTTGGGGTGTAATTTGTGGAATGCATATGCTGTGTGTGAGAAATAACCTGCTAATATGACAATTTTGTGAAAAAAAAAAAAAGAGAAAAAAAAAATCTTGATTTTGCAAAGAATTGTGGGAAAAAATGACAACTTCAAAAAACTCACAATGCCTCTTTCTGAATACCTTGGAATGTCTTCTTTCCAAAAAGGGGTCATTTGGGGGATATTTGTACTTTTCTGGCATGTTAGGGTCTCAAGAAATGAGATCGGCCGTCAGTACTTCAGGTGTGATCAATTTTCAGATATTGGCACCATAGCTTGTGGACTCTATAACTTTCACAAAGACCAAATAATATACACCAATTTGTACTTATTTTTACCAAAGATATCTAGCAGTATAAATTTTGGCCAAAATTTATGAAGAAAAAAATAGTAATTTGCTAAATTTTATAACAGAAACGAAAAAAAAAAAATTTTTTTACAAAATTTTCAGTATTTTTTCACTTATAGCGCAAAAAATAAAAAACCCAACAGTGATTAAATACCACCAAAAGAAAGCTCTATTTGTGTGAAAAAAAGGACAAAAAATTCATATGGGTACAGTGTTGTATGACTGAGTAATTGTCATTCAAAATGTGAGAGCACCGAAAGCTGAAAATTGGTCTGGTTATTAAGGGGGTTTAAGTGCCCAGTGGTCAAGTGGTTAAAGGGACAAATATTTTTTTAGTGGCTTTTGGGAAGGGGGGGCGGCGCCCATGCGCCCCCTATGGACGGGCCGCCATTGGTTCTAACAGTATGGGTCCCCTATCAGAAAGTGCCTAGGTTGGACTACGCATGCGCAATCGGAGATCACGGAAATCTCTGAGACGAAACATCTGTTACATCAGCTGTTGGAGCATGCGCAGTTAACACGCGCTCGCTCACGCCGCTCGTTCTATCAGATGGGGGCCCCATCTAGATAGAACAGCGCTGGCCGCGCTCAACTCAATACAGCAAGGGGCGGGATGGTTATATAAAAGGGGCGGGTGTATTTGATTGAGCGTGGCCAGCGCTGTGTAGTTTATTGTGAAAAGCATCCTATGAAAAATTACAGTTCAATAATACACCCGCCCCTTTTATTTGAGTGAGCGCGGCCAGCGCTGTTCTATTGAGATGGGTCCCCCATGTGATAGAACGAGCACGAACAGCTGATTGAACAGAGCGAGCGGCGCTCGAGCGCCGTGTTAACTGCGCATGCTCCAAAACCAGCTGATTGAACAGATGTTTATTTCCGTGATATAGGACTGCGCATGCGCATTGCAATCCGGGCACTATCTGATAGGGGACTCAGAATGATAGGACACTGGTGTCTTGTCGAGCTGGTGCCCCTATCTATGTGGTTCCCTCTTGACTGCGCAGGCGCAATCCGAGCCGACAGAAATCTCTGCGTTTAACAGCTGTTCGGCAGCTGTAGACACGCTCGCTCCCGATGCTTAGTTACACACGCCGCTTTATTCTTCAGGCCGCTCTATACAGCAAGGGACGGATCAGATGTGATATTGAGCAGTGCATTTTGTTTGTTTATACACGCCGCTCTATACAGCAAGGGGCGGATCAGATGTAATATTGAGCAGTGCATTTTGTTTGTTCATACACGCCACTCTATACAGCAAGGGGCAGCAAGGGATGCATTTAAACATATTAGGTAATGGATCTGTTAAACAGCGGATTTCAGCCCCTTGCTGTATAGAGCGGCGTGTATAAACAAACAAAATGCACTGCGCAATTTCACATCTGATCCGCCCCTTGCTGTATAGGGCGGCGTGAAGAATAAAGCGGCGTGTGTAACTAAGCATCGGGAGCGAGCGTGTCTACAGCTGCTGAACGAGCCGTCGGGAACCATATCGATAGGAGGAACCATATTGGCAGAACACCGGCTGAATCAGAGATGTGAATGGCCTGTTCTGGAGAATTTGAGAGAAAACACTGACCGGCTCCAGATTACAGGATGTGCGGCAAGAGGACTGCAATACCGGAACGTTGTACGGCACCTCTGCAGTCTGCCTCTATGTCAGGTTCGACGGCACATCTGCAGTCTGCCTCTACTCTGTCAGGTCCTTCATGCACAGCTCACACATAGCTGTGCATGAGGGACCTGACAGAGTAGAAATATCTCTGCAACTGTATGAAACAGTGCTCATAGTTGGAAACACCGAGGCAATAGTGCAATGCATGGTAGTCAATCAGATTTTAGCTTTCATTTTGAGGCCGGGTTCACACTGGTGGGACAAACGCTCCGACATTGGGAGCTTGTCCGCATCAACATGGGGACAAGGTGCTGGGGGGTGCAGGGGCCCCCCTGCCTCAAAGCACCCACCCATGTTGAGGGCATGCGGCCTGGTACGGTTCAGGAGGGGGGGGTGCTCGCTCGTCCCCACCCCCTTTCCTGACCGGCCGGACTGCATGCCTGGATAAGGGTCTGGTATGGATTTTGGGGGGACCCCACGCCGTTTTTTTGGCGTAGGGGGTTACCCTTAAAAATCCATACCAGACCGAAGGACCTGGTATGCTCTTAGAGGGGAAACCCATGCCGTTTTTTTTTTTATTTGGCGTGGAGTTCCCCCTCAAGATTTCATACCAGACACAGTACCTGGTATTGTCGGGGATCAAAGTTGGATCCCTGTTCATTGAAGTCGGACGTATGTCGGGCTTCAAGTCGCAGGGCAAAGTCGGATCCAAAGTAGTACGACTGTCGTGTCGTACCAGTGTTAACCCAGCCTTAAAGCGAAGGTTCACCCTAAATAACAACACTATGTTATCGTGAGCACCGCACCACATACATATACATATGCCAAAATATATTTTTTAGCTCATTTAAATACCGTGAAATAGTTGGACTTCCGGTCTTTCCTCCCGCGGCGTCTCCACTCTTTTCTCCGGCGCCGCAGTGTTCACTGGGAGCTCTCTGCAATGTCTCCTGGGAGCAGAGCCGCCCATTGTCATGGCAACCAGGATGTTTACGGCGCAGGTCGCCGTAAACACTACACATGCGCGTGAAAGAGCGGTGAATGCCGGGAGACGAGCATTCACCGCTTCCAGGAAGTAAGTGCTTGTGGGCTTCACAATGCTCACAAGCAAAATGGGAAATGCCTACATCGGTTTTTAAAAGTTTATATCTTAAACGAAAATGGACGGGGGATGGTTTTAGACTCGTGAGTACTATGTTCTGATCTAAAACCCCATTGAATGCACACAAAAAAAAAAAAAGATTGGCCGCGGAACCTCTGCTTTAAGCTGAAGTTAACTTCTTATTTAGCCAGCACCTTATTCAGGTTGGATCTTTATTCACAAAAGTGAATATTTACTAAACAATCATCTGCAACGTTTATAATCAAATTTTTAATATTAACAACAATTCTGTCTGCCTAACTGCCATGTATTTATAGGGGTAATTCTGAATAAATAACATTTTCTATATGAAAACCATCTTGGCTCACACAAATTCCACTTGATTTATACTCATTGGGCATCTTACTATATAGCAAAGTTCAATTTGGCCCGAGCCAAGTGATCTAAATCATAAAATATGGCACCAAACGTGGCACCATGACAGCCATGCATTTGAATATCAGTGGGAAATTCTGAAGTCAAGCTATTCTTATATGAAAACCATCTTGGCTCACCAAAATTCCATTGTTTTATACTCATTGGGCATCCTACTATATAGAAAAGTTCAATTTGGCCCGAGCCAAGTGATATAAATCATAAAAAAGCCAAGCTATTCCTATATGAAAACCATCTTGGCTCACCCAAATTCCACTTGTTTTATACTCATTGGGCATCCTTCTATTAGTTAAAGTTCAATTTGGCCTGAGCCAAGTGATATAAATCATAAAATATGGCACAATGACAGCTATGCATTCAAGTGGAAATTTTGAATAAGAAGCCAAGCTATTCTTATATGAAGATCATCTTGGCTCACCCAAACTCCACTTGTGTTATACTCATTGGGCATCCTACTATATAGGAAAGTTCAATTTGGCCCGAGCCAAGTGATACAGTATAAATCTTAAAATTTGTCACCCTGACAGCCATGCATTTTAATGGGAAATTCTGAATAAGGAAAACCATCTTGGCTCACCCAAATTCCACTTGTTTTATACTCATTGGGCATCCTACTATATAGAAAAGGTAAATTTGGCCCGAGCCAAGTGATTTAAAGAATAAAATATGGCACCAAACGTGGCACCATGACAGCCATGCATTTCAATGGGAAATTTTGAATAAGAAGTCAAGCTATTCCTATATGAAAACCATCTTAGCTCACCCAAATTCCACTTGTTTTATACTCATTGGGCATCCTACTATATAGAAAAGTAAAATTTGGCCCGAGCCAAGTAATATGAATCTGTCAGGGCTGGGCTCAGCCCTTCCTTCTCTGAGCTGGCCGCTCAGCTGTCGGCTAATTGCCAGCTCCTCTCTCCACAGTGACTCACCTGTTGATGATCTGCTCGTCAGTCCTGCCTACTTAAAGCCTTCCAGCTTACTTCATCTCTGCCTTCGCCTTTGTCAACATCACAGAGATTTTCTCCTGTGTTCCTTTTGAAGACTTGCTCGGCTGACGTTCCTTCTGGCTCTCTGACATTGGCTTGGCCGACTACCCGATCTGGTTACTCAACTCTGGCTATGTTTTCACTATGCTTATTCTGTTTACCTTTTTATTATTATTATTATTATTATTAAACAAGTGTGATTTAACTGTACTGTCTCGGTCTGATTCATGGTTTCTGGCAGTAGGCGAAGGCCATGAATTCAGAAGATGCAGCCAATCCACTTGTTGGTAATATTTTTTCCAGATTGGATGACCTGGATCACTGCATGGATCAGTTTGCCATGGCGTTACAGACGCTCCTGAGTCGCAACAGCTCGTCTGGAACCTCCCACTGTGGCCGCTCCGGTAGAGCTCTGTACAGGCACCCGCCTCGAGTATTACCTCTGTAAGAGGTATGTCTGGTTCCGCTCCACTTCCCCAGCGATTTGGGGGCGATCCAGTTCAGTGCAGAGGCTTTCTCAACCAGGTTGAAATATACTTTGAGATGCTGCCCCAGGCACTTCCCACGGACAGAAGCAAAGTGGGTTTCGTGATTATATTTGGTTTCTGACAGAGCCTTGGCCTGGGCAAACCCTCTATGGGAGACGCAAAAACCCGTGGTCCTGAGGTACCCAGAAATTGTGACTTCCTTCAAAAGGGTATTTGACGTTCCTGCATGCTCCGCCTCTGCTGCCAAGTGCCTCATGTACATCAGAGTACGAGGACGGTTGCCGATTACGCCATTGAATTCCATACTCTGGCAGCAGAGGTTGCTTGGAACAATGAGGCCCTCGTGGCTGCGTTTTCTCATGGTCTCTCGGATAACATTAAAGATGAGATAGCAGCCCGAGATATACCCACTGAGCTGTAGAAGTTGATCACATTTGTCATCCTCATTGACTCCAGACTTAGAGAAAGACCCTCTGTTAAGGAGCGATTGCGGAAGCCTCCTGTACGTTTGTCTCGGAGCTTTGCAGTCCCACCCTTGCCTCCCTCACCTCCCATGCCTCCTGGTACTGAGTCGGTCTGTGAAGATGAACCCATGCACTTGGGCTTCACACGTCTCTCTGCGAATGAGAGAGCCCTTAGGAGGAGGGAGAGATTGTGCCTTTATTGTGGCCAGGCCGATCACTTTTTGAAGTCTTGTCCCACCCGTCCTGGGAACGCCCGAACCTTGAGGTCCTGTCATGGACAGACCTTAGGTGGTGTTGTTTCATCTCCAGTTGCCCAGAAGGATAAGCCCCTGGTTTCGGTTACCCTGTCTTGGGCTGAGTCGTCTGTCGAGATACAGGCTCTAATCGACTCTGGGGCTGCAGGCCTGTTCATTGATGCTGCCCTTGTGTCTATGCACTCAATTCCACTGCAGCTGCGTGACACTCCACTTGCCATTGAGGCTCTTGACGGGAGACCTCTACAACCTGCCCATGTGACTCATGAGACGGTTCCATTGTCCATGGCCGTAGGGGCTCTTCACCATGAGATAATTCAATTCCAAGTTATTTCCTCACCTAAGTTTCCGCTGGTTATTGGTTATCCTTGGTTACAAAGACACAACCCGTATTTTGATTGGCTCCGTGCTGAGGTTCTGTCCTGGTCGCCACAGTGCAGTAAGAGATGCTTCCAGAGGGTAGCCAAGGTCCTGTGCACCTCTTCACTCTCCTCCCTGCCGGAGGAGTACCGCGATTTTAGCGATGCCTTTGACAAAGGTCAAGCCGGTACGTTGCCTCCTCACCAGTCGTATGATTGCGCAATTGACCTTCAACCTGGTGCCATTCCCCCTCGTGGCCGAGTTTACCCTTTGTCGGTCTTGGAAGATAAGGCCATGGAGGAGTATGTTGCAGACGCACTTTCTCGAGGTTTGATCTGCAAATCCTCGTCTCCTGCTGGTGCTGGTTTCTTTTTTGTGAAGAAGAAGAGTGGTGAACTGAGACCTTGTATCGATTATAGGGGTCTCAATCATTTCACCATTAAGAATGCCTCTCCGATCCCGTTGATTACGGAGCTATTTGACTGCCTCAAGGGAGCAACGGTCTTCACGAAGCTTGATTTGAGAGGGGCATACAATCTCGTCAGGATTAAGTAGGGCGATGAGTGGAAAACTGCGTTTAATAGCAGAACAGGTCATTATGAGTATCTCGTAATGCCTTTTGGCCTCTGCAACGTTCCAGCAGTTTTCTAGAAGTTTATTAACGATGTCCTCCAAGACTTGTTGCAGTTATGTGTGGTGGTTTATCTCGACAATATCCTCATATTTTCCAAGTCCATGGAGAACCACCACACAGATGTCTGTCGAGTGCTTCAGAAACTAAGAGAGAACAATCTCTATTGTAAACTGAAGAAGTGCGAATTCCACAGGTTAAATTCCTGGATTATGTAATTTCCACGGCTGGTTTTTCGATGGACCCAGAGAAACTTTCTGCAGTCCTACAGTGGCCTCGACCCATGGGTTTACGTCCTCTTTACCCATGGGTTTACGCTTTCTTGGCTTCGCCAACTATTATCGGAAGTTTATTCGTAACTTCTCGTCTCTGGTCAAGCCCCTGACTGATATGACCAGAAAGGACGGTAACCCACAGAGTTGGTCCCCAGAGTCCATTAAGGCTTTTGAGAGTCTTAAGACTACCTTTGTTTCTGCTCCTGTGTTGGCACATCCTGATCCCTCGTTGCCTTTTATCCTTGAAGTCGATGCTTCTGAGACTGGAGTTGGCGCCCTTCTGTCTCAACATCCTAGCTCTGACAGCGCTATGCATCCATGTGGCTACTTTTCCAAGAATAAATAAATGAATGTTTCCGCGCTAAAAAGCCAACACACAACCTATATTTAGTGTAATAAAAATGTGTGAAACAAACAGGTGCAAATGAATTGAAAGATCAAGTACAATAAAAATTGAAATAAATTATATATAAATATATATATAAAAAATATTAAATTGCATACGTGTCTAAAAACTAGGCTTGTGCAATTCGTTTCGTAACGAATCGAAATTCGTCCGAATTTAGCAACTTTCGGACATTCGGAAGCATTCGAATTTCCGAACAAAGCAATTACGAATAAAACCGAATCCGAAATAAATTATACCGCAAAATAGCGAATGCCCGAATGTCTTCGGCATAATTCGTTATGGAAAAAGTTACGAATGTACGAATCCATTCGAAGCACAATAACACTCACTCTGCTCTCTGCTTCTCCCTCACCATGCTGAACTCCCTCTCAAAATGGTGTACAGGGGCGGAGGCTATAGCCGCATAAAAAAACAAAAGTAAAATACGAGATTTTGAATCCATTCGAAGCACAATAACACTCTGCTCTGCTCTCTGCTTCTCCCTCACCATGCTGAACCCTCTCAAAATGGTGTACAGGGACGGAGGCTATAGCCGCATGTAAAAAACGAAAGTAAAATACGAGATTTCGAATCGTTACAAATAACCGCTATGTATTTAGAAAAGTACAAATCCATTCGAAGCACATTAGGCATAATAGGCAGCGTCGTTGTGAGAGAGACACGGAAAATTCCGAATCAACGAACCCAAAAAAAGTTACGAAAGTAGGAGTGTTGTCCAGAATCAAAGAAAAACAACGTACCCTACCGAAAGTGCGAATTATAAATCAACTAAAAATTCAACGAAAAATGACGCTTGCGAAAATACGAATTAGTCCGAACACGAAAAATCCCGTCTAGCAAAATTACGAATCAACAGGACCGAAAAGAAACGGACCGAAACTAAACAAATTTTTCCATTGTGCACAAAAAACGAACCGAAACTAAACAAATTTTTCCGTTGTGCACAAGTCTACTAAAAACACAAAACGGTATACAAGGTGCCTGTGCAAAAATGAACAAAGTATTTCCACTAGTGCAAGAATGCTAAAAGTGAAACTAGGGAAAAAATAATAATATTGTATAGTCCAAAAAACAATGCCAAAAAATCTTGTTAGTGGCAGTGAAAAATAGAAAATAAATAAAAATACAAATGTATATAGTGCAACAAATAGTCTCTCAATGTGCCTCTCTTGATGGAAGTAAAGTGAATTAGTGCCCCATGGGGGCGTGACCGGAAGGAGATGCGTGAGGAGTGAGAGAGGCGAGTGTGCGTGTGTCTCCTCCTGTCCCCCACCTGATGCTTTTGGCCGTGCAAGGCGTCCTGTGTTAATCCCCCGGCTGGGGGAACTAGCTTGCGGTTCTATGCAATCCGCTCCCACCGGCCTCTCCCCGGTCATCGGCCTGCTGGTCGGCGGCGTACAGCAGGGAAGAAAGCCTGGGGGGTAAGCCACGATGACCCTGATTATTGTGAGCGGTCCCGGAGGTGCAGAGATGACAGCAGCAGCTAGTGGGGAGCAGCGCTGACCCACAATGGACCGAAGGAGCCTCTGACGGAGATAAGTCCCCAAGAACAGCTATCTGGAGCATGCTTGGTCCCTGCATCCTCTACCCTGGTCTGGAGGAGGCCCCCATGCCACACTAATACAGGCTGGATCCTGGAGCCTTTTATCTGCCTGAGGTCACGTGAGTAAAAGATGAGTAGTGAACTACAATAAGCTGACCCAGCATATGCTGATATAGACAAGTATAGAAGTACCCAGGCTTGGCTACACACTCCTGCTACTGAAGTCTTTGAACTATCTCTCAATATTGGCCCAATTTTATCTGATGCCTGCTGGATTTAAATAAAGGGGGAAATACCTCATAGACATTTAGCACTAGGACATTGGGACTCCCCCCCCCCCTTTTTTTCTTTCTTTTTTTTTTTGTTTGGAAATTACAGCCATCAACTCCATTAGCTCCAGGTGGCACTCTCCTCTTTTCCTACTACATTGGCTCCTTGCCATAGGATTGGCCTGTTGACTGGCTGGCTGGAGGTGCACTCTGGGTGCCCCCTAGACAGGAGCGGGGAAACCCTGTGAGCCGGAAAAATCTATAGGTTACGTGAGTAACAAATTTGGAATTTGTTTGCTGGTAAGCATTTGACATTTCAGTTAATACTATTACCAGCAGGCCGCTGAATCACAGAGTGTGGGAGTAGGTGAAGTCCCTGCAGCACCTATCCACCATCATCTACTGCTCCTATCGACCCATAAGACACTGGAGAGGGGCCTAGGAAAGACCTAGGACAGAGCTCTATAGTACTCTTCCCTTTTCCTTTTTTTTTCCCTTCCCCTCTCACCTCGTGGCCTAATGGAGGGTAAGGGAGGATCCTAAAAGGCCGCACAGACCTTACCTAGAGGGTGAGCAAGGGATCGGGCCTGTCCACAGGTCCCCCTTGCTTAGGACAATAAGGCCACCATTAACAACTAATAACCAACACACTCCTATTCTACTCATAATTGAAAACATGGCTAAGGGGAAAAGAGGAGAGGAACAGCTACCTCAGGAGGGGTCACAGATAACCCGGTCCGCAAAGGAGAAGGGGGCCCAAGCCGCAGCAGGGGTAGCTGCAGCAGCAATGGCAGCATCTAAGCTGCATACTGCCTCTATCTCACTCGCCAAAGGGACTCACCAACAGAACCCAGTACAGACCAAAGCACAGACGGGGACATTATCAGACAGAAAAAGCCAGGGCCACGGCCAGGGAACTTCCAGTTCCACTACCCTAAGCAGCGCTAAATCAGCTAGTACCAAAGGGACAAGCAGTGAAAAACATGGAATAATCTCTACAAAGCCTGGTACAGCTACAGGGGCGGTCAATTTAGCGGGAGAAAGAGGAACCTACGTTAAGAGAGGTACTACACGCTGTGAACGCCTGCCGGGAGTCAATTTCCATTTTGAACTTACAGCTTGAGAGTATCAATGAGGAATTACTCCAGACGGTCCATGATCTGCGAAAAACAGTAGAAAGGACTAGTGCTCTGGAGGAGCGAGTAAGTACAGTGGAGGATGACTTGTACCCATTAAACCATGAAATCGAGAGTTTGAAGGAACAAATGGACAGACAAATAGCTAAGCTCGACGAGATGGAGAACAGAAGTCGAAGGAACAATGTGCGACTGATAGGCCTGCCAGAGCGGAGCGAGGGCTCTAACCTTATTTTATTTTTAGAAGGGTGGTTTAGGGATATCTTTGGTCCAAATACCTTTTCGCCAATCTTTTTGATAGAAAGGGCCCACCGTGTCCCCTTTAAAGCTCGGCAAGAAGGTGCTCAACCTAGGCCACTCCTCCTTAAACTCCTAAACTACAAGACAAGGTAACCCTTCTCCAGAAGGCTCGAGAGATGGGGGACTATTATGTACAAAGGGGTCAGGGTATCTATGTACCCAGATTTCTCTCCTGACCTCCAAAGGCGCAGGAATGAGATCATGCCAGCTAAACGAGCTCTACAGAAGCATAAAGTTGAATATGCCCTGCTGTACCCGGCACGTTTGAGGGTCTCAGCACTGGGGAACACTTTCTTTTTTAGTTCACCGGGGGAGGCGGAAAAGTGGTTGGAGAAGCGCAGGAAAGACTTACAGGACTTACCAGCCTGAGCAACTGTAGTCTCTCTTTTTTTTTTTTTTTTTCTTCTTTTTGCAGATCATACAATATGTTAGAATATGATAGATCACAAGGGGTACAGAGGGGGTACGGATCTCTTGGGGATCTCACTCCCCCTTTTCCTTTTTTTATTTTTTTGGTTTGTTTAGAGGGGATTGATTTTACGGTGATACATTATATTTGTAATAGCATTTTTTCACTCATCTCCTGATGAAGTCACGTGACCGTGATGCCACGCGTAGAGACGAATCTAGGAACTAGAAGTGACGCTCAGCAGACGAGCTCGCAGCTCGTGGAGTCTTTTACATTGTGTTACTGCCATATGTGAGTACCACTGCTTTTAACGTGTTGAACAATAAATGTTTTAAAAACGTACTACACCATATAGTATCTTCCCTCTTAATTTCTACTTATACAATGGCTGGCATATGAGTGCATACTTCAGAGGGAAACCCCAATTACCCCGGCATCCAGCTATTAGGAGACAACCATCCCAAACAACACACGGACCCCTATAGGAACCAGGCAAGAGGAACACAGAGCATCTTGTTTGCTACATGCTGTTACCTCTCTACCTACAGGTAAGAGGCCACCTTTACCAAAAAGTCACCACCACCGGAGTGCACCAGCACAGGAAGAGGAATACGATATTCCCATCACACAACCACCTCCCCCCCCCCCCCCCCCCCTCGACCCTCCTGTGTTCCATGCATCACTGCACTTCCTGCACAGGATAAATGAACTGCTTTCTTTTTTCACCATTCACGAATGACCAAATGAACCTTACCTGCACTTGATATAGTCGCATATACTGCAATTTTTGTGCGATCGCTTTGCAATTTTCTGTGCGATCGCCCTGCAACATTTATAATTTAAAGACGCATGTTACAATTCACCTGGTTATCCTAGCTCGTGAGGATATTCAGAGACCTGTCGCACCGTGCACTTTTTAAAGTGCAACATCCCCTTGGATTGAATTATGTGTTTATGCATCTTTTGCACTGGTTGCACGTATGCTTTGCATTTCACATTTTTGATTTCATTGTCTATGATTTACTGTCACAGTTCATTATTTATTTTGCAATTTGCACAATTTTGATTCCTTGACACAGTGTTTAGACCTGTTGCACATTGTTTACTATTTTAGAAGATAGTATTTTATGGTCACCACTTGAAGATTATTTATTGTGCGTTTTTCACATCTTGGAAGATCTTGCTATTTTATGTGCGTTTTGCAATAATTGTTAATTTGCATTTGTTTTATTATCTTACTCAAAGTTTTAGAAGAATTTCACTTAATTTATTTCACTTAACAGCGCAGCACCACCCCCCTCTTTATACACAGCATTTTTTCACTGCAACCGGTCTGTAACCGGACTGGAATGGAACTGCAACTGCACCTCAGCAATTTTTTCCTTTTTTCCTTTTTTGTTTTTTGTTTGGTTGTTGGGTCGATTTAAATCAACTAAGGGAAGGGGGGAAGGGGGGGAGGTTGTTACGTTATACTGGTATTTGTGTACTTACACTGAAATTGCACCACAACTACACTAGATCAACATTGAATCTGCACTCTAGGAAGGGAGGGGGGGGGGGGAGAGAGAGGAGAGAGGAGAGAGGGGAGAGGGGGAAGAGAGGGGAAGGAAATTATCTTTTTCCTTTTTTCTTTCTTCGAAATTTCCCCGTTTTTTTTTTTTTTGGTCCTCTCTTTTTTCCCCTTTTCCCTCCCTCTCTGGCCAACTAAGGGGGGGGGGGGAGGTTGCTGCACGCAAGAGTATGAATTAGGGAGCCTATGTGGCTCTTTCACATTGTAAACTGTTCACTAAAATGTTTATTATTACGTTTTTTTGAGTGGGATGTATATTGTAAGGAGAGAGTAGAGGTAGAGGTCACAGACGAAGCCCCAGAGGGATGCCTAGATTGGCAAGAGAAGGGGGGGGTGGGAGGGGTGAGAGGGGTGGGAATAGGGGGGGGGGCGCTAGGGAGCACACATCACAAAAAATAGCACTATGGATGACGTTAAGGGTGAAGGTGGAAGGGGCTACAGGGGGATCTAGGAGAGAGGGAGGTGTAGGAGGGCGGGTCCATCTTGGGGGGAGGGAGCAGACCCAGGTTGGTGGACTAGCAGTATTTACAAATTTTGTCTTCCTTATGGCCTTTTAGCCTTATCTTCTATTGCTACCCTTAAAACTTCCGATGCAGGATAAAACATTCTGTATAGTATCATGGAATGTCCGTGGTCTAGGGGACCCTGTTAAAAGAGCTCTGGTCATGTCGGTTCTGGAGGGGAGGGGGCCTGGCCTGCTCTGTATACAGGAGACGCACCTGACCAGAGACAGTGTGAAACAAATGCGCAACCAGAGGTTTCCATTCCAATACCACTCTGTTCACTCCTCCTATTCGAGAGGAGTGAGCATAATGGTGGGGAGGGGGTTGATGTTCTCTTGTAGTGAGAGTTGTATAGATGAACAGGGCCGATACATCTTTTTATCATGTCTTATTGAGAATAAACCACATGTTCTGGCCAACATCTACATCCCACCCCCATTCAACTTTGAAGTTCTATATAGACTGGTTGAATTTACACTGGAAAAAGTGGGCACTCCAATATTAGCGGTAGGAGACTTCAACGAAGTCTTAGATAGGAGTCTGGACAGATTCCCTTCGGGGAATAGGCCCAATAAAACAAATTAAGGCCGACTGGCTCGCTACCTGGGGGAAATGGGAATGAGGGACATATGGCGGATGTACCATCCACAAGAACGCCAGTACTCCTGCTTTTCCAGTTCCCACCTCACTCTCTCCAGAATCGACATGGCCCTAGGAAATGATGAGGTGGCAGTGCTGGTCAAGAAGGTAGAGTATGACCCTAGAAGCGTCTCGGACCACTCCCCGCTGGTGCTTATGATAAAGACAGGGGATATGACCTACCGGGGAGATTGGAAAATCAGCCCATGTTGGCTTGAACTGATCGGTAACTCTGGAGAACTGGTCAACAGACTAAACGACTTTGTGCGAACTAATGAGGGCAAAGCACCAGCCGGAGTGGTGTGGGACGCTTTGAAAGCCTACTTAAGGGGGCTCCTGATCCAGCAGGTGGCTAGGGTGAAGGGGGAGGCCCGGAGATGGGAAAGGGATATTAGAGTGGAAGCAGCACAGGCAGAGAAACGGTACATCGAGGACCCCACCGTGACTAGACAGAGGGAATGGCTGGACAAGCAACAAGTCTACAGAATGGCTATTAGGAGAAAGGTAGAAAATAGATGGATATTTCAAAGAATAAATCAATTTGGTGAAGGTGAGAGAGTGGGCAATATGCTGTCCCGCCTGATTAGATCTAATACCACTGCGGCCAATGTAACATCGATTAGGACACCAAAGGGAGAGATCTCCACTGAATTACCAGTGATCCTGAATACATTTAGCGCCTTCTATAAATCCCTGTATAAGTCTAGGAGAGAGGCTGAGAATGAGGGATTTAAGGCCTTTCCCAGGGGAATGGTGGTTCCGGTCTTGTCAGAGCGGGACAAGGCAGATTTGGAATGACCAATCACCCTGGAGGAACTGCAGATAGCGGTGGCGGGGATGCCCAGCCAAAAATCACCAGCTCCAGATGGGCTCCCAATCGAACTGTACAAGCGGTACGGTGAAATATTGCTCCCAGAGTTGCTGAAGACATTGGGATGGGCGCTAGCCTCTGGGAGGCTTCCCACCTCAATGTCGGAAGCTACAATTATTGCAATCCACAAGGAGGGGAAAGACCACTTGGATGTCTCTTCCTACCGTCCAATCTCACTATTATGCACCGACGTAAACATTTTGGCCAAAAAACTTGCAACACGCCTCAACGGATGTATCCAGAGCCTCATTCATCCAGACCAGTCAGGCTTTATTCCAAATAGGTCAACGAATATTAATATCAGAAGTTTTTTTTTAAATATACAAATCCCTACAGACAACGACGGTACTAGAGCATTGCTAGCCTTGGATGCCGCAAAGGCATTTGATACCCTTGAGTGGGAATATTTGTGGAGGGTATTGGAGAGGTTTGGATTTGGCCCGATTTTTATCAATTGGGTCAAATTATTGTATAGTGAACCCTGTGCCAAAATAAAAATAAACAATGTATCATCAGAACAGTTCCAACTGGAGACAGGGCTGCCCCCTCTCCCCCCTATTGTTCGCCCTTGCAATGAAGCCAATGGCTATCAAGACTAGACAAATGCCAGGAATAAGAGGATTTAGCAGGTTGGAGGGGGAGGAACGGATAGCACTATTTGCCGACGATGTACTGTTCTTCTTGGGTGACGTCGAGTCCTCACTAAATACAGTGGTACAGTTGGTTGAGGAATTTGGATGGTTGTCGGGCCTGGTCATCAACTGGGAAAAATCGGCCTTGCTGCCGCTTGACCCACTGGATAGCTAGGCCCAGCTTGGGGTAGCCCGGTTAAAAGTTGTCACAAAACTGAAATATTTAGGGGTCTGGATTACTAGGGACATAAACCAGTATGTAAATTTAAATATTGCCCCATTATTACTTAAATTAAAACAGAAAGGCGACATATGGAAACGATTCCCCCTATCAGTAGCAGGGCGCTGCAACCTGATAAAAATGATATGGCTGCCACAACTACTGTATCTGTTCCATAATTCTCTGATGTGGCTCGGCTAAAACTGGTTTAAGAAAATTGAATCGCTCTTTAGGGAGCTGATATGGAAGGGAAGGGGCGTCATTCGAGGATCAGCTTGCAAACCTTGCAACTCCCGAACAAAGAGGGGGGATTTGCGGTTCCCCACCCGAGATCATATTTCCTGGCCTCCTAACTACAACACCTGGCGGGTTGTGGACTCCCAATGGAGGGCAATCCCAGTGTCAACAGGATGCTGACGGGGGCTCCACACCGCATATTAGCGGAGGCATTGGAGGCAGATTCTTTCATCTATAGATGCCCGACTGTAGAACTAATCAAGAAAGTTTGGCAGGGAACAAAAGGTATCCATGGGATGTAGTGGAGTAACTGGGTTTACCCCTATATGGAGCAAAAAAAAATTTCCAGAAATTAGCGCCATAGAGAAATTCAGGGAATGGGACAGGCAGGGTATTAAACGTTTAACTCAGTTATACAGGGGCAACCAAATGAAAACATTTTCAGATTTAAGTAGCGAATTTAACATATCAAACAAGACCTTCTATAAATATCTCCAGATCAGGCATGCTGTCCAGGCCCAATTTAAGTCACCTACACTAGTTTGGACCCAGTCCCCCATTCTCTCAAAAATAGCTACGACATGTACATCTAAAGGCCTAATCTCATAGCTGTACATTAGATTGGGGGAAAGGGTAATAAGCAGAGTAGGACCCTCCAAGAGTAAAATAGGATGGGAAAAAGATGTGGGGGCAATAAGTACTGCACAATGGGACAGGGTTTTGGAGCAGGGAACTTTTGTTTCGATCTCCCCTGCACAGAGAATATCTCACCTATATTTCCTCCATAGAGTTTATTATACCCCCAAAAAGATGCACAGACTTGGCTGGAGGGAAAACGACGAATGCCCTAGGTGTAAAGCGACAGGGGATTTTATCCATATGGGGTGGAGATGTCCTAAGTTATTCAGGTATTGGGAGGAGATAACAACAAGATTAAATAAAATATTTGGGATACAGCTAGAACCGGTGGCCAAGACCTGCCTACTAGGAATAGAGGAGAGGAAAGCCCCGCCAGACATTACAGAAGCGGTCTTGATGTGCCTATTTCAAGCACGCAAGTTAATTGCACAGAAGTGGCAGTCCAAAACCCCCCCAGCAGTGGGAAGTTGGGTAGAGACAATAAATGCAATGGTATGGAGTGAAAGGGTGTCATATATCAAGCAGAGTAGGATTGGAAAATTTGAGAGAATGTGGAGGCCATGGCTGGACGAGGTGGGGTGCCCCCCCCATAGGTTTCTCTTACATGTTGCTCTCTGCTCTGCCCTTTTATTTCCCTCTTTTTCTCCTTCTTTCTTGAGTTCTCTACCCTTTTGCTTGCCCTCTCTTCTCTCCCTTCTCTGTTCTATGTTTCTTCTTCTTTCTGCTCTTCCTGGCCCCTTCCCCCTTTTTTTTCCGCCTTCATAATTACAGACAGACAATTTATGAATACACAAACTTTTAAATGTGATGTGGTGTGGGGGAGTGTGGGAGGGAGGTTTGGGTGGGGGAAAACACGTTAAGGCGGGGTTGTATACTGCACATTGTTACAAATCTTTTCCTTTTTTACTTGTGACATTTTTTTTTCTCTTGTACATGGAATTGTATGTAAGTTGTGGTAGTGTGGTACCCCACCAGTGTATGAATACAGGATTCTCAACCAGGCAGGTTGAGGGGCTCCAGGGTATTTGCTTGTTTGGGAGGAAACTGGCTTTTCAGTTTCCTCATGATTTACTAAAGTCCACTTTGGGACCTGGAGCTTGGGGATTTCTTAGAGATCCGGGTGGGATGAAATCCCCAGTCCTGGATCCGGGTTTTGAGACTCAACTGCACACTGATTGTTCAGGTGTGTGTGGGCCTGATAGTAGAGTCAGGACCAGCATTCTGGGCTCCACCCTCCCGACGAGTGCAGGTGTGCACTGGAGAAGCCAGAGAGTGCTTGGGTGCACAGTGGAAGCCAGAGACCCAAGTCCGAGGATCAGAGCAGTGAGGGGCTGCTATCTAAATGGATGGTCTTTGCAAGGGAATAGTCTGTGGGAGACAGATGAGAGCCTGAAGTAGGACTGAGCAGCACTGCAGTATGTATAAGCCAGGAGGCTGAATGTCATTTTGTTGATGAAAATGAGTGCTGAAACCCCTGCGAGGGAAACCTTTGATTTTGTTTTGAACTTCTTTTAATAAAAATGGGCAAACAAAGCCCTTAAAAAGAAGAACCAGCGAGTGGCGGTGTCCTTCAAGCTTTACCTTTGATGCTAGTCCTTCACAAAGTATATTGGTATGAAAAACAAATAATAAAAAGCAATTAAGCTAAAAAAAAAGTGAATTAGTGCAACTGCAGGTCTCCTGCTATAGTGATGATCACTAATATCTCCAAGCAGTGGTCTCACAGAGCTATCACCTCCATATATATGTAATTGGGCATGATCAGTATTGTCTCCCTCCTCTATACTGGTCCCTCCACTGTGTCTTTCTCTCGGTCTCCTCCACGTCTCCACCGGCTACACTGATGTTAATAATCCTAGAGAAGAGGGGAGGGGGGGGGGGGAGCCGCTCCAATGGGGATGCCAGATCAGGAATAGGGAGAGAGAAACGTCTCCAATAGTGTAGTATTTTTTTAAATGGAATAGAGTTTATTTGTAAAAGTATTGCTCGTACATGAAATAAAGGTAAAAAATGCATGTAAATAACCAGAGCGGCACGATACGCCGCCTTACTGTTACTCCGGGTACTTCCGGTTTGCGGTACCTCGCGATTTCCCTACGGCATTACGTCACGTACCTCGTGACTTCATCAGGGTGCCGGATTGGCTGTTGAGGCTTTGTTTTTATTTGTGTACACCGGAAGTTTCTGTTCGGCCATTTTCTTGTACCCTAGTTCCTATATATGGGCGCCGCCATCTTTGCTTGCTTATAGAATGGCGGAATAGTCCATAGAAATGCGCCTAGCTATTTTGTTGAATTGAATATTATTTGCTTTCTAAATATAATGCAAACTAAGATCTATGAGATATTGGTCTGTCATAAGATGGATAACACTAGTTCCATGTATCAAAAACCTACAGTTATCTGGCTGCATGTTAAAGTGTCTCACGGGACAATCTGATGGAGTCCCATCCTAAGGGTACAGGCATCTATCTCTAAACCACTAATAATTAAAAAATGACATTAAATACATATAAAAACAATAACTATGTGATCTAAAACTACTGCATTCGGTGGATTTGTTACCATACCGTGCATAGTGATAATATATATAGTATAGTACATACACAGTGTAATGTATAAATTGCTCTAGGGTGTTAGTCTGATGATTGGGGCTCAGAAACTGGGTTCTATTCGTAGGCCTGCGCAAATCGCATGTACCCAAGGAGTGACAATAAATACATATATAGCACTGCATCAATGATAAAATACATAAAAATATATATAAAACATATTAAAAAATATAAAAAATGATTGTAAAATATATATGATGTATGAACACTGTGAAGCCCCGTACACACGATCGGATAACCTATGGATTTTCGTCCGATGGATTTGTCCATCGGAAATCCGATGAAACTGTTTTTCATCAGTCTTGCCCACACACCATCAGTCAAAAAACCGACCGTTCCAAACGCGGTGACGTAAAACACTCCGATGAGCCGAGAAAAATGAAGTTTAATGCTTCTGAGCATGCGTCGACTTGATTCTGAGCATGCGTGGGTTTTTGATCCGATGGACTTGCCCATAGACGATCTGAAATTCCCATCGGTTTTTTATCCGATGGGTACCATACACGATCGGTTGGTCTGATGAAAACCATCCATCGGACGGTTTTCATCAGTCAAACCGATCGTGTGTACGGGGCTTAAGTTGTTAAAATGGTATAATATTAAACCTGATCTCAGGGATCTTACCATAAGATAACCATGATGTATAAGAGAGAAAAAAAGAGGGTTTAACCACTTAACGACCGCTCACTGTATATATACGTCGGCAGAATGGCACCGACAGGCACAATCACGTAGAGTGTACGTGATTGCCTTTGTATAGTTGGGGGGTCCAATCGGACCCCCCTCCTATACAGTGAGCGGTGGCTAAGTGTCCGGGAGCGTTCCGGGATGAGGGGGCAGCCATTCGTTTCCGGCCACCCCCTCGCGATCGCTCCCGGCAAATGGAAATGCCCCCTCTGTCTGTGTCAGACAGAGGGAGCAGGAGGAAGTGATGTCATCTCTGGTGCGGCGCTCACATATACCGAGCGCCGTACAAGAGAAGACATCAGGTCAGTGCACACAACACTACACTGACACCAGGACACATAGGGACATAAATCGCCCCCCCAGACACCCCAGATCACCCCCAGATCACCCCCCCCAGCCCCCAGTCACAGTGTCACTGATTGCAGTGACCATTTATTTAGTGATCACTGCAATCAGTGACATTTGTGACTGTAAAAGTGTCACCAAAGTTTAGTCTTAGGTCCAGTGTAGCCCCCTAACCCCCCCTAATAAAGGTTTAACCCTCTGATCACCCCCCAGATAACCCTTTCACCCCCTATCACCACTGTCACTAAGCGATCGTTTTTCTAAACGCTGTCTTAGTGTCTGTGATGCAGATCGGTAGCCGGTAATTTTTTTTAGGTTCGCCGCAGGTTTTTATAGCGTCAGGTACCCCAATATATTATCTAATAAAGGTTTAACCCCCTTGATCGCCCCCCAGGTAACCCTTTCACCCCCATCACCACTGTCGCTAAGCGATCGTTTTTCTAAACGCTGTCTTAGTGTCGGTGATGCAGATCGGTAGCTGGTAATTTTTTTTAGGTTCGCCGCAGGTTTTTATAGCGTCAGGTACCCCCATATATTATCTAATAAAGGTTTTAACCCCCTGATTGCCCCTAGTTAACCCTTTCACCAGTGATCACCATATAAGTGTTACGGGTGACGCTGGTTAGTTAGTTTGCTTTTTATAGTGTCAGGGCACCCGCCGTATATAACCCAATAAAGGTTTAACCCCCTGATCGCCCGGCGGGTGATATCAATTAGGTTTTAGCGTCAGAGAGGGTCTGCGTCACACCCCAGGCAGCGTCAGGTTAGTGCCAGTAACGCTAACACCCACGCGTGAAGCATACACCTCCCTTAGTGGTATAGTATCTGAACAGATCAATATCTGATCTGATCAGATCTATACTAGCGTCCCCAGCAGTTTAGGGTTCCCAAAAACGCAGTGTTAGCGGGATCAGCCCAGATACCTGCTGGCACCTGCGTTTTGCCCCTCCGTCCAGCCCAGGCCACCCAAGTGCAGTATCGATCGATCACTGTCACTTACAAAACAAAAACACACATAACTGCAGCGTTCGCAGAGACAGGCCTGATCCCTGCGACTCCAGTGCTGTAGGAGGTGATTACACCACCACAGTTAAAAAAAAAAAAGCAAATATGCCGAAGCATTGGGGCAGCAGGGGCGGAGGAGCGATTTTGCTCCTAATGCCGCGTACATACGGTCGAAATTCCGACGGAGGCTTGCCCGTGGAAAAGTCCGACCATGTGTGTGCGGCATAACTTTTTTGCGGGAGGATGCCCCCATGCTTCGGCATATATAAATGGTGCGTGTATGCCCATCATTGGAAGTGGGTGGATGAAGGGCGGTATTCTAATGGTGGGCATACCCACCGATCAATCTCTTTTTTCGTTCAGCCAACTGGCTGCATGAAAAAAAAAGATTACAATACATGTCCAACAAGGACCAACAACGTACTGGTATGTTGCTGGACTTTGAATGTTTATACCAGAATGATGCCTGCGGGTTTAGGTATCATCTTGGTATCATTCTTTTCAGCCTGCGGCCGGCTTTCATGTAAAAGCAATCCTAGCGGCTAATTAGCCTCTGGACTGCTTTTACAAGCAGTGGGAGGGAATGCCCCCCCCCCGGATATAAAAAGCGCCATTGGGAAATTGGGAAAGCATTTTATCACACCGATCTTGGTGTGGTCAGATGCTTTGAGGGCAGAGGAAAAATCTAGGGTCTAGAAGACCCCAGTTTTTTCAAAAAAAGAGTACCTGTCACTACCTATTGCTATCATAGGGGATATTTACATTCCCTGAGATAACAATAAAAATGATAAAAAAAAAAAATACTTGGAAGGAACAATTTAAAAATAAAATAAAAAAGCAAAATTAATAATAAAAAAAAAAAGAAAAAAAAAAAAGCACCCCTGTCCTGCCCTGCTCTTGCCCAATGGCGAACGCAAGCGTCGGTCTGGCGTCATATGTAAACAGCAATTGCACCATGCATGTGAGGTATCACCGCGAAGGTCAGATCGAGGGCAGTCATTTTAGCAGTAGACCTCCTCTGTAAATCTACTGGGGTAACCTGTAAAGGCTTTTAAAGGCTTTTAAAAATGTATGTAGTTTGTCGCCAATGCGCGTTTGTGCGAAATTTTAAAGCATATCGTGTTTGGTATCTATGTACTCGGCCTAAGATCATCTTTTTTATTTCATCAAACATTTGGGCAATATAGTGTGTTTTAGTGCATTAAAATTAAAAAAAGTGTATTTTTTAACCCAAAAAATGCGTTTGAAAAATCGCTGCGCAAATACTGTGTAGAAAAAAAAATGCAACACCCACCATTTTAATCTGTAGGGCCTTTGCTTTAAAAATATATATAATGTTTGGGGGTTCAACATAATTTTCTTGCAAAAAAAAAATGTTTTCATGTATGTCAAAAAGGGCTTTGTCTTCAAGTGGTTAGAAGAGTGGATGTAAGCTTCCTAATGTTGTGTATAAAATGCCAGAACAGTTCAAAACCCCCCCAAATGACCCCATTTTGGAAAGTAGACACCCCAAGCTATATACTGAGAGGCATGTCGAGTCCATGGAATATTTTATATGTTGACACAAGTTGCGGAAAAACGAAACATTTTTTTTTTTTTTTTTGCACAAAGTTGTCACTAAATGATATATTGCTCAAACATGCCATGGGCATATGTGGAATTACACCCCAAAATACATTCTGTTGCTTCTCCTGAGTACGGGGATACCACATGTGTGAGACTTTTTGGGAGCCTAGCCACGTACGGGACCCCAAAAACCAAGCACCGCCTTCAGGCTTTCTAAGGGTGTAAATTTTTGATTTCACTTCTCACTGCCTATCACAGTTTCGGAGGCCATGGAATGCCCAGATAGCACAAAACCCCCCCCAAATGACCCCATTTTGGAAAGTAGACACCCCAAGCTATTTGCTGAGAGGTATTGTGAGTATTTTGCAGATCTCGCTTTTTGTCACAAAGTTTTGAAAATTGAAAAAAAAAATATATATATATATATTTTCTTTCTTCATTTTCAAAAACAAATGAGAGCTGTAAAATACTCGCCATTCCTCTCAGCAAATAGCTTGGGGTGTCTATATTCCAAAATGGGGTCATTTGGGGGGGGGGTTTTGTGCGATTTTGGCATTTTATGGCCTTCGAAACTGTGATAGGTAGTGAGGAGTGAAATCAAAAATTTGTGCCTAGAAATCCTGAAGGCGGTGCTTGGTTTTCGGGGTCCCGTACGCGGCTAGGCTCCTAAAAAGTCCCACACATGTGGTATCCCCGTACTCAGGAGAAGCAGTAAAATGTATTTTGGGGTGTAATTCCACATATAACCATGGCATGTGTGAGCAATATATCATTTAGTGACAACTTTTTGTAATTTTTTTATTTATTTTTTGTCATTATTCAGTCACTTGGGACAAAAAAAATATATTCAATGGGCTCAACAGGCCTCTCAGCACTTTCCTTGGGGTGTCTACTTTCTAAAATGGGGTCATTTGGGGGGGTTTTGTGCTATTTTGGCATTTTATGGCCTTCGAAACTGTGATAGGTAGTGAGGAGTGAAATCAAAAATTTGCGCCCTTAGAAATCCTGAAGGCGGTGCTTGGTTTCCGGGGTCCCGTACGCGGCTAGGCTCCCAAAAAGTCCCACACATGTGGTATCCCCGTACTCAGGAGAAGCAGCAAAATGTATTTTGGGGTGAAATTCCACATATAACCATGGCATGTGTGAGCAATATATCATTTAGTGACAACTTTTTGTAATTTTTTTTTTTTTTTTTTTTTTAGTCATTATTCAATCACTTGGGACAAAAAAAAAAATTCAATGGGCTCAACATGCCTCTCAGCAATTTACTTGGGGTGTCTACTTTCCAAAATGGGGTCATTTGGGGGGGTTTTGTACTGCCCTGTCATTTTAGCACCTCAAGAAATGAGATAGGCAGTCATAAATTTAAAGCTGTGTAAATTTCAGAAAATGTACCCTAGTTTGTAAACTCTATAACTTTTGCGCAAACCAATAAATATACGCTTATTGACATTTTTTTTACTAAAAACATGTGGCTGAATACATTTTGGCCTAAATGTATGACTACAATTGAGTTTATTCGATTTTTCTTATAACAAAAACTAGAAAATATCTTTTTTTTTCAAAATTTTCGGTCTTTTTCCGTTTATATCGCAAAAAATAAAAATCGTAGAGGCAATCAAATACCATTAAAAGAAAGCTCTATTTGTGGGAAGAAAAGGACGCAAATTTCGTTTGGGTACAACATTGCATGTCCGCACAATTTACAGTTAAAGCAGCGCAGTGCAAAATTCTGAATTCACCTCTGGTCCTTTAGCTACCAAATGGTCCGGGGCTTAAGTGGTTAATTAACTAAATGCATTCTCTATTATCTGATATTAATATAATGACTAGAGGTACTGATAATGAAAGTGCTGGTGTATAATGAATGTTTCAAGCTAGATATTGATGTGGAATTAGCTAATTAGCTAAAAATTGCTCAAAAAGCAATTTAGATCAAATTCCACATTCATTCCCCCAGGCACTAGAGTTCTTAAAGTATTGATCCACTTGGATTCCTTCTTGCTAATGGTCCTGATTTTATGACTTCCTCTCCAATTGGCTTTATATTTATCTATCCCCCAAAATTGTAGCTGAGAAGGGTCCTGATTGTGAAACTGTGCAAAGTGTCTAGAGACATTGTGTTTAGGAAACCCAATTGTTCTGTATGTGTTCTTTTATGCGAACCTTGAGGGCCCTTTTGGTTCTCCCTACGTACTGAAGGTTACAGCTACATTGTAATACGTACACAGCCCCTTCTGTGTGACAACTTATAAAGTCTTTGATTTTAAATACTTGTCCTGTGTTGGTTCCGGTGCGTTTGCCTTGAAATTTTTTTGCATGATGGCAAGCGTAGCAGTTTCTGCATGGAAAGAAACCTATCCCATTAAAAAATGAGTAACTTGGTTTTGGGGGGGGAGGCCACCACAGAATTAGTAATAATATCTTTCAATGTCGGAGCTCTTCTGTAGATGATTTTGGGCCCATCAGGTAGGATATGTTTAAGGTCCTTATCGTTTTTTAAAATATGCCAATGTCGTTCAATTAATCTGGATTAGGGATGAGCTTCGTGTTTGAGTCGAACACACGTTCGACTCGAACATCGGCTGTTCGATCGTTCGACAAAGATCGAACGTTATGGGCCGTTCGCGCCAAATTGGAGTGGCGCGTCATGGCCCATAATTCACTGCGGCATCGCAGTGCATTGCTGGCTGATGATTGGCCAAGCATGCACTATGACCCCGCATGCTTGGCCAATCACAGCGCCGGCAGCAAGGAGAGCCATAATTGGCCACAGGCAGGATGCCTGTGGCCAATCATAGCTCAGGGGGGTTTAGTACACGCCCCACACTATAAAAGGCCGCCAGCGCGGCGGCCTTGTGTAGTGTGTTCCGGCGTGCAGGGAAAGAGCTTGATAGGCAGGGAGAGTGTTTTTGACATCCTTTGAAACCTTGTGCATTTACAGTCTGTTGGCGTGCAGGGACAGAGAAGGATAGGCAGGGAGAGTGTCAGTGACATCCTTTGAAACCTTGTGCATTTACAGCCTGTTGGCGTGCAGGGACAGAGAAGGATAGGCAGGGAGAGTGTCAGTGACATCCTTTGAAACCTTGTGCATTTACAGTCTGTTGGCGTGCAGGGACAGAGAAGGATAGGCAGGGAGAGTGTCAGTGATATTTTTCGCTAAACCTCCTGCACAGTATACACCTGAAGCTACCCCTTATTGCTCGTCATGGTGTTGTTCTGTTGTGTAACACAGACAGGCATCTGCAAGCAGTTACAGTGGGTGTAGGTGCCTCCTGTACAGTATACGCTACCCCTTATTGCTCGTTGTGGTGGTGTTCTGTTGTGTAACACAGACAGGCATCTGCAAGCAGTTACAGTGGGTGTAGGTGCCTCCTGCACAGTATACGCTACCCCTTATTGCTCATCGTGGTGTTGTTCGATTGTGTAACACAGACAGGCTATTGCAAGCAGTTACAGTGGGTGTAGGTGCCTCCTGCACAGTATACGCTACTAACAACATGGCCTGGGGAATGCCCAGGGAAAAACCAAGCCTACTTACCGACCAGCTCGCTGACAACCAATTAACCTGTCTAACCTGATGGTTAGATGACGGCAGGTGGACTGAAGGGACGCCACCCCTCCTTAAAGGTACAGGAGCACACCAAACACCCAGCGTAGCACAATGGCAGCAAAGGTGTTGGTGCACTGCTGGACCAATACAAGCACCATAGGTGAAAACAAAAACATGTCCACCGCCCCCATCTATAGCTGGCTATCACGGTAAGTAGCATTGGAAGGCTAAAGCAGATAACAACATGGCCTGGGGAATGCCCAGGGAAAAACCAAGCCTACTTACCGACCAGCTCGCTGACAACCAATTAACCTGTCTAACAGTATGCGTTAAAAACAGGGGTTTGTCCGCACGCATTTGCAAACGCATGCGTGAGCCACAGAGCCACGCCAAGGCCCCCTGGAGTCTGTGGTCCTACACTAACATTGAGTGTCCCCACAATGGAGGCACATGCATTCTGATGGTATACGCTACCCCTTATTACCCCTTATTACTCCTGGAGTTGTTCTGTTGTGTAACACAGACAGGCATCTGCTAACAGTTACAGTGGGTGTAGGTGCCTCCTGCACAGTATACGCTACCCCTTATTGCTCGTTGTGGTGTTGTTCTGTTGTGTAACACAGACAGGCTATTGCAAGCAGTTGCAGTGGGTGTAGGTGCCTCCTGCACAGTATACGCTACCCCTATTGCTCGTGGAGTTGTTCTGTTGTGTAACACATACAGGCATCTGCTAACAGTTGCAGTGGGTGTAGGTGCCTCCTGCACAGTATACGCTACCCCTTATTGCTCGTGGTGTTGTTCTGTTGTGTTGTTCTGTGGTGTTGTTCTGTTGTGTAACACAGACAGGCTATTGCAAGCAGTTGCAGTGGGTGTAGGTGCCTCCTGCACAGTATACGCTACCCCTATTGCTCGTGGAGTTGTTCTGTTGTGTAACACATACAGGCATCTGCTAACAGTTGCAGTGGGTGTAGGTGCCTCCTGCACAGTATACGCTACCCCTTATTGCTCGTGGAGTTGTTCTGTTGTGTAATACAGACAGGCATCTGCTAACAGTTACAGTGGGTGTAGGTGCCTCCTGCACAGTATACGCTACCCCTTATTGCTCGTCGTGGTGTTGTTCTGTTGTGTAACACAGACAGGCATCTGCTAACAGTTACAGTGGGTATAGGTGCCTCCTGCACAGTATACGCTACCCCTTATTGCTCGTCGTGGTGTTGTTCTGTTGTGTAACACAGACAGGCATCTGCAAGTAGTTACAGTGGGTGTAGGTGCCTCCTGCACAGTATACGCTACCCCTTATTGCTCGTGGAGTTGTTCTGTTGTGTAACACAGACAGGCATCTGCAAGTAGTTACAGTGGGTGTAGGTGCCTCCTGCACAGTATACGCTACCCCTTATTGCTCGTGGAGTTGTTCTGTTGTGTAATACAGACAGGCATCTGCTAACAGTTACAGTGGGTGTAGGTGCCTCCTGCACAGTATACGCTACCCCTTATTGCTCGTCGTGGTGTTGTTCTGTTGTGTAACACAGACAGGCATCTGCTAACAGTTACAGTGGGTATAGGTGCCTCCTGCACAGTATACGCTACCCCTTATTGCTCGTCGTGGAGTTGTTCTGTTGTGTAACACAGACAGGCATCTGCTAACAGTTACAGTGGGTATAGGTGCCTCCTGCACAGTATACGCTACCCCTTATTGCTCGTCGTGGAGTTGTTCTGTTGTGTAACACAGACAGGCATCTGCTAACAGTTACAGTGGGTGTAGGTGCCTCCTGCACAGTATACGCTACCCCTTATTGCTCGTGGAGTTGTTCTGTTGTGTAACACAGACAGGCATCTGCTAACAGTTACAGTGGGTGTATGTGCCTCCTGCACAGTATATGCTACCCCTTATTGCTCGTCGTGGTGTTGTTCTGTTGTGTAACACAGACAGGCATCTGCAAGCAGTTACAGTGGGTGTAGGTGCCTCCTGCACAGTATACGCTACCCCTTATTGCTCATGGTGTTGTTCTGTTGTGTAACACAGACAGGCATCTGCAAGTAGTTATAGTGGGTGCAGGTGCCTCCTGCCCAGTTTACACCTGAAGCTACCCCGTATTGCTGGTTTTACCATCTCCCTGCAGGCCATTAGAATGTCTGGAAGGCCAACAAAGAGAGGCAGACAGTCACGAGCCAATAAAAGAGGGCAAGCAGGCTCTGTGTCTGGGGGCAACAGTGCTGGTCGTGGACGCGGTGCATTGTCATCAGCACGTGGCTATGGGACACGCTTGTCCTTATTTTCGGCAGCTGGACGTGTTGAGCCGCAACATGCCGAAGACTTGGTAGAGTGGATGACCAAGCCCTCCTCATCCTCCTCATCCTCTCTCACCCAGGCTCAGGGTACTGACAAAGCAGCTGCCAAAGCGTCCTCTTCCCTCCTATCAATGTCATCATCAGTCACTCCTTCCCTAGACCCACAATGTCCTCCTGAGGAGTCCCCCGAACTGTTTGAGCACAGTGTTGGGTACATACTCCAGGAGGATACCCAGGGTTTTGAAGGGTCTGATGATGATACCCAGCTAGAGGAAGGCAGTACAGTGAGCGCAGAGAGAGGGGATGCTCAAGAAGGACAGCAATCTGGCAGTCATGTTCCAGCAGCTGCAGCATACTGCCAGATTGGCTCCAGTGATGAGGAGGGAGGGGATGATGAGGTCACTGACTCCACGTGGGTGCCTGATAGGAGAGAGGAGGAGGAGAAGGCTGAGGAGGAGGCACATCTCCAACGAGGCACATCTCCAATGAGGCAGGATGCCCTCCGGGGGCCAGCGTAAGGGCAGCACACCGACTGAATCACACCGCAGAGCTCCGCCTGTGCAGGGCGCTGCCTCTGCCCGTTATTTCAAAAGTTCTTTGGTGTGGGCCTTTTTTAAAACAAGTGCATCAGATTGCACCGCTGCTATTTGCAACATATGTCTCAAGCGTATCTCGCGTGGCCAAAACATCAGCCGCTTGGGCACCACAAGCTTGACCAGACATATGTTGACCTGCCATGCAGCTCGTTGGCAAGCGTACCTTAAAGACCCACACCAAAGAACAAAGCGGACCTCTCCTTGCTCCTCATCAGCTGGGATCTCCAACCCCACTATACCTTCAGTCCTCTCTGAAACCTGCACTGAAGGTGTAGAATTAGGTGTGTCACAGCCAAGTACTTGCGGGCACTCTGCTAGCAGTACACCGACGTCCGATTGTAGCAGGCAAATTTCCCTGCCCCAGCTGCTGGACCGTCGAACGAAGTTCACTCCCAGCCATCCACATGCCCAGCGGTTGAATGCTAGCTTGGCTAAATTGCTAGCACTTCAACTGCTGCCTTTCCAGTTGGTAGACTTGGCCCCCTTCCGTGAGTTTGTGCAATGTGCGGTTCCTTAGTGGCAGGTTCCCAAACGCCACTTTTTCTCACGCAAGGCGATTTCGGCTCTCTACCGGCATGTGGAAGGCAATGTCCATGCCTCGCTGGACAGGGTGGTCAGCGGTAAGGTGCATATTACTGCTGACTCATGGTCCAGCAGGCATGGACAGGGACGTTACCTTTCTTTCACGGCCCATTGGGTCACTCTTTTGGCAGCTGGGAAGGATGTAGGACAAGGTGCAGTAGTGTTAGAGGTTGTTCCGCCGCCACGCCTCCAAAATGCTACTGCTGGTTGTGACACACCTCTCTCCTCCACCCCCTCCGCTTCTTCTTCCTCCATGGCCTCTTCCTGTGCTTTGTCCTCGGAACCAGCGATGCTCCGTAGGCGTTCAAGGGGCTACGCAAGTACGCAGGCAAAAAGATGCCATGCCGTGCTTGCGCTTGTGTGTTTGGGGGACAGGAGCCACACTGGGGCAGAGGTTCTGTCAGCTCTGCAGGGGCAGGCCGAGAGGTGGTTGACGCCACGCCAGCTTAAGCCAGGAATGGTGGTTTGCGACAATGGCACCAACCTCCTCTCTGACAGGGACAACTGACCCATGTGCCCTGTGTGGCTCACGTCCTTAACCCGGTGGTGCAGCGGTTCTTGGGCAGGTACCCGGGCTTACAGGATGTCCTGAGGCAGGCCAGAAAAGTCTGTGTGCATTTCCGCAGATCATATAATGCCAGTGCTCGGCTGGCTGAGCTGCAAAAGTAGTTGAACCTGCCCAAGAACCGCCTTATATGTGACATGCCCACCAGGTGGAACTCAACGTTGGCCATGCTGCAGCGGCTGCACACGCAGCAGAGGGCCATCAATGAGTACCTGTGCGACTATGGCACCAGGACAGGGTCAGGGGAGCTCGGGTTTTTTTTCACCACGCCAGTGGGGCATGATCAGGGATGCATGCACTGTCCTGGCACCATTTGAGGAGGCCACGAGGATGGTGAGCAGTGACAGTGCATGCATCAAAGACACTGTACCTCTTGTCCACCTGTTGGAGCATACGCTGCATGGAATAATGGACAGGGCACTTGAGGCAGAACAGAGGCAGGAAGAGGGGGACTTCCTTGCCTCTCAAGGCACTCTTTACCCAGACAGTGTTCCTTCTGTCCCACCCATCGCACAGGAAGAGGACGAGGAGGAGGAGGAGGAGGATTGTGTCAGCATGGAGGTGGAGCCTGGCACTCAGCATCAACAGCAGCAGTCTTTTAGGGATGATTTACAGTCCCAAGAAACCCGTGGACTTGTACGTGGTTGGGAGGAGGTGGCTGCGGATCATGTCTTCCAGAGGACTCCGGACCGAATGCCTCAGCTAACCTACACTGCATGGCCTCCCTGATCCTGCAAAGTCTGCGGAAGGATCCTCGTATTCTTCGGATCAAGGAGAGGAACCATTACTGGCTGGCCACTCTCCTTGATCCACGGTACAAGGGTAAGGTTGCGGACCTTATCTTACCGTCGCAGAGGGAGCAGAGGATGAGACATCTCCGGGAGGCCTTGCAGAAAGGTCTGTGCAACGCGTTCCCAGAGACTGGGAAGTTACAAACTCCTGGTCCTGGACAACGAGTTGCTGAGGCTTCGGTCAGTCAAAGAAGGAGCGGTGGGGAAGGTGGCCGTCTGACCGATGCGTTCAGACAATTTTTTAGTACTCAGCCCCAAGGTAGGATCGCTTCCAGCAACCATCGCCAGCGTCTGATATACATGGTGCAGGAATACCTAGGGGCAAGGTCAGACTTGGACACCTTTCCCACCGAAAATCCTCTGGCTTACTGGGTCTTGAGGATGGATCACTGGCCAGAGCTTCTACAGTATGCAATTGAGCTACTGGCCTGTCCTGCATCCAGCGTTCTTTCGGAACGCACATTCAGTGCTGCTGGAGGCTTTGTCACAGATCACAGGATGCGCCTGTCCACCGACTCGGTTGATCGACTGACCTTCATAAAGATGAACCAGTCTTGGATCACCATCAGCTACCAAGCACCTGAAGCTGATGTAACAAAATAATTTATTTTGAAATGTCACATCCCTTCAAGACTGCCTATGCTGATGCTGAGTGACTGTCCTGTTATGTTGACTGACTATCCTCCTCCTCCTCAATGATCCGATTCCTGATGATAGCTTGGAAGAACATTTTTGTTTCTGGGTGCCGCCACCAGTGGCTAAGGCCCAATTTTTCAGCCCCTGTTTAACAGGGGCATGTCATTACAATTTTTTTATGCAATGCTTTGCAGCAGGGCTCATTCCTGCACTCCAACTAGAGTATCTGGGAGAGGTTGCAGTGTCGTGGTACCAGTGCCTAAGGCCCAATTTTTCAGCCCCTGTTTAACAGGGGAATGTAATTACAATTTTTGATGCAATACTTTGCAACAGGGCTCATTGCTGTGCTCCAAGTACAGTATCTGTGAGGGGTTGCAGTGTTGTGGCACCAGTGCCTAAGGCCCAATTTTTCAGCCCCTGTTTAACAGGGGAGTGTAATTAAAATTTTTGATGCAATACTTTGCTTGGAGCACAACAATGAGCCCTGTTGCACAGTATCTGTGAGGGGTTGCAGTGTTGTGGCACCAGTGCCTAAGGCCCAATTTTTCTGCCCCTGTTCAACAGGGGCATGTAATTACATTTTTTGATCTAATAAATCACAGTAGGGCCCATTCATGCACCCACCAAGATTAACTGTGAGGGCTGACAGTGTTGTAGCACCAGCACCACCACCAAAGGCCCAATTTTTCCTACCACTGTTCAACAATGGCATGTAATTACAATTCCTGATATAATAGTTCACAGCAGGGCGTTCCAGCGCCCATCAAGAGTAACTGTGAGGGCTCACAGTGTTGTGGCAACACCAACATGTAAGGAGCAAATTTCAGCAGAGTATATACGGCAGGCCCCTACTTTCAAACATCCAACTTACAAGCGACTCCTACTTGCAAACGGAAGGAGACAACAGGAAGTGAGAGGAAATCTACCCCTAGGAAGGGAAATTCTCTCCTGTAAGAGTTAATATGGGAAAAGGGTGTCTCCTCTGTACTGATGCTTTATCACCAATCCTTGTTTCAATAAAAACCCCACTTTTCAAAAACAGTTGTCATTGGGACGGAAAGTGAGGTGAAATGTTCTGAACAGGTGCACAGACAGCAAAACAAATGTTACAGGGGTGATAACCCTTCCCTATGTTTTCCAAAAAGCTTAAAAATAGATTTTTTGGCTGGAGCTACACTTAAACAATGTACCTGTTCAAAATTACAAACAGATTCTATTTAAGAACAAACCTACAGTTCCCTGTCTTGTTTGCACCGCCTGTATACTGCTGTTCAGAGTATATAGGGCCTTTTTTTATTTTGGGTGCGGGGTTCTCCTTAATATCCATACAAGACCCAAAGGGGCTGGTAATGGGCTGGGGTGGGAGGGGGGGGGGGGTGATGGGGTAGCCATGCCATTTTTCTCAAAGATTTTCATCCATATTGCCAGGACAAGACATAACATTAAAGCCGCAAGCAGTTTTAAATGGCTTTTTTTCCTTTAGAAATGTCATTTTGTGCAGGGACAGTTCTAAACACGGGAAACACATGCCACTTCACAGGCATACTTTAGACACCCCCCAGGTACGATATTTAAAGGAATATTTCACAATTTTTTTCTTCACTTTATGCATCATTAAAATGACTGCTCCCAAAAAACGGCCATTTTTAAAACTTCGTTTTGCATTGATACATGTCCCCTGGGGCAGAACCCGGGTCCCCAAACCCTTTTTAGGACAATAACATACATATTAGTCGTTATAATTAGCACTTTAGATTTTGAACGTTCGCATCCATTGTATTTAATAGGGTTCTAACGTTCGCGCGAACTTTCGGTCCGTTCGGAGGTTCTGGTGCGAACCGAACCGGGGGGGTGTTCGGCTCATCCCTAATCTGGATACATCTTTACATTGCACATTGTAATCTAAAATTAAACCAGGAGCATTCTGGAAGGAGGATTCTTTTTCCTTATTTTGTAGCATCTTACTTCTATCCATCTCACCCACATCCTGTATTTGTTTTTTTATCCATCTATCTTCATATCCCTTTTCAATTAATCTCTTGCCTATTAATTTGGCTTGTTGATTGAAGTCTTCTTCATTGGTGCAGTTTCTTTTAATTTGGTGGCGTGACAAGCTTCATGATGTTGGACAATCGTAAAAAGAGATGTTACATCTGCAGTAGCTAGTAAAGTGCGCCCTTCTAGTATTGGTATGGTGTTTGTTAATTGCAATAAATGTTTTGTATCCTTGAGGTAGGCCCGAGTATTCTGGATTGCTGGTTGCATAAAAAAGTCTATATACTGTCCTAGTCTAGATGTTAATGACTCAATACCGTTAACAATCGGCCTTCCCGGTGGATTGTTTCTATCCTTGTGCATTTTAGGGACTGTGTATAATATGGGGATTCTGCATGTTTTGGGTATTAGATATCTGGATTCTTTTGCATTAAGAATGTTCTTCTTGACTCCTAGATCTATTAGTAGTTTTAATTATTTTTTATATTTATGAGTTGGATTTCCCAACTTTGAAGATGACTCATTGGGGCAGCTCTGTGGGGCAAAGTCTTCCTCTGTATACAACGTATGCAGGAGTCACAGTATCCCTCAACTTCAGCCCGCATACAGGGCCAATAGAACCAGTCTTGCACCAGTTTGAATGTCCTCTCAGACCCTAGGTGGCCATGATTGTCATGTAAGGCAGTCAGCACCGTTTCCCTATGTTTTCTCGGTAAGAATAGCTGCCACTTATCTTCAGGATCATCTGAGGGGCCCCTTCCGTAGACCACCCCATTGCGTAACTGCAGTCGATCCTATTCCTTGTGCACTAGTCGTACTTCTGTTGGAGAGTGTGTTAGCAGTAGATCTGGGCGTTGGCCCTCCAGAGTTTTCAGTGTTAAACTACAGAGGGAATCTTCCATCTGGTCCTTTCTTAAGTCCTTATCTGAAAGCTTAGGTAGGCCGTTATCCCTGACCTGGGACAAATCACAATAGTATTTGGGGATACCTGCCACTGAGACTCTGATGGCTTCTGCCCCGGTTGTTCCTCTGGCCTGATGTTCCACTCCCTGACACAAGGCTTGTATCCCTTCTGGAGTCAGTTGAGTCCACTCTTCAGAGGAAACCCCCAAGTCATAGGGTCTTCTCGAAAGGGCATTGGCATCTTTGTTCCCAATTCCTGGGCGGTATTTTAAGCTGAAGCGGAACCCTGATAGAGCGGCCAACCACCTGTGCCCGGTGGCATCCAGTTTTGCTGTGGTGAGTATATACGTAAGTGGGTTGTTGTCAGTTTTGACCACGAAGTCTGCACCATACAAGTAGTCTTTCAACTTGTCCACCACTGCCCACTTCAGAGCCAAGAATTCCAACTTGTGAGTAGGGTAGTTTTTTTCAGCAGGTGCAAGACTTCAGCTCACATAAGCATGTCCATCATGCACCTGGTACAGCACCCCGCCTAGCCC
Organism: Rana muscosa; assembly: GCA_029206835.1. NCBI lineage: Eukaryota > Metazoa > Chordata > Amphibia > Anura > Ranidae > Rana > Rana muscosa. Next base: position 995,688,916 of record CM055118.1, on the reverse strand, counting down.
ATCTCGACTGGCATCAACATGCAGCTCATACTGCTTGGTTGGATTGGCATAGGCCAGAACAGGAGCAGTTGTCAGACTCCACTTCAGCTGCCGAAAAGCTTGCTCACACTGGTCGGTCCACTGGTCTTTGATCGACTCTCAAGGATTCCTGGGTCCCTCTCATTTGCTCGATGGGTTTTGTTGAATCGGGGTTATCATCCTCATTCTTCAACAACTCATTAAGGGGCCAAGCTATTTTAGCAAATCCTTTGACGAACCTTTTATAGTATTCGCAAAATCCCAGGAACGACCTAAGCTCAGTTACATTGGTAGGCGTTGGCCAAGAGGTGACAGCTTCCAGCTTCTGGGGGTCAGTAGCTATTCCCTTCAGTGGAGACAACATGGCCGAGGTAATTAACTGAAGGCTGGTAAAACTGACATTTTTCCAGGGACAGCTTCAATCCCTCGTCATGGAGTCTCTTCAGGACTTTTTCCAGACTCTCTTCATGTTTTTCGAGGGTTTTGCCGAAGATGATGATATCGTCCAGGTACACCAGCACTTCGATTAGGTTCATGTCTCCTACTGTATTCTCCATCAGCATCTGAAATGTTGCCGGAGCACCAGACAGACCCTGTGGCATCCTGTTGAACTCGAAGAACCCTACTGGGGTGATAAATGCTGTCTTCTCCCTATCTTCAGGGTGCATGGGGGATTTGATAGTACCCACTCTTCAGATCCAGCACACTGAGCCACCGTGCCCCTGATAGGCTCTGCAGGGCATCTTCTATTCTTGGAGTGGTGTACTGATCAGGGATGGTCCTCCTGTTGAGCGTCCGATAATCAATACACAGCCTTAGGGACCTGTTCTTCTTCTGCACCACTACTATGGGGGAGGCATAAGGGCTCCTAGACTCCTTGATGATGCCTGATCTCTTCAGCTCTGTTAGTTGTTCACGGAGATCTTCCAGATCACCCAGTGGGATCCGTCTGACTCTTTCCCTGAATGGCTTGTCTTCCTGGAGGCGAATCCGGTGCTGGGCACTTTTCACACACCCCACAATAAACTCATGGTTTGAAAACATATCCTGCCATCTCAGGAGCTGGGTTTTTACCTTTTCTTTCCACTCAGGTGATAGTGGGGTGTTTTGTGGGTAAAACGGTTCTATGGAGATTTCGTCCTTCTCTCCTTTCCCCAAATCAGATGGTGAGACTGGGGTGGCTGGCTTTACTTGTCCTAACAGCATTCGGGCTTGCAGTTTCAATGGCGAGGCCATAACATTCCGGATTCTGATAGGGATCTTACCACGACTCCGTTGCAGAGCCCTAATTGATTTGACTTCTGGGATTACTTCCACTCCCGTGTCCTCTCCCTGGCGGTCAGCTTCAAGGACAACAAAGGGCCCCTGTTGTTCCCAATTGAGCTTGACTGAAGCTTGTAGACATACCACCTCTCCGGCTTGTAGTATCTTCTCACTTCTGTCCAATCTCCAAATATTCCCCACTCTTTCAGCTGGAGCTCTCTGTTCCTCTACTAGGTGCTGATACACTTGTCTCAACATAGGGTGTATGCCTTTGATTGGGGTTGTAACGGCACCCCAAGTATGAAAGGGGTTAACGCCGTTTAAGATATTCCCTCTCCTGGACACACATTCGCTACCGATCCTCCACAGTCAGGCGACCACTTCCCATAGGATTAATCCTTCCAAAGTACGAGACAAATGCTCTGTATCTTTCCAAAATAGACTGACACTTTATTGAGAAAACACAGGTCTTTTTATACACTCAACGAATACTGCATTAATCTAAATGAACAATGGTCCAACTCCAACCACAACATAACGAAGCCCAATACACATTATTTTGACATCTCTTAGAAGACAACAGGTTAGCTAATCCCCTTTTAGTTTAAATGATTATGCATGACCCTTTGTGTTCCCCAGCCAGCCTGTCTGGCTGCAAGAGTACAATACCTATAATTACAGGCTTAACTTCCACAAGCCACAATAGACAATAGAATGTAATCACACCCTACCTCATCACAGCAATGATTACACAACCGCCCACACACAGTATACACACCATATCTATCCTGTATATACAGCATTGAATATGGCTATCACAGATCATGGTGGGGTTCTCATTCACCCTGTGCCCCCAGTGACCCCTGTCACAGGGGTGTCAGACTTTAAAGCGGAGTTCCACCCTTTTTTTATGTTTATTAAAAGTCAGCAGCTACAAAAAGTGTAGCTGCTGGCTTTTAATAAACATACACTTACCTGCTCCACTGTCCAGAGACGCGCCGCCTGGAGCTCCGCTCCTCTCCCCCTTCCTCCGCCGGCGCGTCTATTCACAGTATGGGCACCCGGCCGTGACAGCTTTCGGCTTCACGGCCGGGCACTCACTGCGCATGCGCGAACGGCGCAGCGCTCTGTGAGTGGACAGGCGATCGCCTGGGACCTGTCACGTCCCAGGTGATCGCCTACAGGGAGGAGCCGCCACAAGGCGATATGACGTATTGCCTAGGCGGCTCCAGGGCGGAAGGAGGAAGTGGGACAGGAAGTCCCACTCCTACTGAAGCCCCCACTCCCCCCCCAAAAAAATTACATGCCAAATGTGGCATGTAAGGGGGTGAGGAGTGGAATAAAAAAAAGAAAAAAAATTGGGTGGAACTCCACTTTAATACAAGAAGGTGTCCAAAGAGAAAGTTATCCGGCACGCCCCCTGGTTAAATACCCCGCCCCAGCAGTCCTTGCGCTGGGAAATACATCCTGGGTATGGTAGTCTCTGGGCCTTAAAGCAAACACCCGCTACATATTATATACTGTGTATATATATATATATATATATATATATATTGTTCGGGGGTTAGCTCGGCAGCGGGTGTGTGTGACCCCCGGGATGGGCTCCCCACACAAAAACAGGCCCAGCAGACGGAGGTTGTGGTTTTCAAAATCAAAAAGGTGCGGTTTATTTTCTATTTACAGTGACAAAAACACAGCAAAGCAAAAGAAACATAAACAAAATAAATCCTGGTCAACTTGACCTCTGACTAAACATACAGGTTTCCTAACTAACAACTGGGATCAGCCTAGTGCTGTCCTAGTCCCTAAGTCCCTGGTTTTAAATGTCCAAGCAAATAGCCACACAGGCTTTCTCTCACCGCACAAGGGTTCACTCTCTCCAGGAAGTCCACACAGGTCTGCTTCCAGGCATGAGCAAACACCTAATGAATCTGGGAGTTTTTATAGAGGCCTAAATGAGCTGACAAGCTTCAGCTGGCCTCATCAACTCCCTGTCTGTACGACGCCCCACACTCTCCTTAGAGGTATGAGTCATCCATGAGCCCACTAGCCTTATACAACTCTCCACCTAGTTGTATAAGTCAGCGTAAAGCCTGAATCTGGGCGAAATATATCTTCCCCCCTGGATGCAACCAGGTGACTTTACCTTCCTGCTGTCACATACCCCCCCCCTCTTGTTTTAACCTCGGGGTTGGAACACCAGCAATCAGGCATTCATGTACTCGAGACAAAGCATCCACATTCCCCATTTGAACGCCAGGGCGATGCTTTACTGTGAAGTTGAATTCCTGGAGGGCCAGGAACCACCTATTCACTCTTCTATTTGTTTCCTTGTTTTGAGCCATCCACTTTAACGGAGCGTGATCCGTAACCATGTCAAAGTGCCTACCTAGCAGGTAGTATCGAAGGGAATCTAGAGCCCACTTCACCGCTAAACACTCCTTTTCAACGGTGGCGTAATTTACCTCATGGGACTTCAACTTCCTGCTGAGGTAAATGACTGGGTGCTCTTCCCCGTTCCAGACCTGGGACAATACTGCTCCTAACCCCACATCTGACGCATCACTTTGTACGACAAAGTCTTTAGAGAAGTCGGGTGAGTACAACACTGGCTGGCTACATAAGGCTTGTTTCAAGAATTGGAATGCTGCCTCAGCCTCGGGGGTCCATTTAATCATGACCGACCCTTTCCCCTTCGTCAGGTTGGTTAGGGGCACAGCCTTAGAAGCAAAGTGGGGAATGAATCGCCGATAATACCCAGCGATTCCCAGAAAGGCTCGTACCTGCTTCTTGCTGTTGGGACGTGGCCAACTCTGGATGGCCTCGACTTTGTTGAGTTGGGGTTTTATTACTCCCCTCCCAATGGTGTACCCAAGATATTTGGCCTCCTCCTGCCCAATGGTACACTTCTTGGGGTTAGCCGTAAACCCCGCTTCCCGAACAGAGTCCAGGACTGCTTGCACTTTTGGCAGATGTGAGGCCCAATCTGTGCTATGGACAATTACGTCATCCAGGTAAGCCGCAGCATACTTCCGATGGGGCCTCAGCATCTGGTCCATTTTCCGCTGGAATGTGGCCGGCGCATTCTGTAACCCGAACGGCATTCTTTTATATTGGAACGCCCCGTCTGGGGTTACAAATGCGGTTTTCTCTTTGGCCGACTTGGCCAGGGGGATTTGCCAATACCCTTTTGTGAGGTCAAGAGTCGTCATGTATCGGGCTGTTCCCAGCCGGTCGATCAACTCATCTATACGTGGCATGGGGTAGGTGTCAAATTTTGTAACTTTGTTCAACTGACGAAAATCGTTACAAAATCGCCAGCTCCCATCCGGTTTAGGCACCAACACAATGGGACTAGACCAATCACTTTGGGACTCCTCTATCACCCCTAAGTTCAGCATTTTCTGTACTTCCTCCCGTATTGCCTCCCGTCGGGCCTCTGGGATCCGATAGGGTTTTAACTTCACCCTTTCACCGGGCGGGGTAATAATGTCATGCTCTACCCCAGATGTTTGTCCCGGCAGCTCAGAGAATACCTCCTTGTTGCGAAGCACAAACTCCTTAACCTCCTGTTGTTGGGGTTGTGACAAGGTGGCTACGATTCCAACCTCAGGAATCACGCAACCAGTTTGAGCTGGTGACCAAGTGTCTGCGACTAGGGACTCTCTATCCCTCCAGGCTTTCAACAGATTAACGTGATAGATCTGTTCGGGCTTTCGCCTTCCTGGTTGTCTGACCTTGTAATTCACTTCGCTCACTTTTTCCATTATCTCGTAGGGGCCTTGCCATTTGGCAAGGAATTTACTTTCAACCGTAGGGACAAGTACCAGTATCCTATCCCCCGGGGAAAAGGTACGGGTCTTGGCTCCACGGTTGTACACTCTCTGCTGTACTAACTGCGCTTGGGCCAAATGTTCCTTCACGATGGGCATTACCTGTGCAATTCGGTCTTGCATCAGGGCGACATGCTCAATCACACTCCTGTGGGGAGAACTCTCACTTTCCCAAGTTTCCTTGGCAATATCCAACAGCCCTCTTGGGTGTCTCCCATACAGTAACTCAAAGGGGGAGAATCCCGTAGAGGATTGGGGCACCTCCCTAATAGCAAACATCAGATAAGGAAGTAGACAGTCCCAATCCTTTCCATCTCTATCCACCACTTTCTTCAACATTTGTTTTAGGGTTTTGTTGAATCTTTCAACCAGCCCATCGGTTTGGGGGTGATACACAGATGTACGTAATTGCGTCACTTTGAACAATTTACACAGCTCCTTCATAACCCGGGACATAAAGGGTGTACCTTGGTCCGTAAGCAGTTCTTTACAAATACCCACCCGGCTAAACACAAGAGATAGCTCTTTGGCTATGGTTTTGGCCGAGGTATTTCGGAGAGGGATCGCTTCTGGATAACGGGTGGCATAGTCCATTATAACTAATATGTACTGGTGCCCCCTAGCGGACTTGATTATAGGACCTACCAAATCCATGGCGATCCTCTCAAACGGGACCTCAATGATGGGTAGAGGGACCAGCGGGCTACGGAAATGTGGCATCGGGGCCGACCTCTGACACACAGGGCAGGAGGAACAATAATTTTCTATGTCCTTCATCACCCCCGGCCAATAGAATCTCTGTAATACCCTCTCTCGGGTTTTCTCTGTCCCCAGATGACCTCCAAGAATGTGCCCATGGGCCAACTCCAACACCAACTTCCTGTAAGGTTTGGGCACCACAAGCTGCTCAACGGTTTCTTCTGCCCTTTTTGCCACCCGATACAGTAGGTCCTTCTCTACGCTGAAGTATGGGTAAGTGCAGGTATTATCTGGGTTTACTAACTCGCCATCTATTTTCACTACGTTTTCCCGTGCCTTTATTAGGGCGGGGTCTTTCAACTGTTCTGTGGCAAAGTTTTCCCTGTGAACCTCAAGATCAGAAAACTCCACAGACGGTAGGTTTTCGTCTGAGGAGGTGGGCTCCTCTCCAGTTTCTTGAGTCTCCCCTGCCAATACTGACAAGGGAAATTCCGGAGAGTCCTCACCACTCTCAGGGGAGTTCTGGCTATCACATTCCTGGTACATAGGGGCACCAGTGGGGGGCTCAGGATCATCCCACAGTTCCCAGAACTTCGGAAAATCCCTTCCCACAATGGCGTCATACGGTAACTGAGATACTAAGCCCACTGGATGAGAGAGGGTACCTTTGGGGGTCTCGAAACACACTGTAGTCACTGGATACTCTCGGGTGTCCCCATGCACACAAATAACAGCTACCTTGCTATTGCCAGAGACCTCTGTTTTAACTAACTCAGCCTTTATCAGGGTCACAAGGCTACCTGAATCCAGCAATACCACAACATTTCTACCATTAACACACATTTTGCATAAATGTTTCTCAGTTCCTCGAATGGCAGTGCATGCGACTGTCGCACACAGCGACTGACGTCTGCCCGTCAGAAAGTCACACTGCATGGGTTCCTCCACAACCGGGCAATTGGCTGCAATATGTCCCGCTTGCCGGCAGCGGTAGCAAACGATCCTTCTTGCGGCCTCTTGAGCCGCTGATTTCCCAGGCTGTTCTCGCCAAACTTGGGGTAGAGCTCCCACCCTCTCACTCTCTCCACCCTCACCCCTTGGAATCCTCTTATCCGCCCCTGGGGATGGTCTGGTCTTAGGGTGGAAAGTCCGAGTGTCTCTGGAAGAGGCCGTCAGGTTCTCTGTAGCCAAGTATTTCTCCACACGATCCACAAGACCATCGGCCGTCTCTGGGTCTCCATGGCTTACCCACTTTTGGATGGCAGTAGGAAGAGCTCTCAAAAACCGATCCATTACAACACGTTCCACAATCTTTGGTGCGGACAAAGTCTCTGGCTGTAGCCACTTTCTGCTCAGGTGAATGAGATCATACATTTGAGACCTGGGGGGTTTTCCAAGCTGGAAAGTCCAGTTATGCACACGCTGAGCCCGGACAGCCAGGGTGACACCCAGCCTTGCCAATATTTCAGCTTTTAGCATCACATAGTTTTTTGCTTGGTCAGGCTCCAGGTCATAGTAAGCTTTCTGCGATTCACCAGTTAACAGAGGAGCCACCAGTCCAGCCCACTGCTCCTCAGGCCACTTTTCTCTTTCAGCAGTCCTTTCAAATGTGGTCAAAAATACCTCTGGATCATCCTCTCCAGTCATTTTTGTCAATAAACGACTCACCCCAAAGGACGCGGTATTAGTGGGACGGCTTTCCTCACTGGTCTGCGGACGTTGCTGCATTACTGCTTCCATCTGTTGTTGTAGTCTCTGCTCTTGCCTCTGCAATAGGTCTATGAAGCGGGCCTCAGATTGCTGCTGGGCTTGTTGCTGAGCCTCCAGACTCTGTTGCAAAGTTGCGTTTGTCTGCTGCTGGGCTGCAAGGCTCTGTTGTTGAGCTGCAAGGCTCTTTTGCAAACCTGCATTTGTCTGCTGTTGATTGGCATTTGCTAGAGCCAGCTGTTTCAGTATCTCCTCCATGCTGGCCTAAAAAAACTGCCACTGGTTCTCCACCAACTGTGAGGGGGTTAGCTCGGCAGCGGGTGTGTGTGACCCCCCGGGATGGGCTCCCCACACAAAAACAGGCCCAGCAGACGGAGGTTGTGGTTTTCAAAATCAAAAAGGTGCGGTTTATTTTCTATTTACAGTGACAAAAACACAGCAAAGCAAAAGAAACATAAACAAAATAAATCCTGGTCAACTTGACCTCTGACTAAACATACAGGTTTCCTAACTAACAACTGGGATCAGCCTAGTGCTGTCCTAGTCCCTAAGTCCCTGGTTTTAAATGTCCAAGCAAATAGCCACACAGGCTTTCTCTCACCGCACAAGGGTTCACTCTCTCCAGGAAGTCCACACAGGTCTGCTTCCAGGCATGAGCAAACACCTAATGAATCTGGGAGTTTTTATAGAGGCCTAAATGAGCTGACAAGCTTCAGCTGGCCTCATCAACTCCCTGTCTGTACGACGCCCCACACTCTCCTTAGAGGTATGAGTCATCCATGAGCCCACTAGCCTTATACAACTCTCCACCTAGTTGTATAAGTCAGCGTAAAGCCTGAATCTGGGCGAAATATATCTACCCCCCTGGATGCAACCAGGTGACTTTACCTTCCTGCTGTCACAATATATATATATATATATATATATATATATATATATACACACACACACACACACACACACACACACACACACACACAAACACACATCCCATCTTTGTGCAGCTACATCTCACTGCAGGCCATTCGTATGTCTGGAAGGCAAACAATGAGAGGCAGACAGTCACGAGCCAATAAAAGAGGGCAAGCAGGCTCTGTGTCTAGAGGTAACAGTGCTGCTGGTCATGGACACGGTGCATCCTCATCAGCACGTGGCCGTGGGACACGCTTGTCCTTCTTTTCGGCAGCTGGCCATGTTGAGCCGCAACATGCCCAAGACTTGGTAGAGTGGATGACCAAGCCGTCCTCCTCCTCATCCTCTCTCACCCAGGCTCAGGGTACTTTGTCTGGCAAAGCAGCTGCCAACGCGGCCTCTTCCCTCGGCTCAATGGCATCAGTCACTCCTTCCCTAGCCCCACCATGTCCTCCTGAGGAGTTCCCCTAACTCTTTGACCACAGTGTTTGGGTACGTGCTCCAGGAGGATGCCCAGCGTTTTGAAGGCTCCGATGATGGAACCCAGCTGGAGGAAGGCAGTAACGTGAGCTCAGAGAGAGGGGATAGTAACGTGAGCCCAGAGAGAGGGTGCCCAACAAGGACAGCTATCTGGCAGTCATGTTCCCCCAGCTGCAGCATACTGCCAGATTGGCTCCAGTGATGAGGAGGGAGGGGATGATGAGGTCACTGACTCTACATGGGTGCCTGATAGGAGAGAGGAAGAGGAGGAGGCACATCTCCAACGAGGCAGGATGCCCTCCAGGGGCCAGCTTAAGGGCAGCACACCGACCACATCACACCGCAGAGCTCCGCATGTGCAGGGTGCTGCTGTCTCTGCGCGTTATTCCAAAAGTTCTTTGGTGTGGGCCTTTTTTCAGACGTGTGCAGCAGATCGCACCGTTGCCATTTGCAACATATGTCTAAAGCGTATCTTGCGTGGCCAAAACATCAGCCGCTTGGGCACCACGTGCTTGACCAGACATATGTCGACCTGCCATGCAGTCCGTTGGCAAGCGTACCTAAAAGACCCACACCAAAGAACAAAGCGGACCTCTCCTTGCTCCTCATCAGCTGGGATCTACAACCCCACTATACCTTCAGTCCTCTCGGAAACCTGCAGTGAGAGGAATAAAGGTGTAGAATTCGGTGTGTCACAGCCAAGTACTTGCGGACAATCTGCTATTGGTACACCAACGTCCGATTGTACCAGGCAAATTTCCCTGCCCCAGCTGCTGCACCGCCGAAAGAAGTTTGTTCCCAGCCATCCACATGCCCAGCGGTTGAATGCTAGCTTGGCTAAATTGCTAGCACTTCAACTGCTGCCTTTTCAGTGGTAGACTCTGCCCCTTTCCGTGAGTTTGTTGAATGTGCGGTTCCTTAGTGGCAGGTTCCCAAACGCCACTTTTTCTCATGGAAGGCGATTTTGGCTCTCTACCGGCATGTGGAAGGCAATGTCTTGGCCTCGCTGGACAGGGCGGTCAGCGGTAAGGTGCATATTACTGCTGACTCATGGTCCAGCAGGCATGGACAGGGACGTTACCTATCTTTCACGGTGCATTGGGTGACTCTGTTGGCAGCTGGGAAGGCTGCAGGACAAGGTGCAGCAGTGTTGGAGGTGGTTCGCCACCACGCCTCAAAAATGCTACTACTGGTGATTCTGACACACCTCTCTGCTCCACCCCCTCCTCTTCTTCTTCCTCCATGGCCTCTTCCTGTGCTTTGTCCTTGGAACCAGTGGTGCTCTGTAGGCGTTCAAGGGGCTATGCAAGTACGCAGGCCCAGAGATGCCATGCGGTGCTTGAGCTGGTGTGCTTGGGGGACAGAAGCCACACTGGGGCAGAGATCCTGTCAGCTTTGCAGGGGCAGGCTCAGAGGTGGTTGATGCCACGCCAGCTTAAGCCAGGAATGGTGGTTTCTGACAATGGCACCAACCTCCGACAGGGACAACTGACCCATGTGCCCTGTTTGGCTCACGTCCTTAACTTGGTGTTGCAGCGGTTCTTGGGCAGGTACCCGGGCTTACAGGAGGTCCTCTGTGGGCATTTCCGCTGGTCATATAATGCCAGTGCTCAGCTGGCTGACCTGCAAAAGGATTACAACCTGCCCAAGAACAGCCTAATCTGTGACATGCCCACCAGGTGGAACTCTACGTTGGCCATGCTGCAGCAGCTGCACATGCAGCAGAGGGCCATCAATGAGTATCTGTTGCAAAATGGCACCAGGACAGTGTCAGGGGAGCTTGGATTTTTTTCCCCCACGCCAGTGGGCCATGATCAGGAATGCATGCACTGTCTTGGCACCATTTGAGGAGGCCACAAGGATGGTGAGCAGTGACAGTGCATGCATCAGTGACACTGTCCCTCTTGTCCACCTGTTGGAGCACACGCTGCGTGGAATAATGGACAGGGCACTTGAGGCAGAACAAAGGCAGGAAGAGGAGGACTTCCTTACCTCTCAAGGCCCCCTTTATCCAGACAGTGTTCCTGCTGGCCTGGCTATCACACAGGAAGAGGACGAGGAGGAGGAGGAGGAGGATTATTGTGTCAGCATGGAGGTGGAGCCTAGCACTCAGCATCAGCAGCAGTCTTCAAGGGATCAATTATAGTCCCAAGACACCCATGGACTTGTACATGGCTGGGAGGAGGTGGCTGCGGATCATGTCGTCCTGAGTGACCCACAGGACTCTGGACCGAATGCCTAAGCTGCATGGCCTCCCTGATCCTGCAAAGCCTGTGGAAGGATCTTCGTATTCGTGCGATCAAGGAGAGGGATCATTACTGGTTGGCAACCCTCCTTGATCTACATTATAAGGGTAAGGTTGCGGACCTTATCTTGCCGTCGCAGAGGGAGCAGAGGATGAAGCATCTTCGGGAGGCCTCGCAGAAAGGTCTGTGCAACGCGTTCCCAGAGACTGGGAGGTTGCAAATTTCTGGTCCTGGACAACGTGTTGCTGAGGCTCCGGTCAGTCAAAGAAGGAGCAGTGGAGAAGGTGGCCGTCTGACCGATGCGTTCAGACAATTTTTTAGTACTCAGCCCCAAGGTATGATCGCAACCATCGCCAGAGTCTGGTTTACATGGTGCAAGAATACCTAGGGGCAAGATCAGACTTGGACACCTTTCCTACCGAAAATCCTCTGGGTTACTGGGTCTTGAGGATGGATCACTGGCTAGAGCTTGCACAGTATACAATTGAGGTACTGGCCTGTCCTGCATCCAGCGTTCTTTCGGAACGCACATTCAGTGCTGCTGGAGGCTTTGTATTTTTTTTTTATCGTACTGTTATAGATAAGAAAAGGAAGAATAGTGCTGTTAGCAGGTAAACGGATCACAGGGTGCGCCTGTCCACCGACTCGGTCGATCGACTGACCTTCATAAAAATAAATCAGTCTTGGATCACCACCAGCTACCAAGCACTGATGCTGATGTAACCGAATAATTTTTTTGGAAATGTCAGATCCCTTCAAGACTGCCTATGCCGATGCTGAGTGACTATCCTGTTATGCTGAGTGACTATCTTCTTCCTTCTCAATAACCATGCTGATAGCTTGAAAGAACATTTTTGGTTCTGGGCACCGCCAACAGTGGCTAAGGCCCAATTTTTCAGCCCCTGTTTAACAGGGGCATGTATTTACAAATTTTGATGCAATGCTTTGCAGCAGGGCTTATTGCTGTGCTCCAACTACAGTATCTGTGAGGGGTTGCAGTGTTGTGGCACCAGCACCAGTGCCTAAGGTCCACTTTTTCAGCCCCTGTTCAACAGGGGCATGTAATTACAATTCTTGATCTAATAGTTCACAGCAGGGCCCATTCCTGCGCCCACCAAGAGTAACTGTGAGGGCTTACAGTGTTGTGGCAACACCAGCACCACCAAAGGCCCAATTTTTCTACCCCTGTTCAACAGGGGCATGTAATTACAATTCTTGATCTAATATTTCATAGCTGGGCCCATTCCTGCACCCACCAAGAGTAACTGTGAGGACTTAGTGTTGTGGCACCAGCACCACCACCACCACCAAAGGTCCAATTTTTCAGCCCCTGTTCAACAGGGGCATGTGATTACAATTCTTGATCTAATATTTCATAGCTGGGCCCATTCCTGCACCCACCAAGAGTAACTGTGAGGACTTACAGTGTTGTGGCACCAGCACCACCACCACTACCAAAGGCCCAATTTTTCCTACCAATGTTCAACAATGGCATGTAATTACAATTCTTGATCTAATAGTTCACAGCAGGGTGTTCCAGCACCCACCAAGAGTAACTGTGAGGGCTTACAGTGTTGTGGCAACACCAACACCTAAGGGACAAATTTCTGCAGAGTATATACGGCAGGCCCCTACTTTCAAACATCCAACTTACAAACGACTCCTACTTGCAAACGGAAGGAGACAACAGGAAGTGAGAGGAAATCTACCCCTAGGAAGGGAAATTCTCTCCTGTTATGCCGCGTACACACGACCGTTTTTCATGACGAGAAAAATGCCATTTTTTTATTTGGTTATTAAAAACGATCGTGTGTGGGCTCCAGAGCATTTTTCACGACGTGAAAAATGGGCATTAAAAATTTGGAACATGCTCTAATTTTTCTCGCGCATGCTCAGAAGCAAGTGATGAGACGGGAGCACTCGTTCTGGTAAAACTAGCGTTCGTAATGGAGATAGCACATTCGTCACGCTGTAACGGACTGAAGAGCACGAGGCTGAAAAGCGCGAATCGTCTCTCACCAAACTTTACTAACACAAGGATCAGCAAAAGCAGCCCAAAGGGTGGCGCCATCCGAATGGAACTTCACCTTTATAGTGCCGTCGTACATTTCGTACATCACCGCGCTTTGCTCTAGCATTTTTTTCATGATCGTGTGTAGGCAAGGCAGGCTTGAGAAGAATCACGTCGTGTGTACGCGGCATAAGAGTTAACATGGGAAAAAGGTGTCTCCTCTCCACTGATGCTTTAACAGCAATCCTTGTTTCAATAAAAAAAACACATTTTCAAAAAACATTTGTCATTGGGACGGAAAGTGAGGTGAAATGTTATGAACAGGTGCACAGACAGCAAAACAAATGTTACAGGGGTGATAATCCTTCCCTAATCCCTATGTTTTCCAAAAAGCTTAAAAATAGATTTTTTGGCTGGAGCTACACTTAAAAAATTTACCTGTTCCAAATTACAAACAGACTCTACTTAAGAACAAACCTACAGTCCCTGTCTTGCTTGCACCGCCTGTATACTGCTGTTCAGAGTATATAGGGCTTTTTTTAATTTGGGTGCGGGGTTCCCCTTAATATCCATACAAGATCTAAAGGGGCTGGTAGTGGGCTGGGGGGGTACCCATGCCATTTTTCTCAATGATTTTCATCCATATTGCCGGGACCAGACATTACATTAAAGCCGCAAGAAGTTTTAAATGACTTTTTTTCCTTTAGAAATGTCATTTTGTGCAGGGACAGTTCTAAACACGGGAAACACGTGCCACTTCACAGGCATACTTTAGACACCCCCCAGGTACGAAATTTAAAGGAATATTTCACTTTTTTTTCACTTAATACATCATTAAAATCACTGCTCCTGAAAAAACGGCTGTTTTTAAAACTTCTTTTTGCATTGATACATGTCCCCTGGGGCAGGACCCGGGTCCCCAAACCCTTTTTAGGACAATAACTTGCATATTAGTCGTTATAATTAGCACTTTTGATTTCGAACGTTCGCGTCCATTGTATTTAATAGGGTTCTAAAGTTCACGCAAACTTTCGGTCCGTTTGCAGGTTCTGGTGCAAACCGAACCATGAGTATCTCGTAATGCCTTTTGGGCTTTGTAACGCTCCGGCAGTTTTCCAGGAGTTTATTAACGATGTCCTCCGAGATTTGTTGCAGTTATGTGTGGTGGTTTATCTAGACGATATCCTCATATTTTCCAAGTCCCTGGAGAGCTGTCGTGTGCTTCATAGACTTAAGCCCTGTACACACGATCGGTTTTACCGATGAAACCCGTCCGATGGATTTTTTTCATCGGACAAACCGATCGTGTATGGGACCCATCGGTCTTTTTTCCATCAGTTTTAAAAAATAGAACATGTTTTAAAATTTTCAGATGGATCAAAAACCGATAGAAAATTCAGATCGTCTATGGGCAAGTCCATCGGATAAAAAACCCACGCATGCTCAGACTGAATTAGGAGACGGGAGCACTTGTTCTGGTAAAACTAGCGTTCCTAATGGAGAGAGCACATTCGTCATTCTGCAAGTTACTGCCTCGTTTAATGCAGCGCATTGTTTTTTGCTTTAGAATGGTGTTTAAAATGTCGTTTTTGCTGCATATCTTTATCACGAGTTCTGACAAACTTATGTCTTTCTTGTGATCTTCTCAATAATTTGATTTATTCTTAAAGGCAGACCTCACAAATTTAAAAAAAGATTTAGAATCCTTTTTTTTTTTTTTGGCTTTTTGTTTGGGTGTCAATTTCTCACAACAACATATGTTTCTTTTATTGTTCCCTCATGGAGGTTGGTGTCCCTTGTTATTAATTCCACATTTTATTTATGAAATGTTATTGCTACTCCCAATAAAAACACATCAGGCAAGTATTTTGGCTGGAATCAAATCTCCATTTATTCTGGCAAAATATAAAATAAAAAACGAAGGGCAACAATTCGAAAATTAGCGGAAAATATGAAGTCATTGGACCCCAAAGGCAGACATGAATATGATGAACAATAAGATAAACAATATAATGAAATCAGGAGCAGCAGCCAAAGACATACATCATCCCAAGCTGTGGTACTCCCTCAAACTGCAACTTCTGGAAGAGCAGCTCGAAGCCAGGGAATCACCTTCTGCTCTTCCCTGTACACTTCCCTCCACGCTTCCCTGCAGTGTTCCCTCCACGCCTCTCTGCAGCGTTCCCTCCACGGCCCCGTCCACGCACCCTTGCAGGCCGTGCCACTGTGGGTGGTAATGTGGCAGGAGGAGGAGGAGAAGGAGGAGAAGGATTGGCCTGATGCGAGAGATGGGTGGCCTCAGTCAGCTGTCCCCCCCCCCCCCCCATGTGTACGGCTGTGTATATAATGTGCTCGCAGAGGGCACGTTGTCCCACCTCCATTTGGACTAATTTGTCCGCGAGGTACGTACTAAACCCCTCCACAGGGTTGAGGGGGGCCCTCATGATGGCAGCAGGATCACGGATCATTTTGAGTGACTCCTCCTCCACCTGTGTCATCCTACGATTTTTTTTAGGTCTGATGTGGAGGGGAGCCACTTGTGACACTGTGCTGCCACTAGGCCTGGGGACCTGCTGCATGCCACTTGGCCCTGCCTCCTCCTGGCTGACACTCACCCCTGCCTCCTCCTGCCTGCCACATTCCTGCGCCTCTTCCTCCTGGCTGGCCTCATCCTGTGTAGAAAAAAGGCCCATAGTTAGATATTTTGGGGAATCAATCTCACACAATTTTGATCTCATGACTGGTGCAATTTGCTTGTTTTAAAAATAGAAAAGAGTTTCATTCTGTCCCCGTTCTTTTTAGATACTTTAACAATCATTTATGTCCCCGTTTTTTTTTGGGGGGGGGGGGGTGTTATCATTTTGGGAGAATAAATCAAGTTCATCACAATAGTACTTTGAGGCCAATAATTATGTTCTAAAATACTATACCTGGCTGAAGATGCGAAGACTCGGCTCTTCAAGCACAGGTGGCTCCTCCTCCCCCTCTGCAGGGGTGGAGGGAAGGGTGGAAGGAACGCTGGAGGGAAGGGTGGAAGGAACGCTGGAAGGAACGCTGGAGGGAAGGGTGGAAGGAAGGGTTGAGGGAAGGCTGGAAATTGATTCCCTGGCCTCAATCTGGTCTTCCAGAAATTGCAGATGCTTGTAGTACCACAGCTTGCGCTGTACTACTTCGTCTGCTTCTGCTCCTGATCTCATCAAAGCGCGGTATTTTGTGTTTTTTTTTATATGCATTCCGCATATTGTTTATCTTATTGTTCATCATACTGTAGTCTGCCTCTGAGACCCAGGGCTTCATATAATCCGCTATTTTTTTAATTGTTGCCCGATGTACACCACTCTTGTGGTAAGCTGGATGTTTACGTTCCCAGAGGTTGCGGAGTTCTTTATATTTTTCGATAAAAACCAACATCTCCGGCTCACGTAGTTTATGCATTGTAGACTGTCTGCAAGTTCAAAACACATAAAAAAACACGAGAGGTCAGATTCCATTCTCCTCAACTTATCCCAATATTGGCCTTTACAATCATGAACCATTATAGGCCACTGCAGACCCAAGTTCCCTTCTTACCTTAGTTGTGGTCTTTTCTGGACTTCCGCTCGTTCTTACTCCGCGCAACCCTAATAACTTCGTTCCCATTTTATACCCTGCGCATGCGTGTTACTCCGCCCGCGTCGCCCGCCCAAGACGGTCTTTTCCTGCAATTCCCCGCCCCTTCACGTTTGGGGCACAGTGGGATACGACGACATGTCGGTGACACAGGTGGCTTCTTTATTAGAAAGTACCGACGAGGAAAGCCCAGAGGCGGGAAGGTCCCGATCCAGGAATAAAAGATACAAGGCGACTAATATGACATTTGCTGAGATGGCGGAGATGGTGGACATCCTGCGGAGGAAAGATTACGATGGGAAGCATGGGCCATACGACACCCCTAATCTCAGGAAGTTGCAAATAATGGACAAAGTGGCGAGGACTCTCTATCAGAAATATGGGGTCAGGAGATCCAAGGAGCAGCTTCGTAAAAGGTGGTCTGACAAGGGGCGTGGCTACGGCATGCACGAGTGAGGACGTGCTCTCCCTGAGCTCCTTGAGACCCGCGCCTTGAACAGCACATTCGGCAGCTTTTAGTGGGGGAAATTCGCTGCAGCTCGGATGCCACTGAAGCGCAAACACCCTCCCCGCACCCACAGCGGACAACCCGGGGCCGGTCCGGATCGCTGGACAACTATTTTGGGACTCGCAGCGGAACGGCAGGTACAGCCAAGATGGCGCCCGGCTCACACGCTGCCAGGGCTGCCTCCCCCATCAGCTCCCCGCACCTGCCTTTGCAATCCCTGCCTTCCCCCCCTTCTCTCTCCGGCTCGGACAGCATGGATGAGCATGCACATGGAGGTGATCCCTGGGATGACAAAGACATCCGTGCCCACATCCTCTCCCTCCCCACTAAGGCTGACTTAGAGCGATTCGCAGACAGAGTGGAGATGGCTTTTAAGAAGGACATTGAGGCCTTACAGGCAGACACTGCACATTTGGGAGATAGAGTGGAGACCCTGAAGGTACAGTGGGATGAGACTAATCCGACCCTGCAGGCCCTCTCTGATCACTGCAAACAACAGGATCGCAGGCTTGAGGCCTTGCTGGATCAAATGGACGATTTTGAAAACAGGAGCCGCAGGGTTAACATCCGGATCAGAGGCCTACCTGAAGCCACTGGCCCCAGAGATATCATGCCCACCCTGCAAGGGGTCTTTAAGCAAATTCTTGGCCGGCAGGCACCTGAACATTTTGAAATTGACCAGGCCCACAGAGCTCTGCGGCCCCCCTCCGATGACCCTGAGAAGCCCAGAGACATTATCTGCAAACTGCACAAATACTCGCTTAAAGAACGCATCATGAATCAGGTCAGAGGGGTCAGATCTGTGGATTTTGATGGGGCCAGGCTGACATTCTTTCCAGATCTCTCCAGACGCACGTTGATGCAACGCCGAGCTCTCAAACCACTGTTGGCGGCCCTACAGGATGCTCAGCTTCCCTATCGGTGGGGTTTCCCGTTTAGCCTCTCCGCTACTAAAGATGGCAGGCAGGCCACACTACGGAGCAGGGATGACCTGCCCTGATTCCTGGAATCTCTGGACCTGCCTTACGTTGACATCCCGGACTGGAGGTCACCATCCGACATCCCTCTTCCTGCACACCCTGAACCGTGGCAGTCAGCCCGTCTGAGACATCGCCGTGGACCCAGACGGGGCCCCCAAGACTCGGCACCCCCTTCTCGCCCCTGCAGGGAGAGGTCTAGACACCTGAACTGTCTGTTGCTGGCTCTTGAGACGTTTATGTTCATTTTGTTTTTTTTACTTCCCCCTAGCTGCCGTGCCACTTTTCTGCCCCTGGTTTAGGGGTAGCTGCGCACTTTCAACTATGTGCGGGTCCTCATGCGGACTTGCTCTTGGTGCCTTACCACTTCCCCCCAATAGGTCAACTCCTTGAAGTTATGTGTCCCTTTTTGGGAATGCTCCTGCTCGCTAGCCTTCACCGCCTCCTCGGCCTGAGGGGGGGGGGTGGAGGCTCCCGACTGGCGGTGATGATGCACTTTGTTGCGCCCTTTGGGCTTGTCATTTGTTTGTGTTTTTGTTTCCTGAGTTTTTTTTCCCCTTTTTTTTCTGTCCTCTTTTCCATAACACCTGCTCTAACTTTGGTTTGTATTCTAGGCTCCTGTATGTGATCCATGTGCTCCTGGTGTCCTTTGCCGCAGGCTTGACTGTGCTGTGGGTCTCTCTCCCCTCTTGCCGCCAGCCTGGTGGCCCCACCCGGTGATCTCTCATCATGGCTGCCATGAAAGTCGTGTCGTACAACGTGCATGGCCTGGGCTCCCCGTCGAAACGCAGTAAGTTGTGGCTTGAGATGAAACGCACGGGGGCACACATCTTTTTTTGTTGCAGGAAACGCACTTCCGCACTGACTTGGCCCCCCGCCATCCCACCCACTTATATAACTCCTGGTACCTTAGCAATTCCCCCCGCCCCAAATCAGGGGGGGTAGCTATAGAAATCCACAAACATTGCTCCTTTGTGATGACGGACCAATTGCTCGACCCGGAAGGTCGATATGCGTTTGTTAAAGGCACCATACTTGCCCGCAAGTTCACCTTTGCAGCTGTGTACGCTCCGAAGAGCAAACAGCTTACCTTCCTAGACGCTGTCTTAGAGTCCCTGTCCACCTTCCGAGAGGGACAGCTCATTCTGGGGGGGGACTTTAATGTTAGCCCTGACCCGCACGTAGACACGTCATCGGGCCACTCGACTCATTCCTTTGCCTTCCTGAAGCACTTTAACCACTTCAATACCATGCACTTATGCACCTTCCCGCCCAGACCAATTTTCAGCTTTCAGTACTCTCACACTTTGAATGACAATTACTTAGTCATGCTACACTGTATCCAAACAAAATTTTTATCATTTTCTTCTCACAAATAGAGCTTTCTTTTGGTGGTATTTAATCGCCACTGGGTTATTTATTTTTTGCGATATAAGCAAAAAAACAGCAATTTTTAAAAAAAAAAACACTTTTTTTTAGTTTCTATTGTAAAATTTTGCAAATAAGTAATTTTTCTTCATAAATTTGTGCCAAAATGTATACTGCTACATATCTTTGGTAAAATGAACCCAAATTAGTGTATATTATTTGGTCTTTGTGAAAGTTATAGAGTCTACAAACTATGGTGGCAATCACTGAAAATTTATCACATCTGATCACGCCTGATGTACTGAAGGGATATCTCATTTCTTGAGACACTAACAAGCGAGGAAAGTACAAATACCCCAAAATTACCCCTTTTTGGAAAGTAGACAGTCCAAGGTATTTACTAAGAGGCGCGGTGAGTTTTTTGAAGTTGTATTTTTTTCCCACAATTCTTGGGAAAATTTAATATTTTTTTTTTTTTTTTTTTTTTACACAAACTGGTCATATTAACAGTTTTTTTCTCTCACACAGCATATGCATAATTGCAACTACACCCCAAAATACATTCTGCTACTCCTCCTGAGTGTAGCGATACCACATGTGTGAGACTTTTACACAGCCTGGCCACATACAGAGGCCCAACATTGAAGTAGCACTTTCAGGCGTTCTACAAGCATAAATCGCACATATCCTTTCTCAACCACCTATTACACTTTTGAAGGCCTTGGAGCACCAGGACAATGGAATTTTCCACAAAATGACCCCATTTTGGAAAGCACACACCCCAACGTATAATCTATGAAGCATTATGAGTCTTTTGAACGGTTCATTTTTTTCCAGAAGGTTTTGGAAAATGTGGAGAAAAAATGAAAATGCATTTTTTTTACACAAAGTTGTCCATTTATAAGATATTTCTAACGCATAGCATATACATAGCAAAAATGACACCCCAAAATGCATTCTGCTACTCCTCCTGAGTATAGCGATACCACATGTGTGAGACTTTTACACAGCCTGGCCATATACAGAGGCCCAACATTGAAGTAGCACTTTCAGGCGTTCTACAAGCATAAATCGCACATATCCTTTCTCAACCACCTATTACACTTTTGAAGGCCCTGGAGCACCAGGACAATGGAATTTTCCACAAAATGACCCCATTTTGGAAAGCACACACCCCAACGTATAATCTATGAAGCATTATGAGTCTTTTGAACGGTTCATTTTTTTCCAGAAGGTTTTGGAAAATGTGGAGAAAAAATGAAAATGCATTTTTTTTACACAAAGTTGTCCATTTATAAGATATTTCTAACGCATAGCATATACATAGCAAAAATGACACCCCAAAATGCATTCTGCTACTCCTCCTGAGTATAGCGATACCACATGTGTGAGACTTTTACACAGCCTGGCCATATACAGAGGCCCAACATTGAAGTAGCACTTTCAGTATATGTATATATATATCACTATATATATATATATATATATATATATATATCAGTATATATATCACTTTCAGGTATGTACTGCTTGAACTGCAGTCGGCCGGTGAAATGTACGAGGGACTCGTCCACACAAATTTTTTGGTCTGGGATGAAAACTTCTTCAAATCGCTGGGAAAAGGCATTGATTAGGGGGCGTATCTTGTACAATTTGTCGTAGTTGGGATGATCTCGGGGAGGGCACTGTGAATTGTCATTGAAGTGGAGAAAGCGCATAATCATGTCGTATCTTTTCCTGGACATGACAGCGGAATATATGGGCATGTGTTGGATGGGGCGTTTGGACCAATATGAATGGACTTCGTTCTTTTTTGTAAGCCCCATATTGAACATAAGGCCCAAAAATAATTTAAATTCCTCCAATGTTAGACGCCGCCACTGGAACATGCGGGCGTAGGAAGAATCGGGGTTGGCAGCAATAAATTGGGATGCATACAGATTCGTTTGATCCACTATATTCTGCAGCAAATCTTGTGGGAAAAATAAACAAAAATAATCAAATTTAGAAAAATTTGTAGTGTCGGGCTGCACACCTGGCTGTGCGGTGAAAGGGGGGATGATAGCGGATCCTGAGTTGGCAGGCAACCATAAGGGGTTTGCCAGGGCATCGGGAAGGTAGGATTGGGGCTGGATTCTTCGGGTTGGGCGTGCATTTCCATTGCTTGTACTGGGCTCCTCTTCCTGGGGTATGGCGCTGCTGGTGGTGGGCAGTTCTCCTGATCTTGGTGCTGATCTTGGTGCTGATCTTGGTGCCGATCGCATTCTTTTGGGAGGGACGGTTTCCTCCGGGGACTCGGACTCTGAGCCACTATCCTCCACTGGCTCGTATTCCGAACCAGAATCGGATAATGGGAGCTCCCCGCTGCTCTCATCATCCGACATGGCAAGAATGGCATATGCCTCCTCAGGTGTGTAAACCCTTTGGGACATTATGGCAGTGCTTATTGGTGGGCCTGTGTAATGGTACTGCTGGTGGTAGTGGTGGCGGTCTGTGTGGTAGTACCGATGGAGGTATTAGTGGTGGGCCTGTGTGGTGGTACCGATGGCGGTATGGGTGGTGGTGGTACCAATGGCGGTACAGGTGGTGGTGGTACCGATGGCGGTACGGGTGGTGGTGGTGGCGGCGGTACCGATGGCGGAACAGGTGGCGGTACGGGTGGTGGTGGTAGCGATGGCGGTATGGGTGGTGGTGGTACCGATGGCGGTACAGGTGGTGGTGGTACCGATGGCGGTACAGGTGGTGGTGGTACGGGTGGTGATGGTACCGATGGCGGTACAGGTGGTGGTACAGGTGGTGGTGGCACTACCGACGGTGGTACGGGTGGTGGTACTGGTGGTGGTACCGATGGCGGCACTAGTGGTGATACTGGTAGCGGGCCTGTGTGGCAGTATAGATGCTGGGCCTGGTGGCGGTACTGGTGGTGGTACTGGTACCGATGGCGGTACTGGTAGCCTGTGTGGCGGTGCCAATGGCGGTACCGATGGAGGTGGGCCTGTGACAGATGATTGACAGATGGGCTGATTGATTGACAGATGGGCTGATTGATTGATTGACAGATGGGTTGATTGATTGACAGATGGAGTGATTGATTGACAGGTGGGGTGATTGATTGACAGATGGGCTGATTGATTGACAGATGGGCTGATTGATTGACAGATGGGCTGATTGATTGACAGATGGGCTGATTGACAGATGGGCTGATTGACAGATGGGCTGATTGGCTGGGCTGATTGATGTGCTGGGCTGTGTGACAGGTCCTCTTTATGGGGGGGGCGTGTTGTGCACTGTAAACTTATGTAGACAAACTACACTGAGCTAACTTACTGATCTCTTCTCTCTCCTCACAGATCGGTGTGTGAGGAGAGAGCAGGGATCAGGTAGTAACTCCTGTGGAGTTTGTTTACATTTGTGACCGGCTGTGATTGGACACAGCCGGTCACGTGGTAAACAGCCAATTCATTGGCTGTTTACTCTGATCGGGGATGCGCTGTGTCCAAGGGACACTCGCCTTCCCCGATCCCCGCTCTGCAAGCCTGTGGCGGCGCGCACGGAGCGCGCCGCCGAGTTCGTTTTGACAGGTGATCGGCTGTGACTTTGACACAGCCGATCACATGGTAAACAGCGAATGAAATTGGCTGTTTACCGTGATCGGGGAAGCGCTGTGTCCGAGGGACACATGCCGTCCCCGATCACCGCGCTGCGCGCCCCCGCGGGCGCGCACAAGGCAATATCCTGCAGGACGTCATATGACGTCCAGTATCGATATTGCAACCACTTCCCGGACGTCAATTCGCTATTGACTGGGCGGGAAGTGGTTAAAAAATCCCTACTGGAACACCATTTGGTGGACTGCTGGCGGCTCCTCCACCCGACGGATAGAGACTATAGCTATTTTTCCGCCACACGTAATGTCTATACCCGCATTGACCTTCTTGTGATGGACCAGTACTCACTGGACTCCCTAGCTGGCGCCTCCATAGGGTCCATTACTATTTCGGACCATGCGCCGGTCTCAGTAGTGTATTTAGGTTTTGTGCTGCCCTAGGCCTGACTAAACTCGTGCACCCCCTAATTTAAATATGACCCACCCATTCCTGTCAAGGCCACACCCCTTTCTGTTTAAGACCAACCCTGAAAATTTTGAGTGGGGACACTAGTTCTTAGGGCCTGTGGGGGGGGGGGAATAAATTCCCTTAATTTGCATAGATTTCCTCTCACTTCCTGTTTGGCTATGGGGCAGGGAGTGAAGGGAAATCTCTGCAATGGGACAGGGATGGTAAAAAAAATAAACTGACCCTCTCTTACTCTAACCAAAATGAAAAAAAAAAAAAAAGTGTTGCCTATAGTTCTACTTTAAGCACAAGTTTCTGATAATTTTCTGGAAAGGACTAAGAAGATATAACCATGCAAATGGTACAGCAGAAAATATATAGCACAGTGAGGAAGGTTTGTGGTCCAGGATGATAGAACAGTCAAAATTGGAAGCAGCTTGCGTTACACTAACAGTGTAGCGCAAGTCGGCGGGGACTCTTTTTTTTTTTTATAAATTCTTTATTTTAATCTTTCCTTTCACATATACAGAGATACAGCATTTTGTACAGTACATCTTATATGCCAATCGTAATCCATCTCTCCTTCACCTCTTCTTAATATTCTCATTGATCACTCTTTTTGACCTACCACCTCAAAGTTTTAAATTCACTTTCCTTTTTTCATTCTTGTTGGTCTTATTTAACCATTTCTGTAGTGTACTGCTGTAAATCTCTATTATTTTCTCCTCCCCCTCTCCCTAGACCTCTCCCTCCCCACCTGTATCCGAGGGCCTAGAGCCCCGGAATAGGCATAGCCCCATACAGAAAGACCAAAAAAAAAAAAAGAGCGGAAAAAGTGTCACCCCCTCTCCCCCACCTCTCCTCCTATCCCCCCTGTTCTCTGAAGATGATATAGGGGGCCCAGGTTTGTCGATATTTGTCTTCCTGTTCCCTCATACTCATAGTGAGACTTTCCATTTGTTGGATTTCTGTTATTTTAGTGATCCATTGTGTTCTAGTTGGTGAAACTGGACTCTTCCAGAGAGCTGGAATACATGCTTTCGCTGTTGTGAGTAAATGTCCCACCAATGATTTTTTGTACTTTCCTATTGAAAACAGAATATCAAACAGGAGAAAAGTAGCTGGCATCTCTACAAGGGACACATTAGTAATTTATTTTATTGTTTCAGCAACCATCTTCCAAAAATCTTTTATTCCCGGGCACTCCCAGAAAATGTGTAACAAGGTGCCCTCAGCTCCTTGGCATCTCCAACAAAGGTTAGATACCTGTGGATAGATTCGGTGCAGCACTGCTGGAGTTCTATACCACCTACTCAAAATCTTATAGCCCCCTTCTTGATATCTAGTTGCTACTGAGGACTTGTGCGTGTATCTAAATATCTTATTTTTCTGGGTCTCCGAGAAGGTGACCCCCAGATCTGTTTCCCAGGCCTGTATGAAGCCCAGTTCTTGTGGGGCCTTTAACTCATTCACCATTGCGTACAACTTTGACAGCGCATGTCTCACTGCTTCCCCCTTAAGGCATAACTTCTCAAACTTAGTTAGTATGGTTATTTCTCTCATTTGCTTAGATATTGCCTGCAGAAAGGCATTCAGCTGCATCCGCCTGAATAGATCTAATTCCTTTGAGAGTTCTCGATCAATCTCCTCTCTAGACATCACTTGGTTATTTTTCAGAAAATGTATTAGTCTACTTCTACCCTGTTGCTTTAGTTTTATGAATTTTTTGTCTTTTAAACCCGGCACAAATCCCGGGTTGCCCACAATCGGAGTCATTGGACTCAGGGGACTATCCATTTTAATTTTTTTAAATGTCTTTTTTACCGAGTTCAGCATGGCCCCCACTGTTGGGTGGTGCTTTACTGCCATCGGTATGATCGTATACGGAAGCCATGCCAACCCCTCTAGGGGTATCTCGGACATTGCCTGCTCCATCTGCACCCATGGTTTTTTTTGAGACGTGCACCAATCCAGTACCCTTGTTAGATGCATCGCCTCGTAATAGCCCACTGGGTCGGGGAATCCCACCCCTCCTTGTTCCTTTGGTAGGGTTAAAATATCTCTCCGAATTCTGGTGGGTTTCCCGGCCCAAATAAAGTTCCCAAACTTTATTCTCAGGTCCCTCAGAAATCCAGTGGGGATCCTAATGGGTAGGGTCTGGAGTAGGTATAGCAATCTAGGCATTATATTCATTTTTATGATATTAATTCTGCCAAACCACGTAAATACTTCCTTATCCCACCGCTGTAGATCCAGTTTTATCTGTCTTACTGGCGGGGACTCTTTTCATGCTGCCCCCCTGCAAAGTGCTCCCCTAGGCCTGGGCCTTGTTGGCCTAGGCCAGGATACAGCATTGGCCGGTCTCCATCTCCCTGCGTCCTCTGTCAATGGAGGCACGGACGTGGATATGGCGCCTGAATGATGGCATCTTAGATGATGCGGTCGCTCAGAAACGAGTGTTGGATACCATCTCCATGTTTTTCAAGCCGGGGGAGGTTAGCATGGGCTCTGTATGGGAGGGGCATAAGGCAGTGGTTCGGGGGGAGCTGATATCTCAGGGGGCGAGACTGAAACGGGCCAGGGAGGGGGAACTGCAGGCCCTCTTAGCCAAATTATAGGCAGCTGAATTGCGACATAAAAAGAAGCTCACCCCAGACCTGGTGTCGGAACTACAATCCCTGCGACGGGAGCTAGCCGCGCTGTTAGACACCAAAATTAAGGCGCGCCTTCGGCATTTGGCACACAAATTTGTTGAATTTGGTAATAAATGCGGGAGGTTGCTGGCAAGGGCCCTTAAAAGCCAACGCGCCTCGGGAAATGTCCATAAGCTTACTACCTCGATGGGAGCTCCGATCGTTCACTCCTCAAAAATTGTGAATGTCTTTCGGGACTTTTATGCACGTTTGTATCATCTCCCTGATACGCTACACGGTGCGACGGAATCCCAACGGGTTGACCGCATTCATCAATACCTAACGGAGGCCAAGTTCCCTCATCTGGGAGCCTCAGCGAGTGGGCAGCTGGACTCGCCCATCACTATTGCTGAAATTCAGAAGGTAGTGAAAGACCTGCCCAATGGGAAAAGCCCTGGCCCTGATGGCTATACGAATGCCTATTACAAGAAATACTCTGAAGAGCTCTCTGGCCCCATGTGTGCCTATTTCACGGCGCTGGCCTCCGGCACGGCGATGCCCCCTGAGGCACTGACGGCGCACATTACAGTCCTCCCGAAGGAGGGTAAAGACCATACCTTGCCGGGCAGCTATAGGCCTATTTCGCTTCTGAACACAGACGTCAAGATTTTGGCCAAAATCTTGGCTAACAGACTGATGCCGATACTCCCGACGGTCATCCACCCGGACCAGATGGAGTTCATTACGGGCAGGGAGGCCAGAGATAACTCCAATAGAGCCCTCCAGCTGATTCACTGGGTTGAGTCACAGGCGGGGTCTCGCCCCTGTCTCTTGCTTTCCACTGATGCTGAGAAGGCGTTTGACAGGGTGAACTGGACGTATTTGCAAACAGTTCTGGCTAGGCTTGGCCTGGGCTCAAACATGCTGGCGTGGATTTCCTCCCTTTATAGCTCTCCGACTGTCAGGGTAAAGGTGAATGGGCTACTGTGCGAGACCTTCCCGATCAGGAATGGGACACGTCAGGGCTGCCCACTGTCCCCTCTCATTTTCGCTCTGACCCTCGAACCGCTGCTCAACAAAATTCGCCTTAACAATGACATCAATGGTTTTACGGTCGGCCCGACGGAACACAAATTATCGGCGTACGCGGATGATGTACTTTTTTATGTTTCTTTTTTGTTTACAAACGATTTTTATTATAGAAAAGGTCAAGGTATAAAAACAAATCACAATGATGGTACAGGTATGTATATAAACATTGTTAATATTGAGCATTGTACAGAGGAAAGAGAAAAGGTTTTTTTTTTTTTTTTTTTATTCAGGTATAGGAATGTATATTGTTCAAATGAAGTCAACCAGGAGCATTGTATTGGAGAGAGGGCTAAATGACAATTGCATATATTTTAAGAGTGGGAGGTAAAAAAACGGGAAGGTACTAGACCAGAGAGGTGGTATCCCAGAGAGTCCATTTTTTTTGGTAAAGGGGCATAGAATCATATAATGTGTGGTGAATTCTTTCTGAAAGCTTAATGTTCGACATGCGGTTAAGAATTTGTGGCCAAGGTACCGTAGTGGAGCGCCAATTAAATGCTATAGCCCAGTGGATGGAACTGAGGAGTGTATGGATTAACCTTGTACTAGTCATTGGAATATCCTGTATGGGAGTGAATAAAAGGCCTATTTGGGGTGTAAGAGAGATCTTTCTACTGGATATTTTTTCTATTATAATACTTGCCTTATGCCAAGTGTCTTTAATGTGGGGGCAATCCCAAAATATATGTAAAAGTGTTCCCTGGGTGGGGCAACCTCTAAAGTAGAGTGGGGATACTGAGGGATAAAATGAATTGAGTTTAGCGGGGGTAAGATACCATCTATAGAGTAGTTTGATGGCCGATTCTCTAATCAAGGTTGTTCTGGTACATTTGTGGAGATTTGTAAAAATTGTATCCCATTGATCAAGAGTAAATGAGGTATTTAAATCTGATTCCCATTGTAACATGGGATGTGATTTATCAGGCATGTTGGTCTCATTTAAATTTTTATATATTCTGGAGATTAAACCCCGGTCACGAGGGGAGGAGGTACAAATTTGCTCAAATTGTGTATAAGGGGGGTGGAGTGTAAGTGAGTAATATTTCTCATAGAATTGTCTTATTTTCGCATAGATCTCCAGTTCGGTAGGAGAGATATTGTATTTTGTTTGTAGTCTGGTGAAAGTGAGAAATGCATTGTCTTGGGAGAGCGATTTTAAATGTATTAGATTATGTGACTTCCAATACGTTAGTAAATTTTCATCTTGAGCTCTATCTGGGGGGGAAAAACGTGGGTCACCCATAAAGGAAGCCAAGGGGGGAACATCCGAGGATAACTTAAAATTTGAGATTTGTCTGTTCCATAGTTGAAGAGTGTGAGTGACGATGAGGTTTAAGGGCCTTATTTTTTGTGGTGGGATGACTTTGGACCAGAGAAGTCCTTGTAAATTGTAGGGTAGGATAGATTCTTCTTCGAACAGGAGCCAAGGGATTTGGGATGAAGGGGCATACCATTGGGCTAATTGGGTGAATCTGGCCGACAAATAATATAGCCAAAGGTTTGGAATGCTGAGGCCTCCTTTTAAATGGGGTCTAAACATAAGGGAATAACTAAATCTGGGTTTCTTGTTTTGCCATATAAATTTGTTGATTTCTCTCTGTAAAGATTCTAATGTTTTTTTGGGTAGAATAAGTGGAAGGGTTCTAAAAAAGAATAGAAGTTTGGGTAATATCATCATTTTTGTGGCTACTATCCTGCCCGAGAAAGAAATCTGGTATGATGACCATAGTTTAATTAGGTTTTTAATATTGTTAAATAAAGGAGGGTAGTTTGCTTGATATAACGTTTTATATAAAGGTGTAATCTGAATACCTAGGTATCTAAACGAATCTACGTGCCAATTGAATGAGAATTTGTCTTTAAGTGAAGATATTAAGGCTGGGGGAATGTTGATTGGTAAAGCCGAGCACTTAGATAGGTTTACTCCCAGACCTGTCAAATCATGGAAGACGTCCAGGGTTTTAGTTAGATTAGGTAGGGAAATAAGAGGGTCAGTTATGAATAGAAGGACGTCATCCGCATAAAGACTCAGTTTGTATTCTTTGGATCCCTTAAGATATCCTTTAATATTTGTATTGTTTCTGATTGCACAGGCGAGGGGTTCTATTGCGAGGGCAAAGAGTAGAGGGGAGAGTGGACAACCTTGTCTGGTACCTTTAGTCAGGGGAAAAAAGTCAGAATTGTTACCTGGGAGTTTGATACGTGTTTGTGGGTTGTGATAGAGAGCCTTAAAGCCATGTAGAAATTCATTGTTGATGCCATATTTGGGGAGAAGAGTGTAAAGATATGACCAGCAAACGCTATCGAAAGCTTTGTGTATATCAAGACCAAGAAGCAGTGTGGATTTGGAATGAATGTTGGAGTCTTGAATGATATTTGTGGTAAGTCGTATGTTGTCTGTTATTTGTCTGTTGGGAATGAAGCCTGTTTGATCAGGATCAACTAATGGGGAGATAACGGCTGATAATCTGTCTGCTAATACACGGCCGAATATTTTTAGGTCGTTGTTAATAACTGATATTGGGCAGTAGTTTTGAGGGGTGGAGTGATCTTTATTTAGTTTGGGAAGTAAGGACATATTAGCCAAAATCATCTCGGGTGGGAATTGGCCACCCTGTAAGATATTATTATAAAGTTTAGTAAGGTGTAGTGTAATGGTAGAGGAAATTTTTTTATAGTAAGATGTGGAATAGCCGTCAGGGCCTGGGGCTGTGGATATTTTTAATGTTCCAATGATTCTGTTGACTTCTATCTCCGAACAAGGGGCATTAAGAGATTCAATTTGATCTCTAGTAAGAGTGGGTAACGTAATGTTATTAAGCCAGTCTAAGGAGGACTGTTTTGGGGGTGTTTTTGGTGAGGTCAGGAGATTTTTATAGAAGTCTGAGAACAATTTCATGACTTCTTTGGGATGGGATACCAAATTACCAGAAGGGTTCCTTAATTTATAGGTGTGTGGGGGTTTCATAGATTGATTTAGTTTTTTAGCAAACATGGTGGAATAAGAATTGCTGTTGAGTAAGAATCTAGCTTTAGACCATCTGAGAGCTTTTTCAGTATCTGATGTTAATAATGTGTCTAAGGTAGTGCGTTTCTCTTGTATCTGTTTAGGTAGGTCACTAGATGGGTTCTGGTTGTTTCTATGATATAAGTGATCTAGATCTTTTGTTAGGGATCTAATATCTGCAAGTTTGGATTTGTTGTTGATTGAGGCGATATTTATCAGGTGACCTCTCATTACCGCTTTATGTGCCATCCATATAGTTGTAGGGGACATGTCTGGTGCTACGTTATGTGCAAAATATTGTTCAAGGTGAGATAGAATTTGTTGGTTGCTTGATGGATCTGTGAGCAAGGAATCGTTTATTCGCCATGAGTGTGCTGTGTTGGCTAGACCTATACGTGAGGTATCAAAGGAAATTATGTGGTGATCAGACCAAGGACACGGATGGATATCTGCTTTAGAGGAATTGGCAAGTAGGATTGGGGTGCAAAAAATGTAATCAAGACGAGCGAAGCAGTTGTGCGGATGGGAGTAGAATGTGTAAGATTTGGATCCAATGTTATGGGCTCTCCAAGTGTCTATTAATTGATGATTATATAGTGATCTATTCAAAGATTTGGGGAAAGCTTTTGAGGATGGGACAACTTTGCTTCTATCTAGAGCTGAGTGAGCAGCTAAATTGAAATCCCCGCCCACTATTAAATGTGTGGAGTGATAATTGTCTAGAGTATCAAAAAATTTGATGAAAAAGTTTGACTGGGCATCGTTGGGAGCATAAATTGAGGCAATGGTGATAGAACGTCCTTTGATTGAACCTTTCAAGATCAAGTAACGACTGTCTGGATCTTTAAATATGTTTTGAACCTCAAAAAACACAGTGTTTCTAATGAATATAGCAGCACCTCTAGATTTTGTGTTATAAGTAGTGCAATAATATTGGCTGTAACTTTTGTCAAAAAATTTAGGGTGTTTATCTGTGGCAAAGTGCGTTTCCTGCATTAAGATTATATCAGCTCCTAATCTTTTATAATGGCGAAAGGCCTTCTTTCTCTTGTGAGGCAAATTAATACCCTGGGCATTATGAGAAATCACTATAAGACCCATTGTATTGGTATTAAGGGGCGATGGTGGTTATGAGGAAATGGCAGTGGGTCACAGGCCCAGGTTTGAGTATATAGCCAAATCGGAGTGGAGTTAATAATTTGATTATATCGCCATTAAGATCGAAAGTGAAGCTACCTGAGATATAGGCGGAACTAGCCAACATTGTATTGCCATTTGTATCTGTGTATATATATAATATATCAAGATATACATTCGTATCCAGCTCCAGCATAAATATTTTCTCGTTGACCTTTGTTTGTTGAATAACATTTTGTACCTATACAACAGAACCATGGAGAACAGGGTTCTTGAACAGTAGAACATTAGAACTGGTAAACTTATAGAAAATAACGGTACTGTATTGTACAATGACATTCCATAATAATGTTTTAAGTGAGGTAAAGAGAGTTTGTTTAACCTTTTCAACATTTTGTAGATATAGAGTGTTTTAGTATGACTATGAGAATTAACTTTTATAATTTGGGGGTCAGGGTGAGAAGCACTTCCTGACCGAAAAAAGTATTGATTTGGACAATACTGTCCATTACTCACAAATAGATCCTCCACCACTAAAACAAAGGATAGCAGGATCAGTTGCAGAAAAATATCTACTAGTTGAACCATGCTTTTGGAGTCCTTTGTGAGTAGGGGGACAAACTAACGCAGGCGGAGCACATCAGCCTTAGCGAGGATGCTATAAAAAGAACATTTTTTATATAAGTGCATGCTGTTACTTATATTGATAAAGAATTAGCATACGAAACAGTATAGAAAAGGAGCAAGAAAAAATGTTAGATATATAATATCGTA
The DNA here is from genome assembly GCA_029206835.1 of Rana muscosa. Taxonomy (NCBI): domain Eukaryota; kingdom Metazoa; phylum Chordata; class Amphibia; order Anura; family Ranidae; genus Rana; species Rana muscosa. Next base: position 995,656,587 of record CM055118.1, on the reverse strand, counting down.
TAGAAGAAACTATGGTAATACCGACCCGGTACCATTTAAACGTGTGGTACAGTTGTTTACTATAATCAGAAAAACCAACCTCAAACATTTCGAACTGTACAAGTGGTACTTTGAACCTTGCAAAAGGGAAAAAAAAAACAAAAAGAAAAAAAAGGGGGGGGAGGAAAAGAGCAAGGTTTTTATAAAAGAAGGAGGGTAAGTTTTGGGCCACAAATGAGATCCATCTTTATCTTCAAGCGTCTAAATTTCTGAATGATGGTCGCCATCTCCTTTGATCACGACGTGTGGCTGGGGTGGCCCAGATAGGTGAGGTGTGGGGAGTTGCTGGAGGTCTTGTATTTGTTCCCGGATCTAAAAGACCTAACTTCACAAGGAGATCCTTGCCTTCTGAGGTGTTGAATATTGTATAGGTTGTCCCGTTGTGTGGCACTGTCAACTTAAATGGAAAACCCCACCGGTATCTAATATGAGCTGATTGTAATACTGAAGTAATCTCCTTCATTTTGCGTCTTCTTTCCAGGGTAGCCTGTGAGATATCTGGAAAAATTTGGATTTTGGTGCCCTCCAATTCGATGTTATGCATATTTCTGGATGCTCTTAATATGTTTTCCTTAATGATGAAATCTTTCATGCATAGAATGATGTCACGAGGAGGTTTGTCTGGGGGAGGTTTAGGACGCAGAGCCCTATGAATTCTATCACACGCAAATGAGGATGGGGGTGTTTCAGGGAGGAGACTGTGGAACAATTTAGACACTGCAGGTATCAGTTCAGTGACTGATTCTGGGATACCACGAATCCTTAGGTTGTTCCTTCTGTTGCGGTTGTCCAAATCTTCTACTTGCGATTGTAAGTAGTGTAGTTTTCAGCTAAAAGTTCAAAGTCCTTTCTAAGATCGTTGTGTGCAAGTGAGAGCTCGTCGTGTTTGGTTTCTAGAATATCGATGCGACCTCCCAGGGTTGCTATTTCTTGTGTGAGTGTGTTTGTTGTTTTTTGGAGTTCACACTGTATCTTGTCTACAAGTTTTTCGTAGATTTTGGTTAAGCTGAAGTCCAGATCCGATTTTTGTGATCTGAGAGGAGAGATCACTATTGTTATGTGTGGAAGCAGATTTCTGCTGAGGAACATTGGTAGCTGTAGGAGACTGTACCGGAGGAGAACCAGCACCTCTCTGGGCCATCTTTTTCTGCTCCTTGTTGCGTAATGAGTATGTGATCAAAGAGTGCTGTTGCGCACGGCGATTGTACGCCTTCTTGCCCGACGGCATGCACTAGTGTGAACTGCAAGGTGGGTTATAAAAAATATATAGTAGTTTGTGGAGGTTAATCAATGCAGTGTGGGTTAAATCCTCGCTGATTTGATGGAGTGTTTAATTAAAATTGGTGATCTGCATCGCACCGCGCATGCGTCCCTTCTAAGATTTGATTGTGTCTTTTAGCTCATCCTGTCTCGTATATCCCCGGTTTATGACTCCTTACATGTCTGTAATAATGGTATGTACTTCTTGATGAGGGGGCTGCGGGGCCATCAGATTAAGGGTTAAACAATTAGGAGCCAGGGAGAACTGGTTAATGGGGTGTGGGTGTAGCAAGATGGCCGCTCTTAGGAGTGATGTGTACAGCAGTGTCTCTTGAGGCAGAAAATATAGGGGTCCTATGATGGGAACTATTGTTGATAGGTAGATTTACTGGGTAGTTCTAGGATTTCTGCAGAGTGTCTTATAGGAGCCTGTAGAGACCTGGCTACACTGCTGCTGGGTGCAGCAAGATGGCCGCCACAATTGTCTATGGGGACAGGGTCCTGGCGATCCCCAGGGCAAACACTGGACTGGGGTGTCCCCAAATCCCCGGCCGAGAACACCCCCTGTGTGGGCCGGATGCTGCTGTAGTCCCGCAGGCTAACAAGGGGTGGGGAGGCTACTGTGGGCTCCGGGGTGTAGCAAGATGGCCGCCTCTCACCTGTGTTTCAGCTGTGATGTGCCTCACAAGTTGCCCCCGGTGGCTCTCCAGTGATTCAGCGCCGGTCTGCGCGGGGAAGGTCTTCTTCTGGTGTGGAGGATTGCCGTCGCCGCCCGCCGGGTGGACCGCGGCACTCGAGCGCCGAGGATGCAGAGATCGTGTAGGCCGCAAGATGGCGGCGGGGCTCTGGTAAGCTGATGCGGTCGCGGGCCGTATAGCAGAGCAGTCCGGCGGTCAGGATGACCAATTTGGTGCTAGGCCGATGTAGGGGATACACTGGAGCCTGGATAACTGTTTTGGGGGTTTGGGCCGTGGTTCCTTTTTTATGTTTCTAACCCCCTGATATCACTGCCTAACATCCTAGCTGAGCTAAAGGCCTTTGGCCTACTGTCTAACTTTAAAATCAACTACGATAAGTCTGAGATTCTGTCCCTAAACGTCCCCTCAGGTTTGCGTACACAGCTGCAATCAGCTTTCCCATTTACGTGGTGCCCAACCTCCCTGAAATACTTGGGGGTATATTTGCCCGCGAATTGTTCAATGCTTTATGACTGCAACTAAGCTCCGTTACTCTCCTCAGTCAGGCTAGACCTGAAGCGGTGGGATAGGACTGCGTTTTCATGGATGGGCCGAGTCAGTGTACTTAAAATGAATGTACTACCTCGTATCCTGTTTTTCCTGCAGATGGTGCCGATCACTTCGCCTAAGACGTTCTTTTCAACCCTCAATAGCCTGTTTGTACATTATATCTGTGTAGCGCTACCCCCAGTTAAGAGAGCTGCTGGTTTGATTTCGGGCCCTGAGTACAGCTCCACCAACCCCTGGCAATCTTATATAATCCTCTAATGCACAGTTAGTCTAGGGATGTTCTCTATCACAATCTAACTTCAGATTAGATATAAGCACTATGGTTAATGATAACACCGTGATGCAAATGGTAAGGTATAACAGCTTTACTTTGGGTTAAAAGAGCATGGGTTACAACATAACATATAACTGGCTTACAGAGCCCTGCAGCAATAGATGTAGTATATAGTAATAGCACAGCGCGGTAACCCACCACGTGCAGCTATTGCTATATACCCGCCCTGTGGCGCACTAAACAATATTCTATCTCCCCTCCCTGGTCAGGCCTGACATAGAATAAATCTCAGGCCTCGTACACACGGCCGAGATTCTCATTGAAAAAAACATGTCGTTTTTTTTGATGAGATTCTTGGACAAGAAACTTGTCCCGGCCGAGTGTACACACGCTCGTTTCAAAGAACCCGCGGTTCTTTGAATGGAGCGTACGCGGTGACGTCATCGACTACGACGAGCATGCGCTCGTCACATTCGATGCCGTCGCCGCCATCTTGGTATACCCTACGTATGCCTAGGAAGCTACCGCGCATGCGTCGAATTCATTTCGAACATGCGCGGGCTTCCGGGAGGACAGGTAAGTGTACACACACTCACTTTTCTCGTCGAGAAACATGCCGACGAGAATCTCGACGAGAAAATAGAGAGCAGGTTCTCTATTTTCTCGTCGAGGTTACTTGTCGGTTTTCTCGACGAGAAACCCGATAGCCGCGTACACACGACCGATTTACTCGGCAAGACCTCTCTGCCAGCAAGTTTCTTGCTGGTTCTTGCCGAGAAAATCGGTCGTGTGTACGAGGCCTCAGTCTTGTGAATAAAGATTTCTTTGCATGCAAACTTGAAAGGGTGGTGCAGGTTCAGGAACAGTATTGTAATCCACAAAGTAGGCAATCACAAGGAACACTATGCTGGAGACCCTTTAACTCTGTCCTGCTACTGGTCTCCAGCGGAACAGCAAATAGATGATCGGTGGGCCAGGGCAGTCTATAGGCCTAAGCACAGTACAGCCTATTGGATTGAGCAGGTGCTCGCTCACCACTCCGGACGCGATCCCAGTCTGGGACTTCCACCTGCTGTGTCTCCACACACGGCTTCTGCAACGATCGGTCCCCGATCCAACTGATGTCCGCAGCAAACAAAGTCAGATGCCACCCAGGCTCTGCAGTGGGATGGAAGGCTCTTCGGAAGTTGCGCAAGGCCCCAGGCTTCAGGCCTTGCACTGCAGCAGATCCGCACAGGAAGAAGCTGTTGCTTGCAGCGCAGTGTCCAAAGAGAGCGAGCTCCGCCTCCCCTCCTTCTTAAATAGCCCCTCCCATGAGTCTTTGCGGTGGCAACATTGCACCCTGGGTGCCAAACAGGACTCTGGGAAATGTAGTTCCGAGAGTATTAAAGGAGACCCCGCTACATCTGGAATGGGAAATGTCACAGGTTAGCTCTTCGCACTATCCAGCGCCCTAAGAATAGGGGAGGTATGGGGGTCCCAGTAATCCGCAGGTACTATGAAGCTATAGCCCTGCAGCGTATACTGGATTGGCACCACAATGTCCGGTACAAACTTTGGGTGCCCCTAGACAAATTTTTAGAGTTGAATATATATTTATTAGCAAAATATACATATATATATAAATTCAATACCTTCCTTTTGTATAACAAAGTTTACATCGAAGTTTACATAACATAAACAGTAAAGCATTAGATTGGGGGGTTGGGGGGGAAACATAGGGAAAGAAGGGAGGGTAAGGGGTAATAGGATCGTAGCTTAAAACAGGTTATTGGTCACTCTCGCGAGGGTGCGTATGTAGCATAGTGCCATGCTAATTCGTCTGTTTAGTTAAGGGCTAGGTTTGTCGCTTGACTAGCTGGGGTGGCCCTGCGCAGTGTCATCTCTCTTCGGACACCGCCCAGGGCTTGTTTACTGTCATATTTCAAACCCTTCTGTAAGGTATTGACTATGTTGGTAAAGGGTATTATTCAAAAGCAAAAATGGTGATACGAGGGTATGAAAGGGAGGGGGGGGCAGCTCAGGTTATGGTCGTTCTGATTTGGCAGGTATGGTACATCTGGGGCTCTCCTTCTTTATCTGAAGCACTCTGTCATACTAAACGCTGTCTAGGAATCCGACTGTAGCGGAGTGGTGCCGCCATATTGACCATAAAGTGTTAAATTGCTCATATCTATCATCTAATTTTGCTTGCATTTCCTCCATTAGCATGGTATCATTAAGGATGTTCACCCACCCTGATAGGGGGGGGGGGGTGGAGTCCTTCTTCCAATATAGAGAAATATTATGTCTTGCTGCTGATAGCATAAACCTTAAGAGGCATTGTTTTTGTGATTTGATGGACCCCGGAACAATAGATAGGAGAGCAATCATGGGAGAGGGGGTCAGTGTGGTTTGGTACATGTCATTGTAACTCTTAAATACACTATCCCAAAATGGGCGTACCTTGATGCAGTCCCACCAGACATGTACGTACGATCCCTGTCCTCCGTGACATCTCCAGCAGGTGTCTGCCGTGGCGGGGAACATTCTGTGCACCGAGGATGGGACCCTGTACCACCTTGATAATAATTTAAAGTTCTTCTCTTGAGTGAAACCTGATCTAGATGCTTGGTGTGTGTGAATAAAAGACGTGTTCCATTGGGCAGGGGTTAATGCCACCCCCAGATCATGGGCCCACTTGTGAGTGTATGTAGGGAGGGTTTCACATTGATGAGATTGTATGTCTTTATATATGGGGGAGAGAGTGTGTCTAGGGGTCGGAGAGAGACCACACATTGATTCAAAATTAGTGAGTTGTCTATGTACCTGTCCTGAGAGGTGCAGAGATCTGCTAATGTGATTCAATGAGAGTGTAGATAACCAGTCTATTCTAGTGTCATTTTGGGGTTCCGACGTGGGTCGGAAGTGACCTGTAGAGGGGTGGACGAATTGTTTGGCCGTGGGCCATTGTTCCCGGTGGTACGTTCCTAACTTCCCCCTGTCTAGGGAGGTATGAAGGGCTGCGCTATCGAATAGGGGGGACAGGGGGTCTGGGTCTGTGGTGAGTCCAAGTTTACTGGCTTTATCGTACCACAGGGTCAGGACGGCAGATGTCAGTGGGGATAATCCTGGGAGCGAGCGAAAGGTAGCACCATACCCCCACAGCAAGGCTCTAAGGTCAATGCGCGCCATGTCTTGTTCTACACTGATTGATGGTTTAAGTAGGGGTCTCGGGAACCATTCAAGGAGTCTAGAGAAGAGTGTGGAGTTGTGGTATGTTTGGAATTCGGGGAGTCCTAGTCCTCCCCTAGTTTTGGGGGAGCATAACACTTTATGTTGAAGTCTGGGTGGGTGGTTTTGCCAGATAAATTTGCTTACTAAGGTTCGGAGGGTGAGAAAGAACGCTCTAGGAAGAAGGATTGGCAGTGTCTGAAATAGATATAGTGTTTTAGGTAGGATATCCATTTTGATTACGTTCATTCTCCCCCACCATGTCAGCTTGAGGTTATGCCAGGATTCTAGAGAACGTCTGATCTCGGTTATAAGCGGACTGTAATTCAGGGGGTAGATGTCTTGTGGGTCAGAGGGGATTTCGGTGCCTAGGTATGTAACTGATTTTGTTTGCCATCTAAAGGGAAATCGTTGTTTGAGAAATTGCAGTTCCGGGGGGGGTAGAGATATATTCAGGGCTTCCGTTTTAGTGACATTCAATTTGAAGTTACTATGTGTCCCGAATCTGTCGAGTTCCGTTAAGATGGCCTGTATGCTCTGGCGGGGTTGTGTGACATATAATAGTAAGTCGTCAGCATATAATGATAATTTATGTTCAGCGGAGGGGGCAGGTATCCCGTGAATATTTTTATTTTTGCGGATAGCTTGAGCCAAATGTTCCACAGTAATGGCAAATAACAATGGCGAAAGGGGGCAGCCCTGTCGCGTGCCATTTGAGATGTTAAACGAGTCTGATGATTCCCCGTTAGCCGCCACCTTCGCTGATGGGTGTGAATATAGGGCCATGATTTTGGAGATCATCTGTGGTCCTATGCCTATTTGTCGTAACGACGCGTGCAAAAAAGGCCAGCTGACCCTATCGAACGCTTTTTCTGCGTCACAAGCCAGCAGGCAGGTCGGAATGTTGTGCGATTTCGCGTGTGTGATGAGGTGGAGAGTTTTTGTTGTATTGTCCCTGGCTTCACGTCCTGGTATAAAACCAACCTGATCACCGTGAATCAACTCAGGTAGTAGAGGGGTTATACGAGTGGCTAGTATTTTGGAGTAAAGTTTCAGGTCAACGTTCAGTAGAGATATGGGGCGATAGTTACTGCATAATGAGGGGTCTTTTCCGGGTTTGGGGATCACGACTATTTGGGCTAGTAGGAGTTGGTGGGATGGGCAATGTGTGTCATCTATCTCATTGAAGGCTTTCTTCATGAATGGAGCCAGTTGTTGAGCAAATTTTTTGTAAAATTGGGGGGTGTATCCGTCGGGGCCGGGGCTCTTACCATTTTTAAGGCCTTTTATTGCAGTTAGAAATTCAGATGTAGTGATTGGTAATTCTAGAGCTTCCATGTCTGGTTGTGATATCGTGGGTAAGGCTGTGTCTTGTACATATTGTTGTAAGGTCATTGTGGTTGGGGAGGGAGGGTCATGAGCTGCGGGAAGGTTATAAAGTGTGGAATAGTAGTCTCTGAATTCCGAGATAATTTCGGAATTTTTTGATTTTTTCTGTTGTGATGGGGATATGATATGGTTGATGTTCTGTCTTTTTTGTTTTGGATGTAAGATTCGTGCTAGATGTTTCCCGCATTTGTTTGCCTGAGTGTAATGGACATGACGTCCTTTGTTACAAGCGATTAGTGCTCTATCTGTGAAGATCTGTAAAAGGTCTCTACGGGCATTGGATAGTTCCGTCAGGGTCTTTGAGTCTAGTGTGCGTTTGTGTCGAGCTTCAAGAGCTGTTATTAGAGAAAAGAGGCGTGTTGTATCTGCCATTCGTGCTTTTTTCAGCCTGGATCCGTGTTTTATGAAGATCCCGCGTAGGACACATTTAAGGGTTTCCCACTTATTTAAGTTAGAGGTTTCATCATGCCTATGTGTTTGTGTGAAATCTGTAATAGTCTTAGTCACCTCTGCACAGCATATTGTGTCATTCAGTAGGTTGTCGTTGAGTCTCCAAGAGGAGCGACGGTTGGTGTATGGTAGTTTCCCTAATGTTAGATGTATCGGTGCGTGGTCCGACCACAGTCTCAGGCCAATGTCGCAGTTAAGATCAAAGTCCAAGAGTGTTTGTGAGAGAAGAAAATAGTCAATTCTGCTGTATGATTTATGGGCTGGGGAGTAATATGTGTAATCTCTCTCCGTGGGATGTATAAAACGCCATACATCCACCAAGGACATGTCCTTTAGGGTGGCACGCATGGCGCTTAGTGTGGATGGTGGCATGTGCGACTTACCAGTGGACGAGTCCATCCTCGGCACAAGTGGAGCGTTCAGGTCACCCGCCATAATCAGGTTGGCTGTCCCGAAGTTTTGTAGGCGGGTCGTCACGGAGGACAGGAACCGCTGTTGGTTCTGGTTAGGGAGATAAACATTAGCAAGGGTTAATACAGCCTGGGAGCACCGCAATTTCAAAAGTACATATCTACCATTCGGGTCAATGCAAGTGTCTAGTATTTCTGGTGTGAAGGAGCTGTGAAATGCTATAGATACTCCTTTTGTTTTGGCTAAGGGGTTGGTGCTGTGGAACCACGTGGTAAAGTGCTTATCTGGTAGAGTTGGAACCTTGTCAGTTTTAAAGTGGGTTTCTTGAAGCATTAGAACGTGAGATTTGGTTTTGTGAAAGTGGTGGAGAATCCGTCTGCGTTTTTCCGGGATATTGAGTCCTCTACAGTTGAGAGAGGATATCTTGATGCTTAGAGGGTCTGACATGATGTCCGTGTTACCTGTAAGTTTTGGGTGTTCCTAATGCTTCAGATCACCTGCAGTTAGAATGTATGTCTTGTGGTGAGCTACGCCCCCTAGATATGTAAATGGAGGCGGGTAGGAATGTGGGGTGGGGTTGGGAAGGAGAAGGAGAGATAGAGACAAAAAGTAAAAAAAATTATTAGGGGAAAAGACACTGAGGAAGGAGGGGGGATATAGGTAGGGAGAAAAAGAGAGAACGAGGAAGGAAAAAATAAAAAATAAAAAAAAAATAAGAACAAACAAAACACAGAAGCGTACAGGTACTGACACGAGGAGGTAGTGCTTTTGTGTGCGATGACAGACACCGGAAAAAAAAAAATACCGTGTCGTCACTAGCGTTGTGTATCTCGTGTCAGCTTATCAATTCACCTGGTGAATTGGCAAGTGCTACAAACTTATAGGGAGGCTACTCCCTCTAGTGTCCAAAGTGTATAAGAAACCCTGGACACTACCTAGAAAACCTAGCTAAAAGAAAAATTCACCACAGAGGCAATTAAGACTCTGTAAACCCTAATGTGGGGAACGTGTTTGGTCTGTGAACAGGAGCTCCGCTCCAACCTAAAATAGATGATGTCTAGATGTGTAAATTTAAGGCACACAGCAATAGAACGTTAAACATTTAAACCATCGTCTTCAAACCGCATGTTTTCCTGATAGCCGGGGGATCTTTGACTGTCTCCCTAAATAATTCTGATAAACATACTGTATCCCTATGATAGGTCAGATCTGGTCATCAGATTTAAGATCAGGGGAACAGTAGGTCAGGTGAGGCAGATCAACATCCAAGGGAAACAGCCCATATAAAAAAAATGGTCTAACAAAAAACAACAGAAGAGAAAAAAAAGAGATAACACAGTTAGATGCAGATCAGCTTTTCTTAAGTGTTCCAGCAAACTTAGGCAGGGCCACCACCGGCCGGTGGTAGTCTAGGGTGTTCATCCTGGAGGAGTAGAAGTGGCGTCGGGCCTGGATCTGGTTTCTTTAGGTTGTTTACCCCATTCTGGCCTCCTGGGCAGGCCTGGGGTTGCCGGATGTAGAGGCCAGTCTGGAATCCTGATGTGGGGTAGTTCAAATGTGCCCAAAAAATTGGGTAGATCTCCGAGGTTGCGAAAGGTCGCTGATTTACCATTGTGGGAAGCGAATAGATGAAAGGGAAATCCCCATCTGTATTTGATTTGCTGTGCCTGCAGTGCATCCGTTAAAGGTTTCAGAGCTTTCCTCATGGTTAGTGTTTGCTTTGAGAGGTCAGTCAGAAGCATGACTGGATGGGTGTCAAACAAAATGGATCCCTGATTGCGTGCAGCTTGCATTATGTCATTCCTGACTTTGAAAAAGTGTATGCGACAAATTATGTCTCTGGGGTATGCAGGGTTAGGATTGCGGGGACCAAGGGATCTGTGAATCCTATCAATTTCTATGGGATCATCAATGGGCTTATTCAGAACATTGTTGAACATGGTAATGGCTGTTGTAGGTAAATCTTTACTTTCTACCTTTTCCGGTACTCCGCGTATGCGAATATTATTGCGGCGACTTCTGTTCTCTTGGTCATCTAAACCATAAAACAATTCTTGTATCTGAATTGTGTGTTGCTGCAGTATGTCTTCATGTTCTGTGATCCTGGAGGAATTGTCATCTATTGCTGATTCTACCTCCTCAAAGCGCTGGCCAATATCGCGGCGCAGTTCAGAGATCTCCCTTTTGTAAGATCTTTCTAGCCTGCTTACATAAGCATCAATGTCTCCTTTAGTTGGGAGGGCCTTAATGTAACTCTCCATGTCCCATGGAATTTTCTGGGCCTGCGTGTCTGACGAGGGGCTTCCTGATTGAGGTGGTCCTGCATGATCTATGTGATCTGAGCCCGGGGATCGGGGTGAGGAGGGGGGGGATAGTGAAGGCCGTGAGGCCTGTACCTTTGCAGCCGCCTGAGCCGCTTGTGCCGCCGCCGCACGTGTCGCCGCCATCTTGGAAGCCGGTGGGGCCCTGCTGCTTGATCCCTTCAGCAGGAAATAATCGCCGATTTCGGCCGTTTTTTGCTGACCCGCCGCTCGGGGAGTGTTGTATGCACCTCTCCTGCTCATGTGGAGGGTGCCTGGGTCTGCCTGCGACCTTGCTGTGTGCCTTTAATGGACGCTGGAGCGGGAGCTGAGCTCTCACACGTCCTTCCTCTCCATGCGCCAAGCCACGCCCCCTAGACAAATTTTTAGCGGGTCGTCACATGCCCCATGGGTTCCTCGGGAGGCTAGGGGTCTCTCAGCGATGGTGTCCCCGTTTGCTACCCACGCTCTGGTGACCTGGGACAAGCTGAATAAACAGGGGTTGCTTGCACCCCAACTTCTCCTTTGGCGCCCCGGGAGGCTTCCCCTGGTTCACTCCGGGGGAACACCCCTCCTTCTTTCGGACATGGGCGGCGGACGGTGAGTCCAAATGCGGCAGATTTATTCAAGACCAGGGCCTATTGCCACTGGCCACTCTACGAAACCAATATGGCCCCTTCCCTATGGATGAGTGGCGTTACAGACAGCTTCAGCATTTTCTTAATAGCTTGCCCCAGGGGGTTCGTTCCCCCACTTTGGCTTCTCCCTTTGAACGCTTGTGCATGTCCGACTCCGCTGTTCCCCATGCCATCTCGGTGCTATATGACATGCTACAATCCCTGCATAGCAAAGGGAAACCGGGATTTGTTGGTGAGTGGGAGAGAGACCTCCAGCACACCTTTACTGAACCTCAACTGGATCACCTGTATAGCTTAACACACTCGAGCACAGTGGACACTAAAATGCAAGAGAATAGCTAGTAGCTACAAGATTCTGACTAGGTGGTATAGAGTGCCGTCCAAGCTTACCAAAATTTACCCCTCCCTTTCAGATACTTGTTGGAGGGGTTGTGGCCTCAGAGGCTCGTTCCTCTACATCTGGTGGGAATGCCCCAAGCTGAAGCTCTTCTGGCTTGACGTCCATGCACAGATCAAATTAATTTTGGATCTGGATTTTCCGGATTCCCCGTTGGAATCATTATTGCACTTTCCCACCATCCCCCTCAGCCATTATAGCAAATCCATCTTGCCCCATCTGCTTAACGCGGCCCGGCGGCTGATCCCGATCCATTGGAAGACACCTCAGGTACCTTCCTGGGCAGATTGGGTAAATTTGGTCAATAATATCATGGCTGCGGGGGAATGGATGGCTAAGTGTAAAGATCGGTATGAGCAATTCTACTCCATATGGGCTACTTGGATAAACTATGCCAACAGACCTGTGCTGGGAGTCCCGGGTCCCTCTCCGGCTACGGCCTCAACAACGTAATGGGGTTGGGCAGGGGTATGGGGCAGGGGGGATGCAGGTTGGTCACAGATGAGACAGAGGAGCTTTTACAGACCTACAGAAGCTCGCAGTACTGTATTACACTAGCTGGTGTTACTTTTTCCCCTGGTTTTTTGTTTTTTGTTTTATTGGCTTATTACTCCTAGGTTTTGGACTCGGTAACTGTGGACCCAGTCTGATCCTACCTTTTACGAGTAGGCTGGTATCCCTGTCAACGGTGTATCAGATGGGGCTGCAGGGGGTGATTCATGCATGCTTGAATTCATATCGCGGTGGTTATATGTTGATTGTTATTCCCCCAGATATGGTTACTGAACTGTATGCTCCCCTGATTGACTTTTTCACTGACTGATTGTACTCGGTGAGGGGCTCCTCATATATTGCTGTATTTAGCAAGCTTTTCTACTTTGCCAATTGTTTCTATGTTTCTATGTTTGTCCTCTGAATATATCTTCTAAAATAAAGATTACATAAAAAAAAGGTGGTCTGTCTTGAAGCTGAGGGAGCCAGAGCAGTATAGGAAGCTTATCAAAAGCATTGAAAAAAGTAAGCGTTTATTTTTACTGTGTTCTTTCACATTGTAATTAGTGATGAGCCGAACACCCCCGGGTTCGGTTTGCACCAGAACCCGCGAACGGACTGAAAGTTCGCACGAACAATAGAACCCTATTAAATACAATGGATGCGAACGTTCGGATTCTAAAGTGCTAATTATAACGACTATTATCCATGTTATTGTCCGAAACAGAGTTTGGGAACCCGGCTTCTGCACCAGGGGACATGTATCAATGCAAAAATAGGATTTTTATAACAGCTTACCTGTAAAATCCTTTTCTTGGAGTACATCACGGGACACAGAGCGACATAGTCATTACTAATGGGTTATATAGATACCTTCAGGTGCTGGCACTGGCAACTTCCAAAACCGGAAGTACCCTCCCCTATATAAGCCCCTCCCATCCGGGAGCACCTCAGTTTTGTAGCAAAGCAATAAGTGTCCCTAAAGAGGGGCGGGAGCTCTGTGTCCCGTGATGTACTCCAAGAAAAGGATTTTACAGGTAAGCTATTATAAAAATCCTATTTTCTTTCTCGTACATCACGGGACACAGAGCGACATAGTCATTACTAATGGGATGTCCTAAAGCAATGCCCAACGAGGGGGGGGATACACCATACATAAGCTGAGCGCTATCAGACATGAGGATCTTTTGCGGCCTGCAACACACTGCGCCCAAAGGCGACAACCTCCTGACTTCTAACGTCCACCTGGTAGAACCTAGTAAACGTATGTACTGAAGACCATGTTGCGGTCTTACAGATTTGAGCCAGGGAGGCCTGGTGATGCACTGCCCATGAAGTTCCAACTGCTCTCGTGGAGTGCGCTCTAACTTTGAACGGAGGCGGTCTCCTTCTCAAGCCATAGGCTTGCATAATGACCTGTCGAATCCACTTGGCTAAAGTAGATTTTGACGCTGCCTGATCCCTTCTGGGGCCTTCCGGCAGAATAAACAAAGTATCCGTTCTGCGAATCTGAGCAGTGGCTTTTAGATAAGCTTTAACTGCTCTTACTACATCCAAAGAATGTAATAACTTTTCCTCTACCGAGCTAGGTTTGGGGAAAAAAGAAGGAAGAACCACATCTTGGTTCGAATGAAACCTCGATACCACCTTAGGAAGAAAGGCTGGGTGAGGACGTAACACTACTCTATCCTTATGGATAACCAGATATGGCTCCTTACAGGACATAGCTGCTAATTCCGACACTCTTTTAGCCGAACAAATGGCTACTAGAAAAATCAATTTCCTGGTGAGAAGAACCAAAGAAATATGCTGTAATGGTTCAAATGGTTGTTTCTGTAGAACCGACAGAACCAAGTTTAGATCCCATGGTCATATGGGAATATTAACCGGAGGACTAATACGCATCCCTCCTTGTATAAAGGCTTTGACTAGTGAATGCGAAGCCAAGGGCCTTTGAAAAAATATTGACAAGGCCGAAAACTGACCTTTGATAATACTCAAGGCAAGCTTCCTATCTACAGCCCACTGTAGGAAGTCCAGACTCCTACCTATTACGTACTTATGTGGATGCCATTTCTTGGCCTCACACCACGCGATGTACGCCTTCCAGATTCTATAATAGATCTGCCTGGATACCGGCTTCCTGGCATTAATCATGGTAGATACCACAGGATTAGAGAGCCCTCTCTTTTTTAGAATGTGGGCTTCCATAGCCAGGCCGTCAAACCTAGGGCTGGTAAGGAAGGGTGGTATATCGGTCCTTGCGAAAGCAGGTCCGGACGACGTGGGAGAGTCCAAGGACTCCCCACTGACATTTTACAATCTCCACGTACCACGCTCTTCGGGGCCACGCTGGAGCCACCAGAATCACTGGTTTCTTTTCTACCCTGATTCTGCGGATTAATCGAGGTAACCATTGTGGCGGTGTGAATGCATATATCAGCTTGAACTGATCCCAAGGGAACACTAGGGCATCCGAGCCGCAAGCTAGGGGATCCCTTGTCCGAGAGACAAACCTGTCCACCTTTGCGTTGAATCTGGATGCTAGAAGATCTACATCCGATGTTCCCCACCGCTGACATATTGTCCAGAAAACCTCGGGGTGAAGGGACCCTTCCTCTGGGCATAATTGCTGGCGACTTAGAAAGTCCGCCTTCCAATTCTCCACTCCTGGAATGAATACCGCAGATATGGCTGGGACATATCTTTCTGCCCATTTCAGGATGTAATTTACTTCCCTCTGGGCTGCACGACTCCTGGTGCCCCCCTGATGATTGATATATGCCACTGCTGTGGCATTGTCTGATTGAATTCTGACAGGGGACCCTTGGAGTTTGGATGTCCATGCTACTAGGGCATACCGGGCTGCTCGTATCTCTAAGAGATTGATGGGCAGGGCCTTTTCTGCATCCGACCATCTGCCCTGGAGAGACCATTGCTCCAGTACTGCTCCCCAGCCTATAAGGCTGGCATCTGTAGTGACCACCTTCCAAGAAATCGGACTGAAGGATTTCCCTTTTTCCAGATTCTGGGGAACCAACCACCAACGGAGGCTCTTGCGAACGGAAGGGGACAAGGACATTGTAAGTCTAGGGCCTGAACTGTTTTGTTCCAGGCTGACAGTATGGCCCCTTGCAAATTCCTTGAATGGAATTGACCGTAGGGTACTGCTTCGAATGATGCCACCATTTTTCCCAGCAGCCTTATGCACAGGCGTATGGACGGCTGTCTTTTTTGTACCCACTAAGTGGATCAAATCTTTCAAAGACAACACCTTTCCTCGAGGCAAGAATATTTTTCTCTGGCCTGAATCCAACCTTAGCCCCAAATATTCCAGACTTTTGACTGTTTTTTAGGGCTGACTTGTCTCGGTTGATAATCCAACCGTGAGATTCCAGATACTTGATTGTCTTGTGAATGACCACGTCTAGTTTTTTCACTGAGTGGTCTATCAGCAACAAGTCATCTAGATATGCCATTATCATTACACCTTGTGTTTTTAGATTGGCCAATAAAGGGCCAGAATTTTTGTAAACACTCGTGGTGCTGTGGCCAAACCGAAGGGTAAGGCTCTGCTGAAAATGGCGCCCTTCTACTGCAAAGCGTAGACATTTTTGGTGGACTGGAAAGATGGGAATGTGCAAATAAGCATCTTTGATGTCGATCGCGGCTAACCAATCCTCCCCTTGTAGGGCAGTGGCCACCGATCGGATCGACTCCATCGGAAAGTCCTGATATACAGGAATTTGTATAGCCCTTTTAGAATTAATATGGGCCTCCCGTCCGCGTTTGCTTCGGGACTGTAAAGAGGTTTGAGTAAAACCCGAACCCTCATTCTTCCAGGGGAA
The DNA here is from genome assembly GCA_029206835.1 of Rana muscosa. NCBI lineage: Eukaryota > Metazoa > Chordata > Amphibia > Anura > Ranidae > Rana > Rana muscosa. Next base: position 995,640,629 of record CM055118.1, on the reverse strand, counting down.
CCTCCATAATTACTCCTTGGAGCAATAGTTGTTCTAGTGCCAACAGGAGGGACTCTCTCTTCCGGGGATCCCTTGGCGCGTTTGACCTCAAAAATGGGAAGGAGGAGAGTCTTTTAACTCCAAACTGTATCCCCAACATACTGCGGAGAGCATCTATCTGTCTTGATCGTGTCCCGCCCGGTCTCTTGCGAACAACTGGAGTCCTCCCCCCACCCGACTGAGTGGGGGCCCCTTCAATGAATTTAACTTTGGGGGAGGTTTTGTACCTCCCCTGACCCAGGGTTTCTCATTACCCTGCTATTGTCCCTGTTTTTTACCCCCGGGAATTGACCGAGGAGGCCGTCGGAACTGTTACACAGCCGATGCCCCAGGGACTGGAGAAGCAGGCCTCTTAAAGAGGGACCTCTAACTCTGTTTTTAACCGGCAAGAGCGTATTTTTACCGCTGGAAATTTTCTGGATATATTTGTCCAGGTTTTCCTTGAATAAGCGTTCACCATGAAATGGGACGCTAACCAGCCATTCTTTACAGGGAGCTTCAGCAGACCAGTTTTTGAGCCATAGAAGCCTACGCATATGTACTATAGACAGCGTAAGGCGGGAGGCCTGATGGACTGAATCCTTTATGGCGTCAACCGCAAAGCCTAAGGCTCTAGGTAGATCAGCTAGGGCAAGGGCCTGCTGATCTGTCAAGTCCCTCAAGACCTGTTTCAACTGATCCTTCCCTGCTTAGCAGACCCCAATAGCTGCTACTGCTGGTTGTGTCACCAAGCTTGCTGTAAAAAGAAGCAGACTTTCATAAGGACTCCAATCTTTTATCTATTGGGTTCTTGAACATTTGGACATTATCCACTGGACATGTCAGTGATTTATATATACAAGAGATGGCTGCGTCCACTGTAGGGACCTTCCATTTTTTTTTTTTGATGAACTTATCCTCCACGGGATAGACCACCGGAAATCTCTTGGGGGAATAAATATTTTCTCAGGACGTTCCCAATCCTGGTAAATAAGCCCTTTCAGTAAAGGGTGAAGTGGAAAAGAACAGACAGTCTGGGGGCTTCTAGCGACCCCAACGAGGATACAGTAGTGGTTGATGGTTCCGCAAGGTGCATTTTTAAATGCTGATCGGACCATGTTAGTCAGAGACTGAACCCATAATCTTTCAGCTTGAGATGCTGAGAAAAGGTTCCCCCACTGTTGATTCCTCTATAACAGAATCAACCTCATCCTGATCCCCTTCAGGCAGGTCGATCCCTGTATGGGACTGTTGCTCTGCTAACAGGCACTCTGAAGGAGGAGACGGAGATCGGGCGTGCTTTCCCTGACAGGGAGGCAGCGATCAATGTTGACAATCTCTCTCTAATCCTCCCAGAGCTGAGGAAAAAACCTCCTCTGTTACATACACAGGAGCAGGTGAACTGAGGACAGCCACAGTACCAAGTACCCCTGCGGGGTCTCTACGGTCACTTACCTCTGAACTTCAGGGGAGACTGGTGCAGCAGAAGCATGCCCAAGATCCTCAGAGCCCGATGAGACCCCCTTCGCTTCCTGGAAGATTCAGTTCCGGAGCTTCTGGACGGCATATTTCCTAAGCCTAAAGCTGAGGTATTCCAGCCGTAATACACCACTTTTACTGAGAATAGTCTAGCACAATTGCTGCTATATCACAGTTGGTGTCTACTAATGTGCCTTTCTATGGGGATGCCTGCATCAACCGCTGTATGCCTTTTTTTAAATGTTGCCAGCTCTGTCTCTGCACTCCATAGCCAGCTCACAACACATAATTGTGTTTTTTAACATGCTGGGACGCCCGCACATGCGCAGAAGCGCTGCGGCGCGCACAGAGCGTCATCCCCCAGGCTCCGCCCCCTTTCCCGGCTCACCTCTATATATAGAGGCGCGCGCACGCGCGCGGCCACGTGCGCCTTCGGCGCTAATTTCGAAAAGGGAAACTAGGGACAAGAGCCAGGGCCCCTTTTTGCCGCAGGCCGGGGGATGGACGAGCATTGCAACATGGCAGAGGAAGCAGTTTCCCACAAGAGAACTCACCATCTGCCTGGACTTGCTCTGATGAAAAGAAACTAGTCCACATGACAAGAAACGTTCCACAGCGGCCTCTAGTGGATAAACACAGGTACCGCAGTCTAATATATTAAATATATATATATATATATTTTTTTTTTCTTGACCACTATTAAAAATACTACATTTTTTTAGTAGTTACAGGCATGCACAGATATTAGCGGGAATACCGTTAGGTAACAGACAGAAAGACAAATTAGGCTTGGGGGTCCCCCAATAGAACCAAGTTCCTGGGGGCCCCCACTTACCTGTTCCCCGCCGCAGGACTTTGTTTGGTCCACAAAAGCCCAAACTTCACCTATCACGGCAGGCATTGTAATCAAACCTTCAGGGACCGGGTTCCCAAGGATTCCACTCCCCTGGACCTGTATAGCACCCTGCACAGAAAACATCTTGGTCGTGGGTATGACCAGAGCTCTGGATCCCAGGGTCCAGCTCTCCTAAGAGAAGCATTACAGGCAAAACCTTGCTCTTCTCTGCAAGGCCCGGGTACCGACCGTTTAGCTATGAAGCTTTTTTGGTTGGATCCGGAATAGCTTACTGAGGCCCAAAAGAACCTGTACGCAAGCTCAGTGAAAAACACATGTTTCTTCTTGGCCAACACCTTAGACACTGGCAAAAAACTGAGGTGCTCCCGGATGGGAGGGGCTTATATAGGGGAGGGTACTTCCGGTTTTGGAAGTTGCCAGTGCCAGCACCTGAAGGTATCTATATAACCCATTAGTAATGACTATGTCGCTCTGTGTCCCGTGATGTACGAGAAAGAAAAGAAGTTTTAAAAACGGACGTTTTCCGGGAGCAGTCATTTTAATGATGCATAAAGTGAAAAAAAAATAAGTCAAATATTCCTTTAAATATTGTACATGGGGGGTGTCTAAAGTATGCCTGTGAAGTGCCACGTGTTTCCCGTGTTTAGAACTGTCCCTGCACAAAATAACATTTCTAAAGGGAAAAAAGCCATTTAAAACTGCTTGCGGCTTTAATGCAATGTCTGGTCCCGGTAATATGGATGAAAATCTTTAGGAAAAATGGGTCTTGTATGGATATTAAGGGGAACCCCGCACACAAAATAAAAAAGGACCTATATACTCTGAACAGCCGTATACAGGCGGTGCATACAAGACAGGGACTGTAGGTTTGTTCTTATGTAGAATCTGTTTATAATTTTGAACAGCTGCATTGTTTAAGTGGAGCTCCATGGCAAATTCCTTTTTTTTAGCTTTTTGTAAAACATAGGGAACGGTTATCACCCCAGTCACATTTTTTTTGCTGTCTGTGCCCCTGTTCAGAACATTTCACCTCACTTTGCGTCCCAATGACAACTGTTTTTGAAATGTGGTGTTTTTATTGAAACAAGGATTGGTGATAAAGCATCAGTAGAGAGGAGACACCTTTCTCCCATATTAATTCTTACAGGAGAGAATTTTCCTTCCAAGGGGTAGATTTCCTCTCACTTCCTGTTGTCTTCTTCCGTTTGCAAGTAGTAGTAGTTTGTAAGTTGGATGTTTGAAAGTAGGGACCTTCCGTATATACTCTGCAGAAATTGGCCCCTTAGGTGTTGGTGTTGGCACAACACTGAAAGCACTCACAGTTATTCTTGGTGGGTGCTGGAACGCCCTGCTGTCAAGTATAATATCAGGAATTGTAATAACATATAATTGTTGATCAGTGGTAGTAAAAATTGGGCCTTTGATGGTGGTGCTGGTGCCACAACACTGTAAGGCCTGACAGTTACTCTTGGTGGGCGCAGCAATGGTCCCTGCTGTGAATTATTAGATCAATAATTATAATTGCATGCCCCTGTTGAACAGGGGCTGAAAAATTGGGCCTTTGGTGGTGGTGGTGGTGGTGATGGTGGTGCTGGTGCCACAACACTGTAAGGCCTGACAGTTACTCTTGGTGGGCGCAGAAATGCTCCCTGCTGTGAATTATTAGATCAATAATTATAATTGCATGCCCCTGTTGAACAGGGGCTTAAAAATTGGGCCTTTGGTGGTGGTGGTGGTGGTGATGGTGGTGCTGGTGCCACAACACTGTAAGGCCTGACAGTTACTCTTGGTGGGCGCAGCAATGGGCCCTGCTGTGAATTATTAGATCAATAATTATAATTGCATGCCCCTGTTGAACAGGGGCTGAAAAATTGGGCCTGTGGTGGTGGTGGTGGTGGTGGTGGTGGTGGTGATGGTGGTGCTGGTGCCACAACACTGTAAGGCCTGACAGTTACTCTTGGTGGGTGCAGCAATGGGCCCTGCTGTGAATTATTAGATCAATAATTATAATTGCATGCCCCTGTTGAACAGGGGCTGAAAAATTGGGCCTTAGGCACTGGTGGCACAACACTGCAACCCCTCACAGATACTGTACTTGGAGCACAGCAATGAGGCCTGTTGCAAAGTATTGCATCAAAAATTTTAATTACACGGCCCTGTTAAACAGGGGCTGAAAAATTGGGCCTTAGCCACTGGTGGCGTCACCCATAAACCAAAATGATCTTCCAAGCTATCATCGTTAATCGTATCATTGAGGAGGAGGAGGAGGATAGCCAGTCAACATAACAGCACAGGCACTCAGCATCAGCATCAGTCTTGAAGGGATGTGACATTTTAATATCAATTAGTCTGTTATATCAGCATCTGGTGTGTGGTAGCTGGTGGTGATCCAAGACTGGTTCATCTTGATGAAAGTCAGTCGATCAACCGAGTCGGTGGACAGGCGCACCCTGTGATCCGTGACAAATCCTCCAGCAGCACTGAATGTGCGTTCTGAAAGAACGCTGGATGCAGGACAGGCCAGTAGCTCAATTGCATACTGTAGAAGCTCTGGCCAGTGATCCATCCTCAAGACCCAGTAAGCCAGAGGATTTTCGGTGGGGAAGGTGTCCAAGTCTGACCTTGCCCCTAGGTATTCCTGCACCATGTATATCAGACGCTGGCGATGGTTGCTGGAACCGATCATACTTTGGGGCTGCGGACTAAAGAATTGTCTGAACGCATCGGTCAGACGGCCACCTTCCCCACCGCTCCTTCTTTGACTGCCCGAAGCCTCAGCAACTCGTTGTCCAGGACCAGGAGTTTGTAACCTCCCAGTCTCTGGGAACGCGTTGCACAGACCTTTCTGCAAGGCCTCCCGGAGTTGTCTCATCCTCTGTTCCCTCTGCGACGGTACGATAAGGTCCGCAACCTTACCCTTGTACCGTGGATCAAGGAGAGTGGCCAGCCAGTAATGGTCCCTCTCCTTGATCCGAAGAATACGAGGATCCTTTCGCAGACTTTGCAGGATCAGGGAGGCCATGCAGCGTAGGTTAGCTGAGGCATTCAGTCCGGAGTCCTCTGGGTCACTAAGGACGACATGATCCGCAGCCACCTCCTCCCAGCCACGTACAAGTCCACTGGTTTCTTGGGACTGTAAATCATCCCTAAAAGACTGCTGCTGATGATGCTGAGTGCCAGCCTCCACCTCCATGCTGACACAATCCTCCTCCTCCTCCTCTTCCTGTGCGATGGGTGGGACAGAAGGAACACTGTCTGGGTAAAGGGGGCCTTGAGAGGCAAGGAAGTCCTCCTCTTCCTGCCTCTGTTCTGCCTCAAGTGCCCTGTCCATTATTCCACGCAGCGTGTGCTCCAACAGGTGGACAAGAGGTACAGTGTCACTGATGCATGCACTGTCACTGCTCACCATCCTCGTGGCCTCCTCAAATGGTGCCAGGACAGTGCATGCATCCCTGATCATGCCCCACTGGCGTGGTGAAAAAAACCCGAGCTCCCCTGACCCTGTCCTGGTGCCGTAGTCGCACAGGTACTCATTGATGGCCCTCTGCTGCGTGTGCAGCCGCTGCAGCATGGCCAACGTTGAGTTCCACCTGGTGGGCATGTCACATATAAGGCGGTTCTTGGGCAGGTTCAACTCCTTTTGAAGCACAGCCAGGCGAGCACTGGCATTATAAGATCTGCGGAAATGCACACAGACTTTCCTGGCCTGCCTCAGGACATCCTGTAAGCCTGGGTACCTGCCCAAGAACCGCTGCACCACCAGGTTAAGGACGTGAGCCATACAGGGCACATGGGTCAGTTGTCCCTGTCGGAGGGCGGAGAGGAGGTTGGTGCCATTGTCGCAAACCACCATTCCTGGCTTAAAATGGCGTGGCGTCAACCACCTCTCGGCCTGCCCCTGCAGAGCAGACAGGACCTCTGCCCCAGTGTGGCTCCTGTCCCCCAAACACACCAGCGCAAGCACGGCATGGCATCTTTTTGTCTGCGTACTTGCGTAGCCCCTTGAACGCCTAAGGAGCACCGCTGGTTCCGAGGACAAACCACAGGAAGAGGCCATGGAGGAAGAAGAAGAGGAGGGGGTGGAGGAGAGAGGTGTGTCACAACCAGTAGTAGCATTTTGGAGGCGTGGCGGTGGAACAACCTCCAACACTACTGCACCTTGTCCTGCATCCTTCCCAGCTGCCAAAAGAGTGACCCAATGGGCCGTGAAAGAAAGGTAACGTCCCTGTCCATGCCTGCTGGACCATGAGTCAGCGGTAATATGCACCTTACCGCTGACCGCCCTGTCCAGCGAGGCCAAGACATTGCCTTCCACATGCCTGTAGAGAGCCGGAATCGCCTTCCGTGCGAAAAAGTGGCATTTGGGAACCTGCCACTGAGGAACCGCACATTGCACAAATTCACGGAAGGGGGCCGAGTCTACCAACTGAAAAGGCAGCAGTTGAAGCGCTAGCAATTTAGCCAAGCTAGCATTCAACCGCTGGGCATGTGGATGGCTGGGAGTGAACTTCTTTCGACGGTCCAGCAGCTGGGGCAGGGAAATTTGCCTGCTAGAATCGGACGTTGGTGTACTGCTAGCAGAGTGCCCGCAAGTACTTGCCTGTGACACACCTAATTCTACACCTTCATTCCTCTCAGAGCAGGTTTCAGAGAGGAGTGAAGGTATAGTGGGGTTGGAGATCCCAGCTGATGCGGTGCAAGAAGAGGTCAGCTTTGTTCTTTGGTGTGGGTCTTTAAGGTAGGCTTGCCAACGAGCTGCATGGCAGGTCAACATATGTCTGATCAAGCATGTGGTGCCCAAGCGGCTGATGTTTTGGCCACGCGATATACGCTTGAGACATATGTTGCAAACAGCAGCTGTGCGATCTGATGCACTCGCCTCAAAAAAGGCCCACACCAAAGAACTTTTTGAATGACGGGCAGAGGCAGCGCCCTGCACAGGCGGAGCTCTGCGGTGTGATTCCGTCGGTGTGCTGCCCATACGCTGGCCACTCAAGGGCATCCTGCCTCGTTGGAGATGTGCCTCCTCCTCATCCTCCTCCTCCTCCTCTCTCCTATTAGGCACCCACGTGGAGTCAGTGACCTCATCATCCCCTCCCTCCTCATCACTGGAGCCAATCTGGCAGTATGCTGCAGCTGCTGGAGCATGACTGCCAGATTGGTGTCCTTCTTGAGCATCCCCTCTCTCTGCTCTCACGCTGCTGCCTTCCTCTAGCTGGGTATCATCATCAGATCCTTCCAAACGCTGGGCATCCTCCTGGAGCATGTACCCAACACTGTGCTCAAACAGTTCGGGGGACTCCTCAGGAGGAGGACATGGTGGGTCTAGGGAAGGATTGACTAATGAAGATAATGATACCAGAGAAGAGGACGCTTTGGCAGCTGCTTTGCCAGTACCCTGAGCCTGGGTGAGAGAGGATGAGGAGGATGAGGTGGGCTTGGTCATCCACTCTACCAAGTCTTCGGCATGATGTGGCTCAACATGTCCAGCTGCCGAAAACAAGGACAAGCGTGTCCCATGGCCATGTGCTGATGACAATGCACCGCGTACACGACCAGCACTGTTGCCCCCAGACACAGAGCCTGCTTGCCCTCTTTTTTTGCCTCCTGACTGTCTGCCTCGCCTTGGTTGCCTTCCAGACATTTTAATGGATGGCCTGCAGGGAGATGGGAAAAAGAGCAATAAGGGCTACCTTCAGGTGTATACTGTGCAGGAGGCTTAGCAACAATGACACTGACACTGTCCCCTGCCTATCCTTCTCTGTCCCTAAACACAAGGATTGAAAATATGGTTCAGCAAAATAGTTTTAGAACAGAATAGCACACTGACACTTTCCCTCACTGTCCTACTCTGTCCCTCCCTACAAACAAGATTTAGCACAGAATAGCACACTGATAATTTCTACGAGTGTCCTTCTCTGTCCCTAAACTCAAGGATTGAAAATATGGAACAGCAAAATTGGTTTAGAACAGAATAGCACACTGTCAGTTTCACTCACTGTACCTCTCTGTCCCTCAACTCAAGGATTGAAAATATGGTTCAGCAAAATAGTTTTAGAACAGAATAGCACACTGACACTTTCCCTCACTGTCCTACTCTGTCCCTCCCTACAAACAAGATTTAGCACAGAATAGCACACTGATAATTTCTACGAGTGTCCTTCTCTGTCCCTAAACTCAAGGATTGAAAATATGGAACAGCAAAATTGGTTTAGAACAGAATAGCACACTGTCAGTTTCACTCACTGTACCTCTCTGTCCCTCAACTCAAGGATTGAAAATATGGTTCAGCAAAATAGTTTTAGAACAGAATAGCACACTGACACTTTCCCTCACTGTCCTACTCTGTCCCTCCCTACAAACAAGATTTAGCACAGAATAGCACACTGATAATTTCTACGAGTGTCCTTCTCTGTCCCTAAACTCAAGGATTGAAAATATGGAACAGCAAAATTGGTTTAGAACAGAATAGCACACTGTCAGTTTCACTCACTGTACCTCTCTGTCCCTCAACTCAAGGATTGAAAATATGGTTCAGCAAATTAGTTTTAGAACAGAATAGCACACTGACACTTTCCCTCACTGTACCTCTCTGTCCCTAAACTCAAGGATTGAAAATATGGTTCAGCAAGATTGGTTTAGAACAGAATAGCACACTGACACTTTCCCTCACTGTACCTCTCTGTCCCTACAAACAAGGATTAGCACAGAATAGCACACTGTCACTGACACTCTCCCTACCTATCCTTATTTGTCCCTAAACACAAGGAATCCAGGATTAGTAAAGGAAAAATAATGACACTGTCCCTGCCTATGCTTCTCTTTCCCTGCTCCGGAACACACTACACAAGGCCGCCGCGCTGGCGGCCTTTTATAGTGTGGGGCGTGTACTAAACCCCCTCAGCAATAATTGGCCACAGGCATCCTGCCTGTGGCCAATCATTGCTCTCCTCGCTGCCGGCGCTGTGATTGGCCAAGCATGCGGGGTCACAGTGCATGCTTGGCCAATCACAGCGCCTGGATGACACTGCGATGGCGTAGTGCATTGTGGGCCGTTCGCGTCACTCGAATTTGGCGCGAACGGCCCAAATCGTTCGATCTTCGTCGAACGATCGAACAGCCGATGTTCGAGTCGAACGTATGTTCGACTCGAACACGAAGCTCATCCCTAATTGTAATATGTATTCTTGCATGTTTTGCTCCATGTGCTTGGCTTGACTGGTTTCACATTTGCAAATGGCAACTTTTATGTTAAGTTGAGTGTCCACTTATTTGGTAATGTTTCGTAGGAAACACTTGATCGTCTTCCCCAAAACATGTTTGGCACATATCCACGTAAACCACATGTGATCATGCCTCTTTTTAATAAAACAAAGTTTCTACACATTGTTGGCTAGATAATGTGTTGTAAGTAACGTAGAATGTGAATGAAAGGCTAAACTGGATTCTGGGTAAAGGAGATGACACTCAAGCAGTTGGTTACACATCTTTTTGCTCAGGAGCAATATACTATAGTGTGGGCCACATGACCAAATTTTTAAGGGTGTCACACACAGGTGCTCCAGTGGATACCTTGGTGGTTCTCCAAGTGTGTTTTTTATGCCCCTAAAAAAAAGCATGCAGCTTAGTAGAGTTCTCAAGATCTCATGAGTTCATCTTGGAACTCAGGCCCAAATATCAATTGCACCCCACTTCCAATCAATGTATACTATTTCTGCCCTCAAATCTCTGTGTGCTAAAGGATACCTTTTTTTTCCATTCCCATAGGGGAGAGGAGACTGGGAGGACACCAATCTGAGGAGACGAGGAAGCACAGACCACATAAACACCCCCAAGATCCCAAAGCACCCCAAGATCAGCATGTTGAGAAAGCGGAGGTGGAGGAAGGAGAGGTGGAGGAAGGAGAGGTGGAGCTTATCACCACAACAGGTCAGTGTCTGTCACCACAACTTTTTTTTTTTTTTAGGGGATGAACGTGGTGGTGTGTCAGGAACTCCAAATCCTTCATTCTCGAGTGCTAGTGCCAAAATAATTATTCAAGAAATAATGGAATGTAGTAGCGAAATGGACATTATGAGAAATAGAATTAATGTGATTGAGCAAAAATATAAAAACATTATAGATATTTTGGGGCGAATAGTCTGACCCCCCCCCCCCCTGTTTTTGTGTTTTTTTTTCCCTAAAAAATTTGCACTGGTATTCCCACCAGCCCAAATGTGAAGATGCACACAGTGACTCAACATGTGCTATCTGCCGTCACAGGATATCTATGTCCCTGTTTTGGGGGTGCAACCTCTTCCTCCCTACTCAAGTAGGTGAGAGGAAGGCCGCGTACACACGAATGGTTTTCTCGGCAAAAAAGCTCTCCCAACAGTTTTCTTGTATTATTTTGCAGAGAAAACCGTTCGCGTGTATGCTTTCTCGTCGAGAAAACTGTCCAAAATCTCGACGAGAAAAAAGACGACCTGCGGTCTTTTTTCTCGTCGGAGTCTCATTTTTTCTCGCCGTGATTCTCATCAGACTGTTTTTGGACGAGAAAACCGTTTGTGTGTATGCTTTTCCGAGTCTTCAAAAACCACGCATGGTCAGACTCAATATGAGACGGGAGCGCACTTTCTTGTAAAACTAGCGTTTTGAATGGAGAAAGCACATTCGTCACGCGTTACCAATTTTAGCCACGTTTAAATGCTGCACATTGAAATCTTCTTTAGAATGGTACAATGATGCGCAATTATGAACTTTTTTGGCTGCAGATATTCACGCATATTTATGACTAATTTTTAACAACATTTCTGAATGCAGATCTCATGAATATGTTATTTTAGTTGATCGAGCAAGAATTATTATTATTTTTTTTAATTTGTATGATTTTTTTCAGATATGCATTTTAAAATCTTCTTTAATTTCTAGTGTTCTCCTTTTTTTTTTATCCGGTGTAAATTTGACTGCAATTTTATAAAATTCTCCTCTATTTTTTGTCTTTCAAGGCGTTATTTTGGTGTTATCTGTTGCATTTAAACTCTAGCTTTGTAGTTTTAGTAAATTAGCTGCCTACTCACCAGCTAAATATGTAGCTTGATCAAAAACACATAGGCAAGTGTTAACTGTAACACAAAAAACATTTATTCTGGTCTACAAAATAATAATAACCAAACTAGAAGGCAGCGCTGGAGAGCCTGCTGCAATTTGTGCGACTGTGTGGACACCAAAATTGGGACCTTGAGAAGCACATATACATTACTGAGCACAATCTGGTCTTGGACTCCCAGAGGTCAGGAACAGCAGCAGGTTAGATACATGTCCCAAGTCTGTGGAACTACAACAGGCTGCCTTCTGTCTGACCACATTGCAGCAAGGGAATCACTTCATGGTCTTCTTGCTCCGCTTCCCTGCAGCCTTCTTGGTAGGCTTGCCTGCAGCCTTCTCTGCAGCCTTCTCTGTAGCCTTCCTTGTCCGCCTGGCTGTAGGCTGTGCCTCAGGAGGTGTACACATGTCAGGAGGAGGAGGTGGAGGTGGAGTAGGAGGAGGTGGAGCTGGAGAAGAAGGAGGTGCAGGAGAAGAAGAAGAAGAAGTAGGAGGTGGAGGAGAAGAAGAAGAAGGAGGTGGAGGAGAAGAGGAAGGAGGAGGTTGTGAAATTGGAGGTGGAGGTGGAGAAGGAGGTGGAGGATAATAGGAAGGTACAGGAGGATGGCCGTGGTCACAGATAAGAGTGCTCTCTGTGAGTCTGCCCCTCAACCACTTATTTAAAAGGGTCATGAGCAGGGACTCACAAAGTAGCCTCTGTTCAGTTTGCATCTGGGCCATTTTCATGCCCACCAATGCCGCATAGCCCTCATCAGGGGTTGGGGGCTGCTGGAGGGTGGCATGGGCCTCTATAATGAGGGCCAGTGCTGCCACACTCACAGCCCTATCCCTCCTGCCCCTTCTTGGTGGCATGTGGATTGGTGGCACCTGACACCTTGTCCTACTACTTGGACCAGCCACCTCCTCTCTGCCACTTGGACCAGGCACCTCCTCTCTGCCACTAACCCCAGCCTCCTCCTGCCTGACATTTTCCACCCTCTCATCTTGGCTGACCTCCTCCTGTGTAAAAAAAGGTACATATTTTAGATTTTGTTTTCATCAATCACACACAGGGGATTAGTTTGTAAAGGCAAATCCACTTTGCAATACAAGTGCAAACTACAAGTGCACTTGTAATTGCTTTGAAAGTGTACTTGAAAGTGCAGTCACTGGAGATCTGAGCAAGGCAAAGCAAAAGCATAAATTTAGCTTGCAAATGATTGGAGATTAAAATCAGCAGAGCTTCCCCTCATTTCAGATCTACCCCTCTCAGAGGCGGCTCTCCAATTAGGCCAATTAGGCGATCGCCTTAGGCCTCGCGATCACTACAGGGCCCCACGATCGCCGAATTTGCCTATGTGTAAGCGGGTGCTGCGCGGATCCCCTTCCCGCTTGCTCTCCCCGCCACCGCTGCCTGCAAATGACAGGAGCGGTTCGAGAAGGAGACCTCCTTCATTCCCCCTGCTCGAGCCGCCGCTGAAGAAATTGATGTCTCTCTTTCTCTTTCTCTGTGCTCCCTGCCCATTCTCCTCTTTCTCTTTCCTCCTATCAGAAGACCGAGCGACAGTGTCTGTGTGGAGAGAGAGAGAGAGAAGCTGCTGCGGGCTCTTCTTCCCCCCTCCCCTCTCCTCTCCTCCTCTCCTTATCTCATCACTGTACTCGTTTTTTCTTCCCCCTCCTTCTTATTGGGCAGGGGAAAAAAAACACTAAAATTAAGCAGAGAGGAGGATTTTGGGAAATGTAGTCCCGAGGGCTGAACAAGCAATACTAAGGGGGATAAACTGCAGCCCCCAGCATGCCCAGCTGAAGAGGAGGGAGAGAGAGCCAGGAGCCCGGTAGAACTTTTGGGGAAGTGCACCCAGGACTCCATCAGAGAGAGATAATCCCACTGCACTGCACCACCAGAGAGAAATCCACACAGCCTAGCACCCCATCCCTTCTGAAGTCGAAAGCCATGAAGTTAATTCTAGAATACAGATCTGGGCACTATCCAGCGGAGTCGCCACAGGCAACCCAGAATGAGCTAATTCCTGATTGGAGGAACCATTGTTGCTGTATCCCCGGGTCTGGTAAGAGGGCCAATCACGATCGGCCATTATCTACTGCCATCCATAGGAACTGCCCACCCTGTTATTCTTTGGCCCTAATACTGCCCGCAGGCCCTTTTCACAGCTGCAACGTGCACCAGCAAATAAAAAGATGAAGATTTAGGGCTTAGTGCTGGTTCACACTGCAGCAATGTTCGACATCAGATGTGATTTGTACCACATTGCAGTGCAAATCACATGCGATCTCTGTGCGATGCGATTTCAGTCATACAGATAGCATGGCAGAATTTGCATTGCATTTGGACCAAACTTGCACAGGACCATTTTTTGGTCACACCCATGCGATCCTATTCCTGTCCGAATTTGCAGTTCGCACTGTGATATGCAAACCGATTTGGGGGTGTCATTAACTTTTAACTGACACTCCCAGCAGTTCGCATAAGGCAGTGTGAACTGCCACCAGGAGACATGCGGTGCGGGAACCCACAGTGGTTTCGCAGGGTTTCCACATCGCTGCAGTGTGAACCAGCACTTAGGCTCGGCTCACTCTGGTGCGATGCGAGAACCTTGCGAATTCACTGTGGGTTCCTGCATTGCACCTGACTCGCAGGCGGTTCACACTGCCTTATGCAAACCGCTGGGAGTGTCAATACAAAGTTAATGACACCCCCAGATCGGTTCACATATTGCTGTGCAAACTGTCAATTCAGACATGAATCAGATCGCATGGGTGTGAACACCCATGCAATCCGATTATGGTGCGGACCAAAAAAGGGTCCTGCATGACCTTGGTCCAAATGCGATGCAAATTCAGCCATACTATCTGTATGGCAGAAATCGCATAGCACAGACTTCACATGTGATTTGCACTGCAGTGTGGTGCGAATCACATGTGAGGTTGCACAGCACACTGGTGTGAACTGAGCCTAAAGACTGCCCTATAACTGTAGTGGCCCCAGGGCTATGGCAGGCACTACCATATGGCGGCTTAAGCAGCCACCTCAGGGCACCAGGATAGGGGGGCAGTAAAATCCTAATCCCCAGCCACTTGCTGGGGATTCTGATTTCACAGTGCTGAATGAATGAATGAATTTCTTTTTTTTACACACTCCCAGCCCTATAGCAGCTAGAAGTGTGTGCACTTTAGTAAAGCTGACTGTCGCCTTTCATGTGGAAGTGTTACAAGTGGCTGTGAAGCCACCTATCACTTCCATCACTGCCACAATGTGTAACCCCCTTCACCATGTTTACCGGGCACCACTGTCCCACCTGCGGACCTGCTGCTGTCATGGTGGGTGGCACTGGGAAGGGTGGCGGTAGTTTAGCAGACCTTCGTCCACTCAGCCACCCTCCTGTACACAGACTGGGAAGTGTCATGTATGACGTCAGGGGCGGGCTGAGGCGGGGGCAGAGTGGCAATTGCCCCCTAGGCCATTCTAACCCATGTTAAAAACAGCCGGCAGCCGCTGCCTTTTTCTTTCTTCTGTAGGAAGTTGGGCCGGCGGCCCAGCCGGCCGCTGTTTTATTCCGGGAGTTGTAGTCCGCGCTCAAGCTCCTGAGCAGGGCAGAGGAAACTACAACTCTGGTGAGCCTGCATTTATGGACACTGGTGAGGCTGCATTGATGGACACTGATGAGGCTGCACTGATGGGCACTGATGAGGCGGCACTGGTGAGGCTGCATTGAAAAAACAGGTGGGCATGGATGAGCTGATTCTGTGGTTCAATGGGCCACTGGACAGGCTGCCAGCCCTCCCCTGTATGACGTCACTTCTTGGACCAGGGATAACTACGGTAAACAAAAATCCTTGCACCGGCCCTGCACAGGTTGTTGTTGCCATTTAAAGGGAGATCCCACCTTCTCTCATTTTTTCGAGTGCACTCGAAAACCACTAGGAAACTGCTATTCCGTTAGACACGTTTAAAGTTGTGTTGCTAAATATTGATTTACCTATTCTCGTATTAATTTTTCTGCTATTGATATAGAGCTGCTTTTATAGATATATTTGTTTACCTTTATTACCTGAGGGCAGTTCTACTCTGCTTTGTGAACTGCACTTTTAGTCATTTATGCAAGTTCCTAATTCTAGACAAATAGTGTCTACCACTAAGCACGTGTGTAATTGTTTATTGCCTATATCCTACAGTAAGGTGAAATGTACTATACGCTACGTGTGTCTGTAGTGATTCAATCAACCAGGTGTGTCAGAGGGGCTGAGGGTGTTCTTGGAGTTGAGGCGCAGAACAGGGAACCCAAAATTACCAAGCGTCTCCTTCAGGGGTAGTGCGACACATATTACCCCAGTTTTGATTGACAGGGGACCTTAACACTGCTGTGCTCAGAGCCGTGTCTCACTTAAGCGTGGCAAACATCTGATCTGCAGCACATTACTTTAGAGGTCACAGCACATCTTAATGCCGCTGTGTGCAGGCAACGTTAAGAGCCCTGTTACCCTCACATCTCACGTAACCTAAGACTCCTGATGTTCTGCCTGCCAGCCAATGAGGAGTGATGTTGCGTCCGCGCACGTCACTTTTCCCATCCAACACACAAGCATCTCAATCTGGGAAGGCCTGCTGCGTAGTTCAAGGGGATCAGTGGGGCCTCATGTCTAAGTTTTGCCTAATGCCCCATACACACGATCGTTTTTCATGCCGTTAAAAATGCAATTTTTAAAAATGGGCATTAAAACCGATCGTGTGTATGCTCCAGAGCATTTTTAACAACGTGAAAAACGGCCATTAAAAATTTCGAACATGCTCTATTTTTTCAAGTCGTTTTTCATGTCTTTTTTTTAACGACGTGAAAAACGATAGTGTGTATGCTTTTACGAGGTGAAAAAAAACGCGCATGCTCAGAATCAAGTATGAGATGGGAGCGCTCGTTCTGGTAAAACTAGCGTTCGTAATGGAGATAGCACAATCGTCACGCTGTAACGGACTGAAAAGCACGAGGCTGAAAAGCGCGGATCGTCACTCAACAAACTTTACTA
Source organism: Rana muscosa (assembly GCA_029206835.1). Classification (NCBI taxonomy): domain Eukaryota; kingdom Metazoa; phylum Chordata; class Amphibia; order Anura; family Ranidae; genus Rana; species Rana muscosa. The sequence goes on along the minus strand of CM055118.1, from coordinate 995,624,173 downwards.
ACATGAAGGGTGGCGCCATCCGAATGGAACTTCCCCTTTATAGTGCCGTCGTACGTGTTGTACGTCACTGCGCTTTGCTTGAACGTTTTTTAAAATGATCGTGTGTACGCAAGACAGGCTTGAGAGGAAACATGAAAAAAAACAACGAGAAAAACGTTGGTTTAAAAAATGGCATGAAAAACGATCGTGTGTACGCTGCATAAGGCCTCACAAAGCCTAGAGCCGCCTCTGACCCCTCTGATTTACAGCGACTTTACTTCGAAGTAAATTTTTTGGGAAATTTAATGTCCTCTTTGCACTTGTAGTTTGCACTTGTAGTGCAAAGTGGATTAGCTATTCTTAAAGCACCCCCACAATGTTCATATCTTTGACTGTTGCAAATCCTTCAAAATGTGTTTGTATAATACTCTCATTATGCCCCCATCATTTTCCGATCTCCTCCCCAACTTTTTTGCCCACTACTGTCTATTGCTATGTCAATCCCTTTTTCATGATTGCCTACATTTTTACCCATCTTAACATCTATTTTACCTCATTCATTTGTTAAAAATACATGTGTCGAAAATACTATACCTGGCTCCAGACGGACAGATCTGGGTCCTCATCCAAGATGGAAGGCTCCTCCTGATCCTGGGAAGGATCATTTTGGCTGGAGGGAAGGCTGGAGGGAAGGCTGGACAGTGATTCCCTTGCTGTAATGTGGTCATTCAGAAAGGCCAACCTGCTGTAGTACCACAAATGTGGGACATATACCTCCCCTGCTGCTGCTCCTGACCTCTGAGATGCCAGGACCCGATTGCGCGCAGTCCTATATGTGCCTCTCAAGGTCCCAATTTTGGTCTCAAGCTCCTCAATAGTTGCATGGGGCACCCTGGTCTGCACAAATGGGAGCAGGCTCTCCAGCGCTGCTCTCCGAACCCCTTTTTTTTATGCTGGGGATTTTTGGTCTCCCACAGAGCGGGCAGCTCCCTTAATCTGTCAATGAATTCCGCTAGAAATTATTTTTCCCCAAACACATTCATTGTTTCTGCAAGACAAAACACCAGACAAAATTAAAAATGTCAATCACACTCTAAACTCGTGAAATCTTTATGCCCATATATGCCTCTCCAATCTCTATGCAGTATAGGCCACTGATGTACCAAATAGTAAATGATACCTTCGGGCTTAACGTTCGGCGCTCTAAACTCCTTCTGCAGCACACAGAACGTAGGTACGTCACATGTGTGTTAGCTTTATATACACTACGCATGCGTGACACACGTCGCCCGCCCATGACGGTCTTTCTCGATGTTTCCCCGCCCCTTCTCTTTCGGCACGCAGGCGACATGGCGGAGTCACAGCAGGTGTCTGTGAATTCAGAGAATTCCAATGAGGGGACAAGCCCAGAGCGGGAAACGTCACGAACAAGGAGGCGCTTCAAGGCATCTAATATGTCCTTTGAGGAAATGGCGGAGATGGTGGCCATATTGAACAATTGTGATTATGATGCCAAGCATGGGCCGTATTCCCACCCTAATCTTCGGAAGGACAAAATTATGAAGAAAGTAGTGAAAAGTCTGAATAATAATTTTGGGGTGAAAAGATCCAAGGAGCAGCTCAGAAAGAGGTGGTCTGACCTCAAACTGAGGGAGCCGGAGCAGTTAAGGAGCATTAACAGAATGCTTAAAAAAAGTAAGTACTTCTCCTGTGTCCCTATTGTTGTATTTCACAACTTGCATGTTGCTCCCTCTTGGAGTCTATTATTAATTATTAATTAACATTCTTAAATTACATCTTCTACAATTTAGTGGGCACAGTAATCGGTCAATATATACACATCGTTTGCACACTACATACGATGAGTTGGCAATATCCGTTCTTTTTTAAGTCCAAAAAGGTCTGTTTTTTAGCTTTGTATAGTTCTCGAATCTGGTCTTCATCTTGGAACTGGGCCTAAACAGACAAGTGTAACCCACCTGCAAACAATGATTCATATTCCTAGTTCTGACTTCATATATGTGTGTGTTAAGTGTACAATTTTTTTGAATCTCATAGGGGAGAGAAGACTGGGAGGACACCACTCCTCGGAGCACAGCAAAACCACACCTTCTTAGAGCCCATTCACACAGGGGCGTCTTTGGATCCGACTCCAAATCGCCCCAGGTCGCCCCTAGTCGCCTCAGGTCGCGCTGGCTGAAGAAATCAATGTAAGTTAATGGAGCCGTCCTTATGCACACTACTGCAGTCGCTCCGACTTCAAAAAAGGTCCCTGTACTACTTCAATCCGACTCCTAGGCGACCTGTAACCATTCATTTCAATGGGAGTCGCTTCTCACTGTCTTAATAGGAGGGACTCTCCAGGAAGATAACATACATTTATCAGGCAAAGCTCTCCCTCCCCCTCCCTCCCACAGAGCTGATTCTTGTTTGATTGGCCACTGGAATGTCTCCTGTCCTGCAGGCAACTTGGAGTTGCCTTGTAAATAGCTCCAGGTCGCGCTGAGTTGCCTCATAAAATCGTGTCTGAGTTGCCTCATAAAATCGCGCTGGAAGTCGTGTTGCCCCTGTGTGAATGGGCTCTAAAGAACCCCAACCTCCCCAACAAGCCCAACCTGAGGATGTGGAGGATGTCGAATTAGATAAATGAGAGGTGGAGGAAGGAGAAGTCGAGGAAGGAGAGGTGGAGGAGGTGGTGGAACTTGTCACTACAACAGGTCAGTATCTGTCACCACAGCTTCAGGTAAAAGAGATATAGGCCTGGAGATTGTTATATTTATCTTTTTTTAAGGGGATGAAGATGTTGCTGAAAGTCCAAGATTCTCCAGGGATAGTGCACAAAGACTCATACAACAAGTAATGGATTGTAGTACTCATCTGGACTTCATTAAAAAAAGGATTCAGGATATGGAGAATACATTTAAGGACATCATAGATGTGTTGGGGAGAATAGACTAAAACACCCCTTTTTTTCTCTAGTTTGTGTTCACTTTTGTAGCACTTTGGTGCAAAAAATTTTTAGAAAATGCACACAGTGGGTCAACATGTGCTATCTGCCATCACGGGATCTCCATGTACGTGTTTTGGGGGTGCAACCTCTCCCTCACAACTCAAGTAGGAGAAAAGAAGAAGGGGTTGCCACCCCAAAACATGTTGAATGATCCCTCATGATGGTGGGTAGCACATGTTGAGAATAGGGATGAGGAAGTAACTAACCTAGTTTCCACCCCCTAAAAATGTGTGCATCTTCTAAATTTGTCTGGTTCATGGGTGACAACACTCCATTTTTGAGGAAGGGCAGATAGTCATTTTTTGGTAACAAATTGGCCTGACATGTTGCCTATACGTTTAACATTGTTGTATTTGGAGGAATGTTGAGGAGATTTTTTGGAAGTTCATTAGCAGAAAAATTGGCTGCTAAAATGTTAGGGGAAAAGGCGAAAAAGGATTTCTAAAATGTTGAGACACCAAAAATGTATACCTAACCATATGTGTGATTGAGTAAAATACAAGAAAATACCAAAAATGTCGTTGTTTTTTTGTTAACCACTCTAACCTTTTTGGGATTTAGTTTTGTTGTCAGCAGTGAAATGTTTGTTGTTTACTAAGGAAAATACACTTGGCACTACAAGTACACTTTGAAAAAGTAGCACACACACCTCAAATGTAAACAAAGCAAAACTACTAATTGAAAGTTTATATATTTTTTTTTTTTTTTTTTTTACGGCAAAATTATAATTCGGACAGATTCTCTGGCATTGGAATGGCCCCCCTACCCATGAAATAATCACCATATTTCTGCCTGATTGCACGGGCACTTTGAGGGGGCAAGCCAGCACGGACAGGTTCCAGGCCCGGAAGGGCATTGTCCACAGCAAGTCCTGGCTCGGGCCCAACTGAAGCCATATATGTAGGAGATTTCTTCCTCAAAAAATTGTGCAGTAGACAACAACAAAACACAATATAGTTCAATTTGTACTCCGCAAGATTAATAGGAGTCAGAAAAAGACGGAACCGGCTGGCCATTATCCCGAAGGCATTCTCCACAACTCTTCGGGCTCTGGCCAGCCGGTAGTTGAAGACCCTCCTCTCCGGGGTGAGGGTCCTCTGGGGGAAAGGCCTCATGAGATGCCGACCCAGGCCAAAGGCTTCATCAGCCAAAAAGACAATGTGTCCTTCCACATTCCCTGCATCCGGTGGCAATGCAAAGTCATCAGTTTGTAGACGAAGGGCAAATTCCGTCTGGGCGAAGGCTCCCCCATCCGACATCCGGCCATTCTTCCCCACATCCACATAGAGGAATTCATACTGTGCTGACACCACCGCCATCAGCACGATACTATGAAACCCCTTGTAGTTGTAAAAAAAGGAGCCAGAACGGGGTGGTGGCACGATGCGGACGTGCTTTCCGTCAATGGCTCCTCCGCAGTTGGGGAAGTCCCACCGCCTGGCAAACTCCAATGCCACAGTCTGCCATTCTTGTGGCGTGGAAGGAAGCTGGGGAATCAAACAAGAGAAACATTTTTTAGTACTTTTGGAAATAACATTGCAAGCAGATTAGACAAAAACATTCGTGGCCAACATAGGTATAACATTTTGGTTAAGGATTATTAAAAAAAGAGAAACTAATTCACAAATCGCACATTGCTCACCCCCCTCTGATTGCCCATTTATTTTCTTTGGGGGGGCTAGATGTGTTTGGGACCCCCCAAATCTCACAATCAGGAAAATTAATTAACAATTTGGGGGGGGAACTACAAGGGATCTGAAAAAAAAACATTGTTAACGGACTAGGCTAGATGTGTTTGGGCCCAGGAGAGCATGCTGGAGAGGTAAGTAAAGGTAAAAATGCATGTAGGCAAAAAAATGACTTAAAAAAGGACAGCATGCATAGGGGCAAATGGGACATTCTCAGCATATTACAATCATGCTAATTAGGGAAGGATGAAAGAAATACAATACATTATCATGCATTAAATACATAGAATGTGATATTATATACGAATACTTACCCTCATATAGTCATCCTGCAGGACTTGGATGATAGCAGAACAGGTCTCTGGGATTATGACGCCCAGAGCCTGGGGGGAGATGCCTGTGGTGAACTTCAGGTCCTGCAGACTTCTCGCCAGGTAGCGCAGACTTCTCACCAGGTAGCGCAACGTGGCGATGAGCCTCTGCTCAGCACTGATGGCTTCCCGCATAACGGTATCCTGCCTGGTAATATAGGGGGACACCAAAACAGATGCTGAAATACGGGGTCAGACATACGCAGAAAATTCCTGTAGTCCTCAGGATTATTCTCCACGATCTCCCGCAGCAGAGGCATGTGAGAGAATTGGTCACGCTGGAGCAACCAATTCTTGGTCCATGAACTCCTCCTCACCCTGGAGGTGAGAAGCACAGCACAGCTCTCACTGGGGATGACTGAAGATCTCAGAGGACAGCAGATAGTAGCCTTTTACCTATTGGATATCGAGCCCTTACATGTATTGGTGATTTGCGTGTTGGATGTCCTGTTTGATTGAAGCGGATAGACCCCTTTGACTCCAGACCACCCTCCAATTCAAGACCATCCATATTGGGCTCAATTAACCCTCAAGCCTTCTCTGATTTGGGTGGCGTATGCCTCTCCAAATCCGAGACTTCCGGTAAGCCTCCTTCAACTTACCCTTGGTGGCGGTTTTCACATCACTCCCATACACAGAAATTTTTGAATTGCAAGTTCACACCTTGATTGAACACGTTTCTTTGGATTGAACTTCACTATTTGGAATTTTTTTTTTTTTTTAAAGTTTTATTTATAGTTTTAACAAAACAAACAGACCCAATGGGCCAAACACAAACTAAATACAAATCTTCAGCATTGGCTCCCTCTCCCTCCCTCCCTCCAGACCCCCACCCATCAAGAGGAATAATACAGTTAGAAAGTCACTATTTGGACATTTTAATGATTTTCTTTCCATGGACTTATGTTATTAGATATTCATTTTGTGTATATTATTATGGGTTATAATACCATTGTTTGATCACTTTAGCAATAAAGTCACTTAGCACGTTACTTTTGGGTGTTACACGTGTTTACCATATTATTAATACATTTACATTGTGTATTTATTCACTAATTTACATAATTTTACCTAGGTAGCGCTACATTTTTATTTTCCACTTACCACCAGTTTTTTTCTACTAGCAGTGTTGGCAGCTTCTTTTGGTATATACATTTTCATCCAGCGCAGTAATACCTTTTAATTTCTACCACTCGGCTGAACTTGAATGAGAACTAAAACATTTGTACACATTTTGGGGGGGGGGGTGCAAAACTATGATGGCACTGACCCCAAAAAAACGGGAGAAAAAAACTAGGCTAGCTGTGTTTGGGCCCAGGATAGCATGCTGGAGAGGTTAGTGAAGGGAAATAGGCACGTAGGCCCCAAAAATGGCCATTAGAGGTAAAAAAATGCATGGTGAAAATGGGGACATTCCCAGGATATTACAAACAGGCAAATTTGGGAAGGAGGAAAGAAATAAAATAAATTAGCAAACAATCCAAACATATAATGTGATGTTAAAGGAGCAAACTTACCTTCATATAGTCCTTCTGCAGGACCTGAATAATGGCAGAACACGTTTCAGGGATAATGATCCCCAGAGCCTGGGGGGAGATGCCTGTTGTGAACTTGAGGTCCTGCAAGCTTCTCCCAGTTGCCAGGTATCTCAACGTGGCAATAAGCCTCTGCTCGGCAGTGATGGCCTGGCGCATCACAGTGTCCTGCCTCGGGATATAGGGGGACAGCAAATCCAACAGACTGTGAAAAACGGGGTCCGTCATCCTGAGATAATTCCTGAAATCATCAGGATTATTCTCATGGATTTCCCGCAGCAGAGACATGTGAGAGAATTGGTCCCGCTGTTAACTGCAACACCAAGTCCATAGCCAGCACGAGCTCGAGAACGAGAACGCACTTCAAACATGGTCTTAAACCGGTCGGCTAGTCAGAACGAACTCAAACAGAACGCACCGTGGAACAGCAAGGCCTGAGAAGAACGACCTGAAAAACAGTAAACAAACGGCCAAGAAGGCACTGCAAAGCAGTAACGACCTGACTGCACGCACTGAATAACAAATACGAACCCACAAGCGCAAACTGAACACCAGGAAACGATCTGCAAAGCACAGAGACTGAAAAGCGCAAATCAGCTCTCACCAAACTTTTACTAACACGCGGTAACACGAAATCAGCAAAAGCAGCCCAAGGGGTGGCGCCATTAGATTTGAACTTCCCTTTTATAGCGCCGTCGTACGTGTTGTACGTCCCGTCATTTTGTTGCCGTCGGTTTTTGGGCTGATGGTGTGTGGCCAAGACTGATGAAAAACAGTTTCAACGGATTTCCGATGGACAAATCCATCGGACTAAAATCCATCGGAAATCCGATCGTGTGTACAGGGCTTAAGAGAGAACAATCTTTTTTTTTTTTTTTTTTTTTAAAGATATTTTTCTTGAAGTTTTTCAACAAACAGAAAAAAAAACAATACACACAGAAAAAAAACACAATTACCGTACCAGATAGACTGGTCCGAAACGGTAGGCAATATGTTCAGACATAGACAAATAAAGAGATATCAATACAAAGGATATACAGTAGGCACACCGGGGAAAGGTGCATGTAGACCAATACGGGCACAGCAAAGGTGGGAGTCTAGACGTTCGAGATCCTTAGGGCACGGTCTACCACTGGTCAAACAAGTGTACTTCAGTTAGTGCTGAGAGAGAGTAAGTTGGCTAGTCAGCCACCTACCCCAAATTTTATGAAAGGTTTTGGTCCGTTTCCGGATTTCAAAAGTAAGCTTATATAGCGGGATGGAGTCATTAATAAGTTTCAACCAAAGGGCTTTCAAAGAGGTCTGTGCACCCTTCCAGGACAGTAGAATGTTTTTTTTAGCATAAAAATATAGTATACAGAGCAGTCTCTTGGCATGCGTTGATAGGTGTAAGTCACCAAAAATGCCTAGTAGGCAGTTCTTGGGGTGAATTATATTTGGGAGGCCCAGCGCCAAGGAGACAAAGGCACCCAACTCCCCCCAGAAGTCCTGAATCATTGGGCATGACCAAAAACAGTGTAAGAAATCGGCCTCCTGGCCGCAGCCACGGAAGCAAGCGGCCGAGGACAGGAGACCCATCCTATGCAACCTCGCGGCGGATAATGTAAAATATGCAATATTATATCTATTAATCCAAAATCTATAACTATTGCATCTATGTATTAATTGTATAGTCCCTTATTTGCTAGTCTAACCTATCAGAGCGTGTTAGGCCTGATGATACAATGTTAATTAAAAGATAGACACAGTTGCTTAGTAAAACAAGTCATATTTACTTCCTTTAAAAATAGGAAACATATCGTAACAACAGATATCAGATACAGTCTATAGCAACTCTAATAATAATATGAAAGATACTTAATACTCATGGTTTCATCAGCTGGATTTTTCATGGTGAAGGGAGTGAGCCAAAGGCTCACATGAGCAAGCCAGGAACCAAAAGTGGACAAAGAGGACTCTTACTCTTGAGTATGTGCTTTTAACATTCATTCCCCTCACCCAAAACCACCCACACTTGCTTCCTGTCCAATCAGATAATGCAAAGCTATTTCTTCTCCTCTCTTTGAAGCTCATAGCCACACCAGGGGGGCTGGAGTGGAGACAAGCCCTTTTGTCATGCAGATGCTATTATGCTACAAAGCTTTGACTGTAAAGTCCAGAACTTTGATCTTAAGCTATGTTTGCTCCTCCAACATATGCCGCTTTGCGCCTAAAGAGTGCATACCATCCTTCTTTAGACATAGCTCCCATTGAACAGTCCATATGGTCTTAACGCCCAACATGTGTTTCTAAACCAGTACCTCTGGAACGTGTTGCATTTTTCAACATGTGAAACAGCTCCTATGGAACAGTCCATAATGGTTTTTACCGTGTTGCGCCTCTCAACGTAGGCTTCAGAAACAGCTCCTATGGAACAGTCCATAAATGTCTTAACGCGTGTGGCTTTCCAACCTGTGTTTCCGGACCAGTACCTATAGAACAGCCCTTAATGGTTTTACCGTGTTGTGCCTCTCAACATAGGCTTCAAAACCAGCTCCTATGGAACAGTCCATAACAGTCCTAATGAGCTGTGCTTCTCAACACGTGCGGCTTTGCTACTGGGCGACACACCAACATCATTCTTCCATGACAGCATGTCACCATTCTGTATCTTCTGTATCTTCTTCTTTCTGACATCTTCAGGACAGGGTGCAGTACAGGCAAGGGGTGTCCAATCACTCACCATTCACCAGCACACACTCAGAGCAGCATATCAACCAGCTTTCAACTACAGAGTCTCGAGGAGGGCCTTACTTGCCCATATTACTAGCCTAGAACATACCTTTATCACGCTATATCATGACATAAGTCAACCCATTATCATAATATATGCATATATATGATCCATCCAATTACGCCTCCCGCTCCCAACCTCCTATAACTCTTTATTGTAGATACAGGTTGGGCTTGGACAGGCTTTCCTACCGCAACTTAGCCTGTCTGCGGTGCCTCAGGGAGACAAATTGGCAACAAAGTCTCTAATTTGTACGAAGAGACCCTACCGTCAATTTGTCCCTCAACTTGCATAGATAAGCGGGAGAGCTTCCCATATAAGTTTTGAGTCTAAGGCCTCGTACACACGACCGATTTTCTCGGCAAGAACCAGCAAGAAACTTGCTGGCAGAGAGGTCTTGCCGAGTAAATCGGTCGTGTGTACGCTGCTAGCGTGTTTCTCGTCGAGAAAACCGACAAGAAACCTCGACGAGAAAATAGAGAACCTGCTCTCTATTTTTTCGTCGAGATTCTCCTCGGCGTGTTTCTCGACGAGAAAAGTGAGTGTGTGTACACTTACCTGTCCGCCCGGAAGCCCGCGCATGTTCGAAATGAATTCGACGCATGCGCGGTAGCTTCCTAGGCATACGTAGGGTATACCAAGATGGCGGCGACGGCATCGAATGTGACGAGCGCATGCTCGACGTAGTCGATGACGTCACCGCGTACACTCCTTTCAAAGAACCGCGGGTTCTTTGAAACGAGCGTGTGTACACTCGGCCGGGACAAGTTTCTTGTCCAAGAATCTCGTCAAAAAACGACATGTTTTTTTCAACGAGAATCTCGGCCGTGTGTACGAGGCCTGACAACACATATAAATCTCAAACAATGACAAAACCCACAAAATTTCATCCCTGTGTCTGGATTTCAGTGACCATGCCCAGGGCATCTCATGCACCCCTACCTACTGTTAGGTTCAAGAAATACCCTAGTTCCATAACTAACGCTTCATCGGTATCCTCTAGGACAAAGAAACAAACTCGTCTATGTCCTAAATAATACCCAGGTGCTTCCTTCTCAGCAATGATCTCTCCATACAGAACACAGAGTACCGTGTATTGACCTGGTATGCAAAGGACATCGTGGTCCTGCTTCCGACAGAGGGAAATATCAACCTGCCCCCAGCTTCCATATTCTCTGATCACATGTGGGTCACTTAGCCACAAATGCAACAAGATAGAATCCCCAGTCAGTAAGCCCATTCATGCCACAAAATATACAGACCGAGTCTGCACTTCTGTATATGGGATCTCACAGCACAAAATCTTTCACAATCCAAACCAGTACAGCCCATCCAGGCATTCCACCACCACTTTGGATTAGTGTAAGCGCCGTGTTTTGGCAAAGTCTTACTGAGCGGTGATGCTAACTCATCAGGCCACTGCCCCTCATGTGGAGATACTGTACAATCAGCTTGATGCTGGTCGATAACTCCGCCTGCCCCTGTGTGCATGCCAGAGCCAATGACATATATCTGTCCCATACCATCTCACACTCTCTACCAACTCTCACCATGGTTGACAAAATCTTGAGCCATTTTACACTGGATATTTATGTGACTTTGTTGAATGTTATCAAGGGGGGGGGGCGATTTCTCTGAGTGACAAAGCCTGCTGTCTGAAGCTATGGATGAGAGTTTGTCCCCTAGGACAGGGATAAGCAATTAGCGGACCTCCAGCTGTTGCAGAACTACAACTCCCATGAGGCATAGCAAGACTCTGACAGCCACAAGCATGACACCCAGAGGCAGAGGCATGATGGGACTTGTAGTTTTGCAACAGCTGGAGGTCCGCTAATTGCATATCCCTGCCCTAGGAGATCGATGTCCACTCCACTAATAACACCCATCCCAGCTCCTATTCCCCCAATATAGTGCTGAATACATCCCTCCTCTTTCGGATTACTCCTCAGAAATAAGCGTTCTGCATATCTCTGGGGGCAAGCCCCTGATATACTGACCGCACTTGATTCAGAGTATATTCAGCACATATAGGGTAATAGGTTTTTATCAACCACTATGAGATGCTGAAGCGCCATGTGGTGAAGGTATACTGTACCCTGGTAGCCAGTATTTATTCCCTTTGTTCAACGGAGCATGCTCCTGTGTGTAGTCACTGGCATCCACCTGTGCAGGGTTTCAAACCTCTCAGGTGAGACATCAATTAGGTGTATCTCCCACATGTCCGGTTCTGGTGTCCCACATGTCCACTAACGAGAGCTTCTCTATAGGACTGCTAAGATTGAGACACCACCCCTACGAGGAAGTTTTCACCCCATTGATGTGTCACCTGGTACCAGACACCTTTATGCATAAGTGTCAACCTCCTAGGTACCTGCACCATATTCAGTTATGTCAATATATGTCACACATTAAAAACATTTCCTTCTTTCGATTCCTCATCCCATGATAAAAAGGAAAAAACATATATTACATCTCTTGTTCTGAAGGATTGGATAGGTTATATTCCTTCCCCAACCTCCAACCCATTGCATTTATATTCATAGTCTGTTTGCATTCATAAATGACAGGAGGGACTTTGGCAAAATGTTTCACAAGTCTCGTTGTTGGGCAAAGTCTTTTCAGATTCAGTATCAGCGCAAAAATTGTCCATAAGAAAAAGAAACCTTATATTTCAAGTATTAGTCTGAATCTTTTCTCTCCTGTACATTTATAAGAACAAATTTTCGGTGTGGTATAGGCACAGACAAATTGCCAACCAGATGAACACCTTTCATCTCTGTTCCAGAATCCTCTCCAATCTCGCTCCACCAAGATTCTGGAAGTTAAGAACAAGAACAGAATCAAATTCTTATCCATAATATCTACTAACACAGGAATTTGGTATTCCTGACTTCTGAACAAATTACCAAAACAACCATGATTCCTTTCGGATGAACCCACTCTAAAATGGATCCCCATGGTATGAGCAAAAATCTAAAATAAAAAAAATTTAAAATAAAAGATGAACGTGAACGTTGCTTCTCAAAAATTCTAAGCATTCAAAAAGACCATGCATTATCTGTACTTTCTGATCTATGCACTACTCCGCCTTTCAGGTGGATAAACCCCAAACCTTTGGAACTTTTTCCACCTGAATGAAAAGAAAAACAAACAAAGAAAAAAAAAACTTTCGGAGCCAAAATGGCTTCCTACCAGCTCTTGTCCTAGACAAAATTTAGTCATCTGCTAATTGAGGACATAGTCAATGACCACCTAGTCAGTTGCTAATGACCCCCTTTTCAGGTGGATTAAACCTAACAATTTTTCCACCTGAACGAAACCAAAAATAAAATAGATGAAACAATATTAAAAAACAATGAAAATAATAATAATAAAAAAAAAGTAATAAAATGTTTTTTTCTTTGAACAATGAAAATCAATAAAAAATAAAAAATTTAAAATCTGGCCATCAACACACAACAACATGGCAAGACAACCATCATCACACAATGACAAACACTCAACTTTAATTAAAGACATCCATGGACTTTTCTCATGAGAAGAGTAAGTGCTCATTTCGATCTGGAAGAGAATTAGTTAATGGGAAAACAAAAAAAAACAACATCTGTACTTCATCCCAACATTTGTAACTTCATTTGTAACTCTTTACTCCATTAATGTCTGACTACTGTTTAATTTTTTTTTTTCATTGTTTGCAAACAATTACTAATTAATGAGCTCATGGTAACCATGTGAAAATTGATTATGCATTTACAATAACCTATCCCCTGCTCTGCAAAATTTGCCCACTGTTGTTTTCACTTTGAAGGATCTGCAAACAAAGCACAAACATTAGTATCCAAACCAGTTTAAAGTGGAGTTCCACCCTCTTTTTCAACTTTGTTGCATCCTCTTTATTACTGTCCCCTTAAGAATAAATGGCATATTTTTTATTTATTTTTTAAAACTCACTGTTTTATTGATCTTTTATTTCTTTCCCCCGCCGCGGCCGCAGCCTCCTCGCATCATACACTAACCGCTATGCCTTGGGAGATGTTTGTCATCAATCCCAGGAGGCTCTGGGTCATAGCATAGCATTCCCGGTCATCAAGGCACGCCCATCCTGTCCTTCTTTCTCCGCTCCTCCCTCCCTACCCAGCCTGTCACATCTCACACTGCACTGTGTGATGATGTGACCAGGCTCCACAGAGGTGGGGGCGCTGAAGCGCCAGAGTGCTCCCCTCCCTCCTCCTCCTTTTCTTGTCCGTAGGCGGCTCGCTCCGCCGATCACCGCCACTGCTGTGTTCCCTGCCGAAGCCCCCCCTCCCTCCTCCTGTCAGAGGAGGAGAGCGAAACAGCTGGAGATCGGAGCGACTGTCTCCGACCAGCCGCGCAGTGACATTGCTGGGGGGGCGGTCTATGCCTGACGTGTTTGTTCTCCTCCTCTACTCGGGCGGCGCGGATGCACACTGTCCTCTCCTCTCCAGCTGCCGCCCGGGTGTTTTTAATTAATGTAATGTAGGGGGGTGGTTTGTCCTGGGAGGGTCTATACTAATGGAGGGGGGTCTATACTAATGGAGGGGGGGTGGTTTGTCCTGGGGTGGTCTATACTAATGGAGGGGGGGTGGTTTGTCCTGGGGGGGTCTATACTAATGGAGGGGGGGTGGTTTGTCCTGGGGGGTCTATACAAATGGAGGGGGGGTGGTTTGTCCTGGGGGGGTCTATACTAATGGAGGGGGGTGGTTTGTCCTGGGGGGTCTATACTAATGGAGGGGGGGTGGTTTGTCCTGGGGGGGTCTGTACTAATGGAGGGGGGTGGTTTGTCCTGGGGGGGTCTATACTAATGGAGGGGGGTGGTTTGTCCTGGGGGGGTCTATACTAATGGAGGGGCGGTGGTCTGTCCTGGGGGGGGTCTGTACTAATGGAGGGGGGTGGTTTGTCCTGGGGGGGTCTATACTATTGGGGGGGTGGTTTGTCCTGGGGGGTCTATACTAATGGAGGGGCGGTGGTCTGTCCTGGGGGGGTCTGTACTAATGGAGGGGGGTGGTTTGTCCGGGGGGTCTATACTAATGGAGGGGGGTGGTTTGTCCTGGGGGGGGTCTGTACTAATGGAGGGGGGGTGGTTTGTCCTGAGGGGGTCTGTACTAATGGAGGGGGGGTGGTTTGTCCTGGGAGGGTCTGCATTAATGGAGGGGGGTGGTTTGTCCGGGGGGGGGTCTATACTAATGGAGGGGGGGTGGTTTGTCCTGGGGGGGTCTGTACTAATGGAGGGGGGTGGTTTGTCCGGGGGTCTTTACTAATGGAGGGGGGGTGGTTTGTTCTGGGGGGGTCTGTACTAATGATGGAGGGGGTGGTTTGTTCTGGGGGGGTCTGTACTAATGGAGGGGGGTGGTTTGTTCTGGGGGGTCTGTACTAATGGAGGGGGGGAGAGGAAAGCAACACAGCCTGGCGCTATCCCTGGCAGAGAAAGGAATTGAGTCATTGCCAGAATACAGATCTGGGCTCTACCCAGTGGAGTCGCCACGGGCAATTCAGAGTGAGCAGACTCCTGATCAAAGGAACCGTTGTTGCTGTATCACTGGGTCAGGTGAGAGGACTAATCGGCCATTATCTACTAACGTCCATAGGAACTGCAGTCTCTGACCATCTCCTGTATCATGTCCGCAGTCTCTGACCATCTCCTGTACTATGTCTGCATAGATGCGATTCGATGTGCTGGGGGTGATGCAATGTGCTGTAAATGATGCGATTCGACGTGCTGGGGGTGATGCAATGTTCTGTGGGCCATGCGATTCGATGTGCTGAGGGTGATGCAATGTTCTGTGGGCCATGCGATTCGATGTGCTGGGGGTGATGCAATGTTCTGTGGGCCATACGATTCAATGTGCTGGGGTGATGCGATTCGATGTGCTGGGGGTGATGCAATGTGCTGTAAATGATGCAATTCGATGTGCTGGGGGTGATGCAATGTGCTGTAAATGATGCGATTCGATGTGCTGGGGGTGATGCAATGTTCTGTGGGCCATGCGATTCGATGTGCTGGGGGTGATGCAATGTTCTGTGGGCCATGCGATTCGATGTGCTGGGGGTGATGCAATGTTCTGTGGGCCATGCGATTCGATGTGCTGGGGGTGATGCAATGTTCTGTGGGCCATGCGATTCGATGTGCTGGGGTGATGCGATTCGATGTGCTGGGGGTGATGCAATGTTCTTTGGGCCATGCGATTCGATGTGCTGGGGGTGATGCAATGTTCTGTGGGCCATGCTATTCGATGTGCTGGGGTGATGCGATTCGATGTGCTGGGGGTGATGCAATGTGCTGTAAATGATGCGATTCGATGTGCTGGGGGTGATGCAATGTGCTGTAAATGATGCGATTCGATGTGCTGGGGGTGATGCAATGTGCTGTAAATGATGCGATTCGACATGCTGGGGGTGATGCAATGTTCTGTGGGCCATGCGATTCGATGTGCTGGGGTGATGCAATGTTCTGTGGGCCATGCGATTCGATGTGCTGGGGGTGATGCAATGTTCTGTGGGCCATGCGATTTGATGTGCTGGGGTGATGCGATTCGATGTGCTGGGGGTGATGCAATGTGCTGTAAATGATGCGATTCGATGTGCTGGGGGTGATGCAATGTGCTGTGATTGATGTGATTCGATGTGCTGGGGGTGTTGCAATGTGCTGTGGGCCATGCGATTCGATGTGCTGGGGTGATGCGATTTGATGTGCTGGGGGTAATGCAATGTGCTGTGTTTGATGCGATTTGATGTGCTGGGGTGTTGCAATGTGCTGTGGGCCATGCGATTCGATGTGCTGGGGTGATGCAATTTGCTCTAAATGATGCGATTCGATGTGCTGGGGGTGTTGCAATGTGCTGTGGGCCATGCGATTCGATGTGCTGTAAATGATGCGATTCGAGGTGCTGGGGGTGATGCAATGTGCTGTGATTGATGCGATTCGATGTGCTGGGGGTGTTGCAATGTGCTGTGGGCCATGCGATTCGATGTGCTGGGGTGATGCAATGTGCTGTAAATGATGCGATTCGATGTGCTGGGGGTGATGCAATCTAGATGCATAAATGAATTTTGTTGCTGAGATTAGTATTTTTTTAAATGAAAAGCTGTACAGAACAAAGTAGCCGCTGTGTGTGTGTGTGTGTGTGTGTGTGTGTGTATATATATATATATATATATATATATATATATATATAATTTCTTGAACATGCAGTATATTTACTTTTTACTGCAGGGAAGAGGGGAGGAGAGGTTTGCATAGAAAAGTGTCAACTTCCTCTGACACTGCCGTTGCTATGGAAATCTGACCTGAAACCTATTACACTGCTTGTGCAGCACTGAGCATGTGCGAGATCTGCAATCATGAAATCCAGGAAGTAATACAGTCTGGCTTCAGATGCCCACACATAAGATGGCCACGGTCTATTTCTAGTTTATAAACTTTCAAAATGCTGTAATAACCTAACAAAATGGACCTCAGTTTACAGACTAACTTTACTAGAATACATTAAGCTTGTGTATTATAGGAGTATTTTTATTTAACCACTTGTCCCCCGCCCACTGTCAATTGACGGCGGGCGGAGGATACTCTCGTTCTGGGAGGACGTCATATGACGTCCTCCCTTTAAAACGAGCTAGGAGGCGCGCGCTTGCCGCCAGCGGCGCGCGCGCGCGCCCGCCGCGTTCACAAGGCCCCGGTGCGCGTGCCCGGCGGCCGCGATTGCCGCCGGGCACCCGCGATTGCCCGGGAAACGAGCAGGAAAGTGGATCTCTGTGTGTAAACACAGAGATCCACGTCCTGTGAGGGAGAGGAGGCTGATGGTGTGTCCCTTGTACATAGGGACAACCATCGGTCACCTCCCCCAGTCAGTCCCCTCCCCCCACAGTAAGAACACATTGAGGGAACATATTTAACCCCTTCCCGCCCCCTAGTGGTTAACCCCTTCCCTGCCAATCACATTTATACAGTAATCAATGCATTTTTATAGCAGGGATCACTGTATAAACGTGAATGGTCCCAAAAATGTGTCAAAAGTGTCCGATGTGTCCGCCGCAATATCGCAGTCACAATAAAAAAATCGCAGATCGCCGCCATTACTAATAAAAAAATAAAAAAATAAAAATGCTATAAATCTATCCCCTATTTTGTACACGCTATAACTTTTGCGCAAACCAATCAATACGCGCTTATTGCGATTTTTTTTTTTTACCAAAAATATGTAGAAGAATACGTATCGGCCTAAACTGAGGAAAATTTTATTTAAAAAAAAAAAAATGGGTATTTATTATAGCAAAAATTAAAAAATAGTGTTTTTTTTCCAAACTGGACGCTCTTCTTTTGTTTATAGCGCAAAAAATAAAAACCGCAGAGGTGATCAAATACCACCAAAAGAAAGCTCTATTTGTGGGAAAAAAAGGACGCAAATTTCGTTTGGGAGCCACGTCGCACGACCGCGCAATTGTCATTCAAAGTGTGACAGCGCTGAAAGCTGAAAAATGGCTTGGGCAGGAAGGGGGTTTTCGTGCACAGTAGAGAAGTGGTTAAAAAGTGTAATTTCGGCCGGAACACCACTTTAACTTCTTCCCTGGTCTCTAGAAAAAAAAGGAACACAAAGACGGTTATTACACACACAATTATCATAACAATTGACTTTTTAAGTCCCCCAAGCATTTTCCCATTAATTGTAATGTTAGGGGAACATTTGCCCTATTTTCCTATACTAAGCAGTCAGTATTGGAACACTTTGCCATATTAGTCAGGAAAAATGGGAGTGCTATTTGCGTCCAACTACATACAAGCAAGAATGGTAGATTAGCCCAGGGGGCAAATATTGGAATGTTCATCCAGTCTTGTTGCTGGCTGTATTTAGGGTGTGGGCCGTCATTTATTATCTCTTCCTGAGAACTGTGCATATCAGGCCTTTGTGTAATTCTAGCGGGATAGCTTACAAAACACTTATTGGCCATTGAGTATATGAAACTTGCATCATCCTCCAATAAGTCAGGACTAGGGATGAGCTTCGTGTTCGAGTCGAACATACGTTCGACTCGAACATCGGCTGTTCGATCGTTCGACGAAGATCGAACGATTTGGACCGTTCACGCCAAATTCGAGTGACGCAAACGGCCCACAATGCACTACGCCATCGCAGTGTCATCCAGGCGCTGTGATTGGCCAAGCATGCACTGTGACCCCGCATGCTTGGCCAATCACAGCGCCGGCAGCGAGGAGAGCAATGATTGGCCACAGGCAGGATGCCTGTGGCCAATTATTGCTGAGGGGGTTTAGTACACGCCCCACACTATAAAAGGCCGCCAGCGCGGCGGCCTTGTGTAGTGTGTTCCGGAGCAGAGAAAGAGAAGCATAGGCAGGGACAGTGTCATTTTTTTTCTTTACTAATCCTGGATTCCTTGTGTTTAGGGACAGAGAAGGATAGGTAGGGAGAGTGTCAGTGTGTCATTCTGTGCTAAACCTTGTTTGTAGGGACAGAGAAGGACAGTGAGGGAAAGTGTCAGTGTGCTATTCTGTGCTAAATCTTGTTTGTAGGGACAGAGAAGGACAGTGAGGGAAAGTGTCAGTGTGCTATTCTGTGCTAATCCTTGTTTGTAGGGACAGAGAAGGACAGTGAGGGAAACTATCAGTGTGCTATTCTGTTCTAAACCAATCTTGCTGAACCATATTTGAAATCCTTGAGTTTAGGGACAGAGAAGGACACTCGTGGAAACTATCAGTGTGCTATTCTGTGCTAATCCTTGTTTGTAGGGACAGAGAAGGACACTCGGGGAAACTGTCAGTGTGCTATTCTGTCCTAAACCAATCTTGCTGAACCATATTTGAAATCCTTGAGTTTAGGGACAGAGAAGGACACTCGGGGAAACTGTCAGTGTGCTATTCTGTTCTAAACCAATCTTGCTGAACCATATTTGAAATCCTTGAGTTTAGGGACAGAGAAGGACACTCGTGGAAACTATCAGTGTGCTATTCTGTGCTAAATCTTGTTTGTAGGGACAGAGAAGGACACTCGGGGAAACTGTCAGTGTGCTATTCTGTTCTAAACCAATCTTGCTGAACCATATTTGAAATCCTTGAGTTTAGGGACAGAGAAGGACACTCGGGGAAACTATCAGTGTGCTATTCTGTGCTAAATCTTGTTTGTAGGGACAGAGAAGGACAGTGAGGGAAACTATCAGTGTGCTATTCTGTGCTAAACCAATCTTGCTGAACCATATTGCAAATCCTTGTGTTTAGGGACAGAGAAGGATAGGCAGGGGACAGTGTCAGTGTCTTTGTTGCTAAGCCTCCTGCACAGTATACACCTGAAGGTAGCCCTTATTGCTGTTTTTCCCATCTCCCTGCAGGCCATCCATTAAAATGTCTGGAAGGCAAACAAGGAGAGGCAGACAGTCAGGAGGCAAAAAAAGAGGGCAAGCAGGCTCTGTGTCTGGGGGCAACAGTGCTGGTCGTGGACGCGGTGCATTGTCATCAGCACATGGCCATGGGACACGCTTGTCCTTCTTTTCGGCAGCTGGACATGTTGAGCCACATCATGCCGAAGACTTGGTAGAGTGGATGACCAAGCCCACCTCATCCTCCTCATCCTCTCTCACACAGGCTCAGGGTACTGGCAAAGCAGCTGCCAAAGCGTCCTCTTCTCTGGTATCAATGTCATCATTAGTCACTCCTTCCCTAGACCCACCATGTCCTCCTCCTGAGGAGTCCCCCGAACTGTTTGAGCACAGTGTTGGGTACATGCTCCAGGAGGATGCCCAGCGTTTCGAAGGATCTGATGATGATACCCAGCTAGAGGAAGGCAGTAGCGTGAGAGCTGAGAGAGGGGATGCTCAAGAAGGACACCAATCTGGCAGTCATGCTCCAGCAGCTGCAGCATACTGCCAGATTGGCTCCAGTGATGAGGAGGGAGGGGATGATGAGGTCACTGACTCCACGTGGGTGCCTAATAGGAGAGAGGAGGAGGAGGAGGATGAGGAGGAGGCACATCTCCAACAAGGCAGGATGCCCTTGAGTGGCCAGCGTATGGGCAGCACACCGACGGAATCACACCGCAGAGCTCCGCCTGTGCAGGGCGCTGCCTCTGCCCGTCATTCAAAAAGTTCTTTGGTTTGGGCCTTTTTTGAGGCGAGTGCATCAGATCGCACAGCTGCTGTTTGCAACATATGTCTCAAGCGTATATCGCGTGGCCAAAACATCAGCCGCTTGGGCACCACATGCTTGATCAGACATATGTTGACCTGCCATGCAGCTCGTTGGCAAGCCTACCTTAAAGACCCACACCAAAGAACAAAGCGGACCTCTCCTTGCACCGCATCAGCTGGGATCTCCAACCCCAGTATACCTTCAGTCCTCTCTGAAACCTGCACTGAGAGGAATGAAGGTGTAGAATTAGGTGTGTCACAGCCAAGTACTTGCGGCCACTCTGCTAGCAGTACACCGACGTCCGATTCTAGCAGGCAAATTTCCCTGCGCCAGCTGCTGGACCGTCAAAAGAAGTTCACTCCCAGCCATCCACATGCCCAGCGGTTGAATGCTAGCTTGGCTAAATTGCTAGCGCTTCAACTGCTGCCTTTTCAGTTGGTAGACTCGGCCCCCTTCCGTGAGTTTGTGCAATGTGCGGTTCCTCAGTGGCAGGTTCCCAAATGCCACTTTTTCTCACGGAAGGCGATTTCGGCTCTCTACAGGCATGTGGAAGGCAATGTCTTGGCCTCGCTGGACAGGGCGGTCAGCGGTAAGGTGCATATTACCGCTGACTCATGGTCCAGCAGGCATGGACAGGGACGTTACCTTTCTTTCACGGCCCATTGGGTCACTCTTTTGGCAGCTGGGAAGGATGCAGGACAAGGTGCAGTAGTGTTGGAGGTTGTTCCGCCGCCACGCCTCCAAAATGCTACTACTGGTTGTGACACACCTCTCTCCTCCACCCCCTCCTCTTCTTCTTCCTCCATGGCCTCTTCCTGTGGTTTGTCCTCGGAACCAGCGGTGCTCCGTAGGCGTTCAAGGGGCTACGCAAGTATGCAGGCAAAAAGATGCCATGCCGTGCTTGCGCTGGTGTGTTTGGGGGACAGGAGCCACACTGGGGCAGAGGTCCTGTCTGCTCTGCAGGGGCAGGCCGAGAGGTGGTTGACGCCACGCCAGCTTAAGCCAGGAATGGTGGTTTGCGACAATGGCACCAACCTCCTCTCCGCCCTCCGACAGGGACAACTGACCCATGTGCCCTGTATGGCTCACGTCCTTAACCTGGTGGTGCAGCGGTTCTTGGGCAGGTACCCGGGCTTACAGGATGTCCTGAGGCAGGCCAGGAAAGTCTGTGTGCATTTCCGCAGATCTTATAATGCCAGTGCTCGCCTGGCTGAGCTGCAAAAGGAGTTGAACCTGCCCAAGAACCGCCTTATATGTGACATGCCCACCAGGTGGAACTCAACGTTGGCCATGCTGCAGCGGCTGCACACGCAGCAGAGGGCCATCAATGAGTACCTGTGCGACTACGGCACCAGGACAGGGTCAGGGGAGCTCAGGTTTTTTTCACCACGCCAGTGGGGCATGATCAGGGATGCATGCACTGTCCTGGCACCATTTGAGGAGGCCACGAGGATGGTGAGCAGTGACAGTGCATGCATCAGTGACACTGTACCTCTTGTCCACCTGTTGGAGCACACGCTGCGTGGAATAATGGACAGGGCACTTGAGGCAGAACAGAGGCAGGAAGAGGAGGACTTCCTTGCCTCTCAAGGCCCCCTTTACCCAGACAGTGTTCCTTCTGTCCCACCCATCGCACAGGAAGAGGAGGAGGAGGATTGTGTCAGCATGGAGGTGGAGGCTGGCACTCAGCATCATCAGCAGCAGTCTTTTAGGGATGATTTACAGTCCCAAGAAACCAGTGGACTTGTACGTGGCTGGGAGGAGGTAGCTGCGGATCATGTCGTCCTTAGTGACCCAGAGGACTCCGGACTGAATGCCTCAGCTAACCTACGCTGCATGGCCTCCCTGATCCTGCAAAGTCTGCGGAAGGATCCTCGTATTCTTCGGATCAAGGAGAGGGACCATTACTGGCTGGCCACTCTCCTTGATCCACGGTACAAGGGTAAGGTTGCGGACCTTATGTTACCGTCGCAGAGGGAGCAGAGGATGAGACAACTCCGGGAGGCCTTGCAGAAAGGTCTGTGCAACGCGCTCCCAGAGACAACGAGTTGCTGAGGCTTCGGGCAGTCAAAGAAGGAGCGGTGGGGAAGGTGGCCGTCTGACCGATGCGTTCAGACAATTCTTTAGTCCGCAGCCCCAAAGTATGATCGGTTCCAGCAACCATCGCCAGCGTCTGATATACATGGTGCAGGAATACCTAGGGGCAAGGTCAGACTTGGACACCTTCCCCACCGAAAATCCTCTGGCTTACTGGGTCTTGAGGATGGATCACTGGCCAGAGCTTGCACAGTATGCAATTGAGCTACTGGCCTGTCCTGGTAATGTCCCCATTTTCCCCATGCATTTTTTGACCTGTAAAGGCCTTTTTGGGCCCTCCATGCCTATTTCCCTTCACTAACCTCTCCAGCATGCTATCGTGGGCGCAAACCCAGCTAGCCTTCTATTTTCCTTTTCCTTTTTGTGGGGTCATTGCCCGCGTAGTTTGACAACCTTCCCCCCCCCCCTAAAGATGTTACCAATTTTTTAGTTCTCAATCAAGCTCAGCAGAGTGGTCGAGCCTTTTTTGGGATCCCCCACAATCACCTTAGGCCCCCCCTTAGTTTATTTTAGAATGTCCACTCAGCGGGGGTGAGGCATCTGCTAAGTGGGCCTTTGTTTATTGGTAGGAAATACTCCCCTAAATAATAATGTTAGAATGATGTTGGTCAACAATGTTTTTGTGTGTAATCTGCTTGCACTGTAAACATAAACTGTACTAATGTCTTCTTTTTGTTTGACTCCACAGTTCCCTAGCACACCACAGGAATGGCTGACTGTGGCCTCCCAATTTGCCCAGCGGTGGGATTTCCCCAACTGCGGAGGGGCAATTGATGGGAAGCAAGTCCACATGGTGTCGCCACCCCGTTCGGGGTCATACTATTTTAACTATAAAGGTTTTAATAGCATAGTGTTAATGGCGGTGGTGTCGGCACGGTACGAGTTCCTGTATGTGGACGTGGGGAAGAACGGCCGGATGTCCGATGGCGGAGTATTCTCTGAGACAGAGTTCGCTCACCGTCTGCAGGCTGGGGGAGTCTTGCACTGCCTCCAGATGCAGAGAACGTGGAAGGGCTACCGTTCGTTTTCATCGCGGATGAAGCTTTTGGACTAGGACCACACCTCATGCGGCCGTTTCCCCAACGCACCCTCACCCCGGAGAGGAGGGTTTTTAATTACCGGCTGGCCAGAGTCTGGAGAGTTGTGGAGAATGCCTTCGGGATAATGGCCAGCCGGTTCCGCCTGTTCCAGACAGCTATCAATTTGGCGGATTATAAACTGAACAACATTGTGTACTGCTGCTGCTTGTTGCACAATTTTTTAAGAAAATACTCCACAAATTATGTGTCATCAGTTGGGTCTGAGGCCGGTCCCTCTGAACTGATAAATCTGACCGGCCTCAGCACTGCCCGTACTGGCTTGGCCCCCCAAAGTGCCCGTGAAGTACGTCAGAAATACGTAGAGTACTTCACGGGTAGGGGGGCCATCGCAATGCCAGACCACATCTGAACTTTGATGTTACCTTTTTTAAATAAACAAAAATATTTGATTTGCTACAAACTTGTGTTGTCATTCTTTGATTTGTGGTTTATGTGTCTCCCAGGTTCTAGTAGTGCCAAGTGTATTTCTCCTTATTAGTAAATAGCCTCCAATCTCAGAGGTAAAAACACTCATTTTGCATCTTCAGAACTGCTATTGAGCATAGAAACAACAAGGCACACCTTTTTTCGACTTCCCCAATGTTTTTATTGATTGCAACACAGTTTTGTTTTTTTTTCGAAAGATTTTTTTGTGGTGTTTTGTGTGGCTTTTTTGGCAGAAACATGCATGGGTCAAAAGCCACATTTTTTTTCATTAAAAAGTAATAAAATAACACAGTGAAAAATACAAACAGGAGATGGGGTGATGTTACCCCTGATCCATCCCAAATGTGAAGAAACACACTTTCTTTTTGGGGCTCAAATGGGTATCTTCAACATGATCCCATGGCTAGGGTAAACATGTGCTATCTGCCATCATGGGGGATCAATGGACATGCTTTGGGGGTGAAAACCCTTCCTCTCCCCTACTTGAGGAGGGAGGAAGAGGTTGCACCCCAAAACAGGGACATAGATATCCTGTGACGGCAGATAGCACATGTTGAGTCTTTAGTGTGTGCATCTTCACATTTGGGCTGGTGGAAATCCCATAGAAAAATTCCAACACATAACAAAACACACAAAAAGGGGGGGGGGTCACACTATTCTCCCCAAAATATCTATCATGTTTTTATATTTTTGCTCAATCACAATCATTCTCTTTCTCATAATGTCCATTTCTCTACTGCATTCCATGATTTCCTGAATGATTATTTTGGCGCTGGCACTCGAGAATGGAGGATTTGGACTTCCTGACACACCCCCACGTTCAGTCCCTAAAAAGAAAAAAATATTTTAAAACTATGCAGGCCTACATCTGTATTTACCTTGAAGTTGTGGTGACAGACACTGACCTGTTGTGCTGATAAGCTCCACCTCTCCTTCCTCCACCTCTCCTTCCTCCACCTCCACTTTCTCCCCCTCCGCTTCCTGAACCTGCTGAACTTTGTCTGCTTTGGGATCTTCAGGGAGTTTCTGTGGTGTTGGGTTGCTCGTCTCATGAGCATGGTGTCCTCCCACTCTCCTCTCCCCTATGGGAATAGAAAAAAAAATGTATCCTTTTAGCCCACAGACTTTTTAGGCCTGAAAATGGATTCTCAATGTTTTAAAGTGGGGTCCAATTGATATTTGGCCCTGAGTTTCAAGATGAACATATGAGATCTTGCAAACTCAACAAAGCAACATGTTATTTTGGAGGACACTCACAAATTCACTTGGATAAACACCAAGGTATCCACTGGACCACCTGTGTGTGACACCGTTAAGAAATTTGGTCATGTGGCCCAGAGTATAGTATCTTGATGAAGAACAAAAAAGAGTACACAACTGCTGGAGTGTCATCTCCTTTACCCAGAATACAGTTTATTCTTTCATTCACATTCTAAATTTCCTTACAACACATCATCTAGCCAACAATGTGTAGATAAACATTGTTGAAGTAAAATGAGGCATGCCCACATGTAGTTTACGTGGATATGTGCCAAACATGTTTGGGGGAAGAGCAGCAATTTTTTGTTCAACACATTTAGCAAATAAGTGGACTCTCCACTTAACAGAAAAGTTGAGATTTTAAAATGTGAAACCAGTCAAGCCAAGCACATGGTGCAAAACATGGAAGAATACATATTACAATGTGAAAGAACACAGTAAAATAAACTTACTTTTTTCAATGCTTTTTATAAGCTTCCTATACTGCTCCGGCTCCCTGAGCTTCAGGTCTGACCACCTTTTACAGAGTTGTTCCTTGGATCTCCTGACCCCATATTTTTTATAGAGAGTCTTCGCAACTTTGTCCATAATTTGTGACTTCCGGAGATTAGGGGTGTCGTATGGGCCATGCTTGCCGTCGTAATCCTTCCTCCGCAGAATGTCCACCATCTCCGCCATCTCAGAAAAAGACATATTAGTCGCCTTGTATCTTTTTTGACTGGATCGGGACGTTTCCGCCTCCGGGCTTTCCCCGTCGGTAATTTCAAGTAAAGAAGCCACCTGTGTCTGCGACATGTCACCGTCTCACACTGTGCGCCGATCGTTAAGGGGCAGGGAAATCCTGGATAGTCCGTCATGGGCGGGCGACGAGGGCGGAGTTACACACATGCGCAGGGTATAAAAAGGGGAAAGAAGTTATTAGGGATGCGCGGAGTAAGGACGACCGGAAGTGAACCAACGAAGTGAACTAAGGTAAGAAGGGAACTCGGGCCTGCAGTGGCCTATAATGGTTCATGATTGTAAAGGGCAATATTGTGATAAGTTGAGGAGAATCAATTCTGATCCTTTACTTTTTTTTCTTTTGTTTTTTACTTGTTGTTCAAAAAAGATGCAGAAACTACGAGAGCCGGAGGTGATGCTGATTTTTATCATAATTATTGTCCACTAAGTAATATTGTGTTGAACTGTTTGGATTAGCCATAAATGATATCACCCCCCCCCCCAAAAAAAAACAACCAGGAAAGAGATCAAAATTGTGTGTGATAGATTCCCCAAATAATCAAATTTTTCATTTTTTTTTAAAAACAGGATGAGGCAAGCCATTAGGAAGAGGGTCAGGAGTGTGGCAGGCAGGAGGAGGCAGGGCCAAGTGGGACTCAGCAGGTCCCCAGGCCTAGTGGCAGCACCGTCTCCCAAGTGGCTCCCCTCCACGTCAGACCGCCAAAACAACGGCGGATGACACAAGTGGAGGAGGAGTCACTAAAGATGATTCAGGAGGCTGCTGCTATCATGAGGGCCCCCCTCAACCCTACGGAGGGGTTTAGCACCTATCTGGCGGATAAGTTGCTCAGAATGGAGGCGGGACAACGGGCCCTTTGTGAGCACCTTATATATATGGCCGTACACATGGGGGCGAGGGGGCTGCTGACTGAGGCCACCCATATCTCGCAGCAGGCCAATCCCTCTCCTCCTTCTCCTCCTCCTCCTGCCACATCACCACCCACAGTGGCCCAGCCTGCAAGGGTGCGTGGACGGGGCCGTGGAGAGAACGCTGCAGAGAGGCATGGATGAAAGGCTACAGGGAAGAGCAGGAGGTGATTCCCTGGCCTCGAGCTGCTCATCCAGAAATTGAAGGTTGATGGAGTACCACAGCTTGGGATGATGTATGTCTTTGGCTGCTGCTCCTGATTTCATGCTGTTGTTGATTTTATTATTGATCATAGTCAGGTCTGCATTTGGGATCTAAGGACTTTATATTCTCTGCTAATTTCTGAATAGTTGCCCTTCGGTTTTTGTTTGTTTTTTGTCCGAAATAAAGGGAAATTTGATTTCAGCCAACATACATGCCTGATGTGTTTTTTTTGGAAGTAGCAATAAGATTTCATAAATACAATGTGTAATTAATAACAAGGGACACCAACCTCCATGAGTAAAAAATAAAAATAATATGTTGTTCTGAGAAATTGACACACCAAAAAATGCACAACAAATTTAAAGACAAAAACAAAAAAAGGTGTAATTTGTGAGGTCGGCCTTGAAGAATTAAACTAATTATTCCTAAGATCACAAGAAAGAAGAAAGACATACGTTTGTCAGAACTCAGGAGAAAGATCTGCTGCCAAAATGACATTTTAAAGACCGTTCTAAAGCAACAAAACATGCGCTGCATTAAACGAAGCAATAACTTGCAGAATGACGAATGTGCTCTCTCCATTAGGAACGCTAGTTTTACCAGAACGAGCGCTCCCGTCTCCTAATTCAGTCTGAGCATGCGTGGGTATTTTAACCGATGGACTTGCCCATAGACGATCGGAAATTCCCATCGGTTTTTTATCCATCGGAAAAATTTAAAACAAGTTCTATTTTTTCCATCCGATGGAAAAAAGACCGATGGGTACCATACACGATCGGTTTGTCTGATGAAAACCATCCATCGGACGGTTTTCATCAGTTAAACCGATCGTGTGTACGGGGCTTTACTCATGGTTTCATCAGCTGGGTTCTGCATGGTGAAGGGAGTGAGCCAAAGGCTCACATGAGCAAGCCAGGAACCAAAAGTGGACAAAGAGGACTCTAAAGCCCCATACACACGATCGGTTTGACTGATGAAAACCGTCCGATGGATGGTTTTCATCAGACCAACCGATCGTGTATGGTACCCATCGGTCTTTTTTCCATCGGTTGTAAAAAATAGAACTTGTTTTTAAATTTTCCGATGGATAAAAAACCGATGGGAATTTCCGATCATCTATGGGCAAGTCCATCGGTTAAAAAACCCACGCATGCTCAGAAGCATTAAACTTAATTTTTCTCGGCTCATCGGAGTGTTTTACGTCACCGCATTTGGAACGGTCGGTTTTTTGACTGATGGTGTGTGGCCAAGACTGATGAAAAACAGTTTAATCGGATTTGCGATGGACAAATCCATCGGACGAAAATCCATAGGTTATCCGATCATGTGTACGGGGCTTTACTCTTGAGTATATGCTTTTAACATTCATTCCCCTCACCCAAAACCACCCACACTTGCTTCCTGTCCAATCAGATAATGCAAAGCTATTTCTTCTCCTCTCTTTGAAGCTCATAGCCACACCAGGGGGGCTGGAGTGGAGACAAGCCCTTTGATCATGCAGATGCTAATATGCTACAAAGCTTTGACTGTAAAGTCCAGAACTATGATCTTAAAGCAGAGCTCCGCCGGAAAAAAAAATATTAAAAGCCAGCAGCTACAGCTACAGCAGCTGCTGGCTTTTAATATTTGGACACTTACCTGTCCTGGAGTCCAGCGACGTCCGCAGCAGAGGACGAGCGATCGCTCGTCGCTCTGCTGCTCCCTCCGCCATCCTCGCTGAGGGAACCAGGAAGTGAAGCCCTGCGGCTTCATGCCCGGTTCCCTACGGCGCATGCGCGAGTCGCGCTGCGCCGTTCTGATTGGTGATCCTGTGTTCTGGGAGCCGAGTGTCTCCCAGAACACCAAGGGAAGTCTGCGGGAAGTAACGTCACTCCCGCAGATTCACGGAGAGAGGACTCCCGGATGTGGGTGAAAATACCTGTCTTAGACAGGTATCTTCACCCCCCTCCCCCCTGAAAGGTGTCAATTGTGACACCGGAGGGGGGGAGGGTTCCAAATAGCAAAAGTTGCTATTTAGGGTGGAGCTCCACTTTAAGCCATGTTTGCTCCTCCAACACCGGAGTAAGGTGGGTCTGGTGGAAAAAGTTAACTTGTATGACTCGGTCTCGGGAAGCAATGACAGACGTTTTGTAGGTATCACTGAATTCCGACCAGTCCTCGGCCTCTAAGGAGATGTCCATAGAGGTCCATTTGTCCTGAGCTCTATGGAATCTGGGGTTAGAATCGGTCAGCAGGGTTGCGTAATAAGTGGAAATAAGTTTAGTGGGATCTGGTTGTCGGAGCAATTTTTCCAATGGTGGCAGGTCAGTGGGGTCTTTCAGGGAACCAAACTGGGCCTGCATAGCATGCCGAAGCTGGTAGTAGTAAAATAAGTATGAGTTTGGTAGGTCAAAGTCTAAGCGTAGTTGAGAGAACGTTTTAAAGCCCTGAGCGTTGTATAAGTGACATAGGTATTTGACACCATTAGAGTACCAGCGATTGGGATCAGGAAGAGAGTACAGTTCCTGCAGGTTAGGGTTGAACCACAGAGGGTTGTTAGGGGACTGCGACCAGGTATGCGTGGATACCTTCTTGACAATGTAAAAGAAAGATGAAAAGGAGGTGACCAATAGAGAGGTTCCGGGGCGGTCAGGGACCCGTCCTCTGTAGATGATATTATGCAAAGTCTCCAGAGAGGATGCTATAGCCCCCTCAGTGGAGGTACAAGCATTTGCTGGGACTGGACACAGCCAATCATGGATGTGCACCAACTGGGATGCTAAGTAATAGAGGAAGAAATTTGGAAATGCCAGGCCCGCCAAGTGTGCCGGTCATCTCAATGTTTCAAGTGCCACCCTGGGGGAGCCGCCCTTCCACAGGAAAGTCATGCATATTGTGTCTATACATTTAAAGATAGCTTTAGGCACCTTGCAAGGGGAGTTAGCAAGGATATAAAGTAATCTTGGTAAGTAAATCATTTTTAAAACATTGGCCCTTCCCATGAGGTCCAATGGCAAGTCCATCCACTGCTTGGTCTGCTCCTGAAGGTGGACCAATAGGGGATCTAGGTTATTGGTGATATATGAAGATAAAGGGGTTTGCACCACAACCCCAAGGTACCTAAAGGAGGACACCACCTGAAGTTTGGAATCTGGGTGAATTAGGGGGGGCACAGCCACGTCCAGAGGAAAAAGACTGGACTTATCCCAGGCGGTAATCTCCATCAATAAAGCCTGCAGTGACCCATCTTTATCAGCCAGATACACCAATGTGTCATCCGCATATAGTGAAATGCGTTCTTCTATAGTGGCAATTGGGAGACCCCTGATGGAAGGGGGGAGGACCGGATATGTACTGCCAGTGGCTCCATGGCCAGGGCAAACAAGAGGGGTGACAACGGGCACCCCTGTCGCGTGCCCCTAGTTATCGGAAAGGGTTCAGTGATAGAGGAGTTGACCCGCACCCAAGCTACCGGGGAAGTGTAAAGAAGTTTTACCCATGCTATCACCCGTGGGCCAAAGCCATACATTTGTAGTACCCGAAAAAGATATGGCCATTCCACACTATCGAACACCTTGCATGTGTCCAAGGACACAATCGCATGGGTGGGAGGACAGTAGTGTGGATACTGTAGGTTGTGGAATAGCCTGCGAATATTCATTCTGGTGGACCTGCCGGGAATAAAGCCCCCTTGATCACTGTGAACTAGGGACGTTACTACATCATTTAGGCGGTTAGCTAAAATCTTGGCCAGAATCTTAACGTCCACATTGATGAGAGAAAAGGGATGGTAAGATTCGCATTTAACCACTTAAGGACCGGACAATTACGCAGCTTAATGACCAGAGGTGTTTTCACAATTTGGCACTGCGCTGCTTTAACTGGAAATTGTGCGGACATGCAATGTTGTACCCAAACGAAATTTGCGTCCCTTTCTTCCCACAAATAGAGCTTTATTTTAATGGTATTTGATTGCCTCTGCGATTTTTATTTTTTGCGATATAAATGGAAAAGGACCGAAAATTTTGAAAAAAAAACATTTTCTACTTTTTGTTATAAGAAAAATCGAATAAACTAAATTTTAGTCATACATTTAGGCCAAAATGTATTCAGCCACATGTCTTTAGTAAAAAAATGTCAATAAGCGTATATTTATTGGTTTGCGCAAAAGTTATAGCGTCTACAAACTAGGGTACATTTTCTGGAATTTACACAGCTTTTAATTTATGACTGCCTATCTCATTTCTTGAGGTGCTAAAATGGAAGCGCAGTACAACCCCCCCCCCCAAATGACCCCATTTTGGAAAGTAGACACCCCAAGAAAATTTCTGAGAGGCATGTTGAGCCCATTGAATATTTTTTTTTTGTCCCAAGTGATTGAATAATGACAAAAAAAAAAAAATTACAAAAAGTTGCCACTAAATTATATATTGCTTACACATGCCATGGTTATATGTGGAATTGCACCCCAGAATACATTTTGCTGCTTCTCCCGAGTACGGGGATACCACATGTGTGGGACTTTTTGGGTGCCTAGCCGCGTACGGGACCCCAAAACCAATCAATGCCTTCAGGATTTCTAAGGGTGTAAATGTTTGATTTCACTCCTCACTACCTATCACAGTTTTGAAGGCCATAAAATGCCAAAATAGCACAACCCCCCCCCCCCCAAATGATCCCATTTTGGAAAGTAGGCAACCCAAGCTATTTGCTGAGAGGCAAGTTGAGTCCATGGAATATTTTATATTTTGCCACAAGTTGCGGGAATATGACAAACTTTTTTTTTTTGCACAAAGTTGTCACTAAATGATTTATTGCTCACACATGCCATGGGCATATGTGAAATTACACCCCAAAATACATTCTGCCGCTTCTCCTGAGTACGGGGATACCACATGTGTGGGACTTTTTGGGAGCCTAGCCGCGTACGGGACCCCAAAAACCAAGCACCGCCTTCAGGATTTCTAAGGGCATACATTTTTGATTTCACTCCTCACTACCTATCACAGTTTTGAAGGCCATAAAATGCCAAGATGGCACAAAACCCCCCCAAATGACCCAATTTTGGAAAGTAGACACCCCAAGCTATTTGCTGAGAGGCATGTTGAGCCCATTGAATATTTTCTTTTTTTGTCCCAAGTGATTGAATAATGACAAAAAGAAAAAAAAAATGTACAAAAAGTTGTCACTAAATGATATATTGCTCACACATGCCATGGTTATATGTGGAATTGCACCCCAAAATAAATTTTGCTGCTTCTCCTGAGTACGGAGATGCCACATGTGTGGGACTTTTTGAGAGCCTAGCCGCGTACGGGACCCTGAAAACCAACACCGCCTTCAAGATTTCTAAGGGCGCAAATTTTTGATTTCACTCCTCACTACCTATCACAGTTTTGAAGGCCATAAAATGCCAAAATAGCACAAAACCCACCCAAATTACCCCATTTTGGAAAGTAGACACCCCAAGCTATTTGCTGAGAGGCATGGTGAGTATTTTACAGCTCTCATTTGTTTTTGAAAATTAAGAAAGGAAATCATTTATTTTTTTTCAATTTTCAAAACTTTGTTACAAAAAGCGAGATCTGCAAAATACTCACCATACCTCTCAGCAAATAGCTTGGGGTGTCTACTTTCCAAAATTGGGTCATTTGGGGGGGGTTTTGTGCCATCTGGGCATTCCATGGCCTCCGAAACTGTGATAGGCAGTGAGGAGTGAAATCAAAAATTTACACCCTTAGAAAGCCTGAAGGCGGTGCTTGGTTTTTGGGATCCCGTACACGGCTAGGCTCCCAAAAAGTCCCACACATGTGGTATCCCCGTACTCAGGAGAAGCAACAGAATGTATTTTGGGGTGCAATTCCACATATAACCATGGCATGTTTGAGCAATATATCATTTAGTGACAGCTTTTTGTACATTTTTTTTTTTTGTCATTATTCAATCACTTGGGACAAAAAAAATATTCAATGGGCTCAAGATGCCTCTCAGCAAATAGCTTGGGGTGTCTACTTTCCAAAATGGGGTCATTTGGGGGGGGGGGGGGTTTGAACTGTCCTGGCATTTTATGCACAACATTAGGAAGCTTATGTCACACATCATCCACTCTTCTAACCACTTGAAGACAAAGCCCTTTCTGACACTTTGTTTACATGAAAACATTTATTTTTGTTGCAAAAAAATTACGTTGAACCCCCAAATATTATATATATTTTTAAAGCAAAGACCCTACAGATTAAAATAGTGGGTGCATTTTTTTTTCCACACGCGCAGCGATTTTTCAAACGCATTTTTTTGGGAAAATATACACTTTTTTTATTTTAATGCACTAAAACACACTATATTGCCCAAATGTTTGATGAAATAAAAAAGAGGATCTTAGGCCGAGTACATGGATACCAAACACGACATGCTTTCAAAATTGCGCACAAACGCGCAGCGGCGACAAACTACATACATTTTTAAAAGCCTTTACAGGTTACCACATTAGATTTACAGAGGAGGTCTACTGCTAAAATGACTGCCCTCGATCTGACCTTCGTGGTGATACCTCACATGCACGGTGCAATTGCTGTTTACATATGACGCTTTGCGCAAGAGCAGGGAGGGACAGGGGTGCTATTTTTTTTTTTTATTATTTATTTTGCTTTTTTTATTTTATTTTTAAACTGTTCCTTCCATTTTTTTTTTTTTTTTACCATTTTTATTGTTATCTCAGGGAATGTAAATATCCCCCATGATAGCAATAGGTAGTGACAGATACTCTTTTTTTGAAAAAAATTGGGGGGTTAGACCCTAGATCTTTCCTCTGCCCTCAAAGCATCTGACCACACCAAGATCGGTGTGATAAAATGCTTTCCCAATTTCCCAGTGGCGCTGTTTATGTCCGGGGGGGGGGGGACATTCCCTCCTACTGCTTGTAAAAGCAGTCTAGAGGCTAATTAGCCGCTATAATTGCTTTTACATGAAAGCCGACCGCTGGCTGAAAAGAATGATACCAAGATGATACCTAAACCCGCAGGCATCATTCTGGTATAACCATTCAAAGTCCAGCAACATACCAGTACGTTGCTGGTCCTTATTGAACATGTATTGCAATCTATATTTTCATGCAGCCTGAAAAAAAGAGATTGATCGGTGGGTGTACCCACCATTAGAATACCTCCCTTCATCCACCCACTTCTAATGATGGGCATACATGCACTATTTATATATGCCGAAGCATGGGGGCATCCTCCCGCAAAAAAGTTATGCCCCGTACACACGTTCTGACATTTCCACGGGCAAGCCTCCGTCGGAATTTCGACCGTATGTACGCGGCATAAAAGGTTATGCTGCGTACATATGGTCAGACTTTTCCACGGGCAAGCCTCCGTTGGAATTTTGACCGTATGTACGCGGCATTAGGAGCAAAATCGCTCCTCCGCCCCTGCTGCCCCCATGCTTCGGCATATATGCTCTTTTTTTTACTGTGGTGGTGAAATCACCTCCTACAGAGTTGAAGTCACGGCTTTATGTATCGTGGGAGCGAATGCTGTTGCTGTCAAGATAAATAAATCCGCGCTGCAACTGAATGGCGTACCTGAAAACAAAAAGTTACATACCTGAAAAGCAAGCATGATAAAACATTGCAGAATAGATTACAGTAAAAAAGAGCAGAACAATAGAGAGAAAATAGAGAGAGAGAGAGAGAACAATAAAACGACAACTATTTTTGTTTTTTTAATTTTATATATTTTTTGTGTTTTGTTTTTTAGGTTTTTTTTCTTTACACTTTTTTTTTTACTTAACTGTAACGGTTCGGGTCTCTCAAAATGTGATGGCATCTTGGGAGACCCTGTGTAAGTGTGTCCTGTTCTGTGCAATGCTGTACCCTACGCTAAAACTTCACTTTTGAGTGGTAGCGTTCAAAACATTTACCAATGCACAGACCAGGATTGTCAGGACAGAGTGGGCAAAAATAACGGGTGTCACGCCTAAATCCGCGCTTGCTACAGACACGACATCTTTTTTGGGGGGCTCGTTGGGTAGGGGTACTCTTGAGGACATACGGATAATGCCTCTCATGCAGCCGGCTTACTGCATTTGGTAGGGGATGGTGAGGTGCAGAACCGCCTGGATACAGGAGTTCTGTGACTATCTCATCCTGGAATTTTAGGAGAGATAACGTCCCGCCTGAAGCTCTGTATAGCACATGAGCGTTCAGCAAAGCCAATTGAAATAAGGATAGAGACACTTTTTTGTACCAGCGTCTCGCCTTACGGGCAATGTTATACGGCGCCAACTTCTGGTCGTTGAGGTCCACCCCTCCCATATTTTGGTTATATTCGTGGACACAGAGGGGCTCCTCCACAACACCAGTCGCCGTACGAATTTGGGTTGTCGTGTCTGCGTGAAGGGAGGTAAGAAGGAAAACATTCTTATTATCCCTCCACTTCACAGCGAGCAAATAATTACACTTCAAGCAGGCTCTCTCCCCCAGCCTAAGACGGGAATCTACAAGCCCCTGGGGAAAGCCCCGGTGATTAGGTCGCACGGTGCCACATGCTCCAATCTGATGATCAAACAAGTGACTAAAAAGTGGCACGCTCGTGTAATAATTGTCCACATACAAGTGGTACCCCTTTCCGAATAAGGGTGACATCAAGTTCCACACTATCTTGCCAGCGCTCCTTATGTAATCCGGGAAGTAGACCGACTCAATCTGACTATCTTTTCCCTCGTAAACCGTAAAGCTCCATACATAGCCTGTTGCCCTGTGACAGAACTTATAGAGCTTGACCCCGTATCTGGCACGCTTGCTGGGAAGGTACTGCTTGAAAGACAAGCGGACAGAAAATTTAATCAGGGACTCATCAACGCAGACAACTTGATCGGGAATAAACAAGGCTGCAAAACATTCGTTGAAGTGGTTTATGAGGGGCCGAATTTTGTAGAGTCGGTCGTATTCAGGGTCTCCACGTGGACGACAAAGTTCATTGTCGTTGAAGTGCATGAACCGCAAAATCTGCTCGTATCGTGTCCTGGGCATGGAGGCAGAGAACACGGGCATGTGGTCAATTGGGTGCGTGGACCAATAAGCACGTATTGACGAAAATTTATGTGTGCCCATGTTGAGGGAAAGGCCCAGAAAATTCTTAAATTCTTAAATTCGGAAACCGTAATTGGTCTCCAATTTTTGGCAATGGAAGGCAACTGGGGATTAGCGGCGATGAATTGACCAGCATATAAATTACTCTGGTCCACAACAGATCTATAGAGATCTTCCGTGAAAAACAGCGAATAAAAATCAATTGGCATAAAATCAGCAGTTTCCACCTAAATACCGGGTTGGGCAGTGAATGGGGGAAGTACGGGTTCTGCAGAAGTGGTGGGGACCTAATCAGGATAGGCAAATTCTGCAGGAAGGGCACTATGGGCACGACGGGCCTGCCTTTGTCTTCTTCTTCTTGGTGGCAGCGGGACACTACTTGTGCTTGCCACCTCGCCAGCTTGAACTGCACTTATGGGACTCGCCACGTCACCACGTGATACTGCAGTGCTGGATGTACGCCCAGGCTGTACTAGGCCGCTGGTGCTTGCCAGTTCACCAGAAGGAATACCGGCGCTAGTACTACTCTGCTCCATGATACGAGAGACCTGCGGTTCTTGCTCCTCAACAACCTCAGAAGATCGGGATCGGGTGCGCCTGACCTTAGCAGGGACCTCATCATCTTCGTCGCCCGGGCTATCTGACATGGAGCCGCTGTCTTCTACGGGAAGGTATTCTGAGCCTGAATCTGACAGATCCGTGACCTCCTCTTCACTATCTGTCATGCTCAGAATCTCGTAGGCCTCTTTACTAGTGTACCTTTGATTTTCCATTTTGGGCTCTAAATTTAGGGGTACACTAGTAAGATTCACAGGAAAAAAAGCACCTGACTGTCGTCAGCAAATATCTCAAACGCTACAAAAAAAAACTGTTAGCGATCGCAGGGATCAGGCCTGACTCTGCGAACGCTGCAGTTATGTGTGTTGTGTTTGGTAAGTTACAGTGATCGATCGATACTGCACTTGGGTGGGCTGGGCTGGGCTGGGCGGAGGGGCTAAACGCAGGTGCTAGCAGGTATCTGGGCTGATCCCGCTAACACTGCGTTTTTGGGAACCCTAAACCGCTGGGGACGCTAGTATAGATCTGATCAGATCAGATATTGATCTGTTCAGATACTATACCACTAAGGGAGGTGTATGCTTTGCGCGTGGGTGTTAGCGTTACTGGCACTAACCTAACGCTGCCTGGGGCGACGCAGACCCTCTCTGGCGCTAAAACCTAATTGATATCACCCGCCGGGCGATCAGGGGGTTAAACCTTTATTGGGTTATGTAACGGCACCCCAAGTATGAAAGGGGTTAACGCCATTTAGGATATTCCCTCTCTGGACACACATCCACTGCCGATCCTCCACAGTCAGGCGACCGCTTCCCATAGGATTACGTAATCCTTCCAAACATACGAGACAAACACTCTGTATCTTTCCAACTAGACTGACACTTTTTATTCAAACACTGCAAGTTTCATACACACAGAGAGGAGTTTCTTACTTTCCTCTCACAAAGCATTTTTGATCAGACCTAATTTACATGAGCTAATTAACTACAGCTGATGACTCAGACACATGACCTTTAGGCTAGCCTCACTGTCTCCCAATACACATTATTTTGACATCTCTTAAGAGACAATAGGTGGGTTCGTTAGCTAATCCCTTTACATCTTAAATGACTATGCATAACCTTTATGTTCCCCAGACTGTCTGTTTACAATACACACAAGTACAGAGTTAATTATCACAATGAAAGAGCCTCAGAAGCCATCCTAGATTCATTTACATCACACAGGCAGGGGCTGGAGGTGATGACATTAGCATCTAACAGTATGTGTCCCAACATCATGAAGGAGTCACTTTTCAGTTAACCTGTTGAGTTCATAATCAAACAGTAAATAGTTCTTTACAGATATCCTGGGGAATATTGTGGAAAAATATCACTGTCCCATTTTAAAGCAATCCAAGACATATTCTTATGCCCCATACACACGATCGTTTTTCATGCCGTTAAAAATGCCATTTTCAAAAATGGCCATTAAAAATGATCGTGTGTATGCTCCAGAGCATTTTTAACGACGTGAAAAACGGCCATTAAAAATTTCGAACATGCTCTCTTTTTTCACGTCGTTTTTCATGTCGTTTTTTTTAACGACGTGAAAAACGATAGTGTGTATGCTTTAACGACGTGAAAAAAACGTGCATGCTCAGAATCAAGTATGAGACGGGAGGGCTCGTTCTGGTAAAACTAGCGTTCGTAATGGAGATAGCACATTCGTCACGCAGTAACGGACTGAAAAGCACGAGGCTGAAAAGCGCGAATCATTGCTCAACAAACTTTACTAACATGAAGGGTGGCGCCATTAGAGCGGAACTTATAGTGCCGTCGTACATGGTATACGTCACTGCGCTTTGCTTGATTGTTTTTTAAAATGATCGTGTGTACGCAAGACAGGCTTGAGAGGAAACATGAAAAAAAACGACGTGAAAAACAGCAAGAAAAAAAATGGCAAGAAAAACGATCGTGTGTATGGGGCATTAATGTCCATTATTTTCTTGCTCACCCTGTGCCCAAAGTGACCCCTGTCACACATCTCCCCTTTCGGCAGGAGACTAACACAGGAGGAGACCCCCAGACAGGTTGATTCCGAAGTTAGTCCATAGTTCCATTCCTCTAATGCCTGGACAACCCATCAGCATTGCCATTTTGCTTACCGGGTCAGTAGCTGATGGGGAAGTTGTAAGGTTGTAGGGCGAATAATGGAATTCAGTTCTGGAACAGTCACTGGCTTTGCTCTCTCATGGCTCCCAAAACTTGTTGCTGATGCTCTTGGGAAAGGTAAGGCAAAACCTGGGCGCAAATCCCATTTAACCTTTTGATAATTTCAGCCTGTTTGTGCATTTCAATGTTCAAGCCATGGGACATTTCATAATACATGACGTAGTGTCGTTGCATCTCCGATTTCTCCCTGACCAACTTGTCACATTCCAATTCTAGACTGTGATATTTTGACTGATCTAAGGTACATGACAGGGGAGATAGTCTTACCCAGTTCTCAGCCGCAAGCGGGCCGGTTCCAGCAGCATGGGTCTGGGCACAGGTAGTCACTGGGTTGGCTTCAGCGGGGCCCATCGGGGCGTAAGCAGAAACGAGGGGGGCCAAATCATTCCCCAGTAGTACATCCGCTGGCAAATCCTTCATCACCCCCACATTCACGTGTCCCGAACCAACCCCCCAATCCAGGTGAACACGGGCAACGGGTAGCCGGAAGATGGTACCTCCCGCTACTCTTACGGCTACAGTGACTCCGGTGTGTTGGCTCTCTGGGATGAGGTTCTTCTGTAGTAGGGTCATGGTGGCGCCACTATCACGTAGGCCATTGGCTACCGTTCCATTAACCCGGACAGTCTGCCTGTGTTGTTGCCTGTTGTCCCGGTTAGCTGCTTGTATTGGATCAGCCTCGTGAAAGACGCCCCAATGTTCTTCCTCCTCAACGCAGTGGGCCGCAGGCATGGATGTGCGGGGGCTCCCCCTTGCTGGCTGTCTCCATGACTGGGACTGGATGGCTGGATTCAACGGACAGTCTGGCTTTTTGTGCCCTAGCTGTTTACATCCGAAACACCTGATGGGTTGTGAGTAGTCCTGGGACTTGAATCTGGGCTGCTGAGGATAAGTGGCTGCTGGAGGTGGTGCTGAAGTTGGGTTAGAGGCTGGTAAACTGGGCCGGGATAGTGGATAGCGCTCGCTTCCGCCTGACCTTCGAGAGTCCAGATATTCATCGGCCAAAGTAGCCGCTTGCTGTACAGTCCGTGGTCACTTATCTCGCACCCAATCCCGTAATACCGGAGGGGTGTGGTTAAAGAACTGTTCTAAGAGTACTAGCTGGGTGATGTCCTCTATGGTATGAGCGTGGCTTCCCTGGAACCAGCCCTTAAGGTTTCGCTGCAGACGATGTGCCCACTCCACGTATGTTATGTGGGTTTGTTTCCGGGATTCTCGAAACTTAATCCGGCTGGCTTCGGGTGTAATGGGAAATCGGGCTAGCAGAGCTTCTTTTACCCGGTCATAGTCTTTAGCGTCCTCATCCTCCAGGGCCCGATACGCATCCGCCGCTCTGCCAGTTAAATTACTTGCCAGTAAGGCGACCCAATCTTGGGGCAGTACTTCATGTATCTGGCATAGTCTCTCAAAGTCCTGCAGGAACGCTTCAATTTCCTCCTCTCCTTCCTTAAATAGTTTGAACGCCTGAAAGGGCAACTTACGGACAGGCACTGCATCTTTAGGTGTTGTCTCTGATTGCTGTATTTCCGCCATTCTCCGCTCATGTTGCCACTCTAGTTCTCTCTCTTGTCGCTCCAGTTCTCTCTCTTGTTGCTCATCCTGCAGCTGGATGTCTCTAATGGCTTTCTGCATGGCGGTCTCTGATGGGTTAGCCCCATATAATGCCAACCGCTCTCGAACTCGTTGCTGAAACAAGTCTTCAACTGACCGGGGTCCTGCATCACCATCCCTCTGATCCATCTCGGCTAGCTCCCTGATCAAGGTGGCCTTGTTCTTTGTCCCACCGGTCCCTCCACGGCTCTCAAGTAAGTCTTTCAGCGTGGCTTTCCTGCAGGCTGCATAGCTGGTCATTCACCGTGGTGGTTTGGAGTGTCCCAGTAACTGGAGGGAAAATCCCACCGCTGCCAACCAATGTAATGGCACCCCAAGTATTAAAGGGGTTAACGCCGTTTAGAATATTCCCTCTTTGGACACACATCCACTGCCGATCCTCCACAGTCAGACGACCGCTTCCCATAGGATTAATCCTTCCAAACATACGAGACAAACCCTCTGTATCTTTCCAACTAGACTGACACTTTTTATTCAAACACTGCAAGTTTTATACACACAGAGAGGAGTTTCTTACTTTCCTCTCACAAAGCATTTTTGATCAGACCTAATTTACATGAGCTAATTAACTACAGCTGATGACTCAGACACATGACCTTTAGGCTAGCCTCACTGTCTCCCAATACACATTATTTTGACATCTCTTAAGAGACAATAGGTGGGTTCGTTAGCTAATCCCTTTACATCTTAAATGACTATGCATAACCTTTATGTTCCCCAGACTGTCTGTTTACAATACACACAAGTACAGAGTTAATTATCACAATGAAAGAGCCTCAGAAGCCATCCTAGATTCATTTACATCACACAGGCAGGGGCTGGAGGTGATGACATTAGCATCTAACAGTATGTGTCCCAACATCATGAAGGAGTCACTTTTCAGTTAACCTGTTGAGTTCATAATCAAACAGTAAATAGTTCTTTACAGATATCCTGGGGAATATTGTGGAAAAATATCACTGTCCCATTTTAAAGCAATCCAAGACATATTCTTATGCCCCATACACACGATCGTTTTTCATGCTGTTAAAAATGCCATTTTCAAAAATGGCCATTAAAAATGATCGTGTGTATGCTCCAGAGCATTTTTAACGACGTGAAAAACGGCCATTAAAAATTTCGAACATGCTCTCTTTTTTCACGTCGTTTTTCATGTCGTTTTTTTTAACGACGTGAAAAACGATAGTGTGTATGCTTTAACGACGTGAAAAAAACGTGCATGCTCAGAATCAAGTATGAGACGGGAGGGCTCGTTCTGGTAAAACTAGCGTTCGTAATGGAGATAGCACATTCGTCACGCAGTAACGGACTGAAAAGCACGAGGCTGAAAAGCGCGAATCATTGCTCAACAAACTTTACTAACATGAAGGGTGGCGCCATTAGAGCGGAACTTATAGTGCCGTCGTACATGGTATACGTCACTGCGCTTTGCTTGATTGTTTTTTAAAATGATCGTGTGTACGCAAGACAGGCTTGAGAGGAAACATGAAAAAAAACGACGTGAAAAACAGCAAGAAAAAAAATGGCAAGAAAAACGATCGTGTGTATGGGGCATTAATGTCCATTATTTTCTTGCTCACCCTGTGCCCAAAGTGACCCCTGTCACACATCTCCCCTTTCGGCAGGAGACTAACACAGGAGGAGACCCCCAGACAGGTTGATTCCGAAGTTAGTCCATAGTTCCATTCCTCTAATGCCTGGACAACCCATCAGCATTGCCATTTTGCTTACCGGGTCAGTAGCTGATGGGGAAGTTGTAAGGTTGTAGGGCGAATAATGGAATTCAGTTCTGGAACAGTCACTGGCTTTGCTCTCTCATGGCTCCCAAAACTTGTTGCTGATGCTCTTGGGAAAGGTAAGGCAAAACCTGGGCGCAAATCCCATTTAACCTTTTGATAATTTCAGCCTGTTTGTGCATTTCAATGTTCAAGCCATGGGACATTTCATAATACATGACGTAGTGTCGTTGCATCTCCGATTTCTCCCTGACCAACTTGTCACATTCCAATTCTAGACTGTGATATTTTGACTGATCTAAGGTACATGACAGGGGAGATAGTCTTACCCAGTTCTCAGCCGCAAGCGGGCCGGTTCCAGCAGCATGGGTCTGGGCACAGGTAGTCACTGGGTTGGCTTCAGCGGGGCCCATCGGGGCGTAAGCAGAAACGAGGGGGGCCAAATCATTCCCCAGTAGTACATCCGCTGGCAAATCCTTCATCACCCCCACATTCACGTGTCCCGAACCAACCCCCCAATCCAGGTGAACACGGGCAACGGGTAGCCGGAAGATGGTACCTCCCGCTACTCTTACGGCTACAGTGACTCCGGTGTGTTGGCTCTCTGGGATGAGGTTCTTCTGTAGTAGGGTCATGGTGGCGCCACTATCACGTAGGCCATTGGCTACCGTTCCATTAACCCGGACAGTCTGCCTGTGTTGTTGCCTGTTGTCCCGGTTAGCTGCTTGTATTGGATCAGCCTCGTGAAAGACGCCCCAATGTTCTTCCTCCTCAACGCAGTGGGCCGCAGGCATGGATGTGCGGGGGCTCCCCCTTGCTGGCTGTCTCCATGACTGGGACTGGATGGCTGGATTCAACGGACAGTCTGGCTTTTTGTGCCCTAGCTGTTTACATCCGAAACACCTGATGGGTTGTGAGTAGTCCTGGGACTTGAATCTGGGCTGCTGAGGATAAGTGGCTGCTGGAGGTGGTGCTGAAGTTGGGTTAGAGGCTGGTAAACTGGGCCGGGATAGTGGATAGTGCTCGCTTCCGCCTGACCTTCGAGAGTCCAGATATTCATCGGCCAAAGTAGCCGCTTGCTGTACAGTCCGTGGTCACTTATCTCGCACCCAATCCCGTAATACCGGAGGGGTGTGGTTAAAGAACTGTTCTAAGAGTACTAGCTGGGTGATGTCCTCTATGGTATGAGCGTGGCTTCCCTGGAACCAGCCCTTAAGGTTTCGCTGCAGACGATGTGCCCACTCCACGTATGTTATGTGGGTTTGTTTCCGGGATTCTCGAAACTTAATCCGGCTGGCTTCGGGTGTAATGGGAAATCGGGCTAGCAGAGCTTCTTTTACCCGGTCATAGTCTTTAGCGTCCTCATCCTCCAGGGCCCGATACGCATCCGCCGCTCTGCCAGTTAAATTACTTGCCAGTAAGGCGACCCAATCTTGGGGCAGTACTTCATGTATCTGGCATAGTCTCTCAAAGTCCTGCAGGAACGCTTCAATTTCCTCCTCTCCTTCCTTAAATAGTTTGAACGCCTGAAAGGGCAACTTACGGACAGGCACTGCATCTTTAGGTGTTGTCTCTGATTGCCGTATTTCCGCCATTCTCCGCTCATGTTGCCACTCTAGTTCTCTCTCTTGTCGCTCCAGTTCTCTCTCTTGTTGCTCATCCTGCAGCTGGATGTCTCTAATGGCTTTCTGCATGGCGGTCTCTGATGGGTTAGCCCCATATAATGCCAACCGCTCTCGAACTCGTTGCTGAAACAAGTCTTCAACTGACCGGGGTCCTGCATCACCATCCCTCTGATCCATCTCGGCTAGCTCCCTGATCAAGGTGGCCTTGTTCTTTGTCCCACCGGTCCCTCCACGGCTCTCAAGTAAGTCTTTCAGCGTGGCTTTCCTGCAGGCTGCATAGCTGGTCATTCACCGTGGTGGTTTGGAGTGTCCCAGTAACTGGAGGGAAAATCCCACCGCTGCCAACCAATGTAATGGCACCCCAAGTATTAAAGGGGTTAACGCCGTTTAGAATATTCCCTCTTTGGACACACATCCACTGCCGATCCTCCACAGTCAGACGACCGCTTCCCATAGGATTAATCCTTCCAAACATACGAGACAAACCCTCTGTATCT
Organism: Rana muscosa; assembly: GCA_029206835.1. Classification (NCBI taxonomy): domain Eukaryota; kingdom Metazoa; phylum Chordata; class Amphibia; order Anura; family Ranidae; genus Rana; species Rana muscosa. The sequence goes on along the minus strand of CM055118.1, from coordinate 995,579,620 downwards.
TTCCAACTAGACTGACACTTTTTATTCAAACACTGCAAGTTTTATACACACAGAGAGGAGTTTCTTACTTTCCTCTCACAAAGCATTTTTGATCAGACCTAATTTACATGAGCTAATTAACTACAGCTGATGACTCAGACACATGACCTTTAGGCTAGCCTTACTGTCTCCCAATACACATTATTTTGACATCTCTTAAGAGACAATAGGTGGGTTCGTTGGCTAATCCCTTTACATCTTAAATGACTATGCATAACCTTTATGTTCCCCAGACTGTCTGTTTACAATACACACAAGTACAGAGTTAATTATCACAATGAAAGGGCCTCAGAAGCCATCCTAGATTCATTTACATCACACAGGCAGGGGCTGGAGGTGATGACATTAGCATCTAACAGTATGTGTCCCAACATCATGAAGAAGTCACTTTTCAGTTAACCTGTTGGGTTCATAATCAAACAGTAAATAGTTCTTTACAGATATCCTGGGGAATATTGTGGAAAAATATCACTGTCCCATTTTAAAGCAATCCAAGACATATTCTTAATGTCCATTATTTTCTTGCTCACCCTGTGCCCAAAGTGACCCCTGTCACAGGTTATATATGGCGGGTGCCCTGATGCTATAAAAAGCAAACTAACCAACCAGCGTCACCCGTAACACTTATACGGTGATCACTGGTGAAAGGGTTAACTAGGGGCAATCAGGGGGTTAAAACCTTTATTAGGTAATATATGGGGGTACCTGGCGCTATATAAAAACCTGACGGGTAACCTAAATAACTAACTGGCTAACCAGTGTCACCAGTAACACTTATACAGTGATCACTGGTGAAAGGGTTAACTCTAGGGGCGATAAAGGGGTTAAACCTATATTATATAATATATGGGGGTACCTGATGCTATAAAAACCTGCGGCGAACGTAAAAAAAATAACTTGCTACCTAGGGGCACCACCAACACTAATACAGCGATCGGAAAAACGATCGCTTAGTGACGCTGGCGATAGGGGATGAAAGGGTTACCTGGGGGGCAATCAAGGGGTTAAACCTTTATTAGGGTAGGGGTTAGGGGGCTACCCTGGACCTATAGGGGCCTAAAACTAACTGCCCTGCAACTTTTTACTGTCACAGATGACACTAAATGCAGCGATCAGTAAATAAATGATCACTGCAATCAGTGACACTGTGACTGGGGGCTGGGGGGTGACCTGGGGGGTGATCTGGGGGTGACTGGGGGGTAAAATATGTGCCTATGTGTGCCCACGTGTCAGTGGGCTGTTGGTGCACTAACCTGCGTCTTCTCTCCTCGGCGATCAGGACGAAAAGACCGCCACAAGGAGAGATGACATCACTTCCTCCTGCTGTGTTTACTTTTACACAGCAGAGGAAGCATATCATTCGCTGGGAGCGATCGCGAGGGGGTGGCCAGAAACGAATGGCCGTCCCCTCATCACGGATCGCTCCCGAAGTATAACCACCGCTCACTGTACCAGAGGGGGGGCCGATCAGACCCCCCACCCATACGAAGGCTGTCACGTACAGGTACGTGAGTTTGCCTGTCCGTGCCATTCTGCCGACGTATATATACAGTGAGCGGTCGTTAAGGGGTTAAGTGGGTTCTTACGGGGTTTTAAAAGAAGCACAATCAGAGCCTCCCGCATCGTTGGGAGAAGGAACCCGGCCTCTAGAGCTTTGTTATATGTCTGCAAAAGGAGGGGGCACAAAATGTCTTTAAATTGTTTATACCATTCGGTCAGGAAACCATCTAGCCCAGGGGTCTTATGAGCAGGTATTTGTGAAATGGCTGCAGCAATCTCCTCCACCGAGATAGGTGCCTCCAACATATTCCGCCCCGATAAGGAGGGGAGAGATATGTCAGCCAGGTAATCAGTCAGTTGGGTGTCGTCATAATCAACCCTAGAGGTATACAGGTCTTTATAGAAACATAAAAAGGAATCCAGGATATCTCCCAGGTCGTCACTGATACGGCCTTGGGTAGTAACGATACGTGGGATAGAGATGGGGGAGTATTCAGGTCTGGTCAAGTATGCCAAGAGACGTCCAGCTTTATTACCATGTTCGAATGATTTCTGAGCAACATGTAACATGTGTTTTTGCGTGAGGTCCAGCAGGCGGAGTTCATACTCCCTACGGCACTGTAACCATGCCTCTCTCATATCAGAGGCAGGGTTAGTGGCGTATTCAGACTCTGCACTCACCATAGCGGTCTCAAGTTCCTCAGTAAGCATCCGGTTATTTTTATGTAAGACCCCCGTGATGGACATGAAGGTGCCCCTCAGGGTTGTCTTAAACGCATCCCATTCAGTAGGGGGGGTCCACCTTCCCCAAGTTGTCTCTCCAGTAGTTTGCAATTCCCGTCTTACATTCATCCTGCACGATCTCGTCCTCCAGCCAGTAGGAGTTCAGGCGCCAAATAGCAGGCCCCAAACCTGGAAGGAGAAGGAGATCCACAGAGAGAGAAGCATGATCTGAAACTCCCCTGGGCAAATATGAAGCAGCAGAGACAACAGGAAGGGTCTCGGCCGGGACAAACGCCATATCTAATCGGGACATGGTGTGAAAAGAGTCCGAATGGCAGGAGAAATGGCGCACATCCGGATGTTTCCAGCGCCATACTTCTGTAAGGCCATGAACCTGGATCCAATCGAGGAAGGAGGGAAAGGGTCTGCCCCCACCCCCCCAGTCGTTCCAGTGTTGGATCTAAAATAGCATTAAAGTCCCCCACATAGAGTATGGGGCCAGGAGGTCTAGTCAGCAATTGAAGAGACCGTTTAGAGAGTAGCTCTGCCAAAAATGGGGGGGGGGGGAGATATAAACATTCACCAGGGTAAGTGTCACCTTAGAAATCTGTAGAGTAAGAATAATAAACCTCCCCTCAGGGTCAGTTTTAACCTGAAGCGTCTCAGCTGGGAGAGATTTGGCCAGTAGAATAGAAACCCTCCTGGAATAATTAGTATGAGTGGCATGGTAGGAGTTGGACAACCATGGGCATTTTAAGGCCCTTGTTTTAGAGCCTGGAGGCAGATAATATGAGGGTGACATTTTTTTTAAACGGAAAAGACCAGAGATCTCTTCTGGAGTGCATTCAGACCTCTAGTGTTCCATGAGATTATCCTTAGGGGCTTCGCCATTGAAAAATATACAGTAATAAGTGCAGTAAAAGGTAAGCATAGAATAACATGGAAACATACACATAAATGACTGGATAGGCCACACTCCCTGAAGCACATACAAGCACATAAATAAAAAAGTGCGTAGATCTGCCAGCAGGAGAATAGGAGCCCGCATTGGAAAAAATAAAAACAGTAACAATCTGCCTTAGGCAGCAACCTGAAAAGACAATATCACAGTGAAAATACAAAACTGAGCTGCAAAAAAAAAGGAGATTAGAAAAAGGGAAAAAACAAACGTCCCAAAAAGAAAGAACCCCCCCTCGTCCCCACCCCGCTCGGCCATCCCAAACATAGCGAGCCTTGGATCCCAAACCAAAAGACCTTCCTGACAAAAAGGGTCAGCAAAGGTCACAAAAAAAACGTGTTCCGTGGCCTAGCCACAAGCTGGTGAGAGTGTAGTGTGGAGTCAGGTATGGCTCTCAACCGGTGGCAGAAAAAAAAATATAAACATGTCCGGGTGTAGAGTGCAAAGTCCTGTCGGCCGTGGGAAAGTGCAGGATTCGTTGTCCTCCAATCCAGGCAGGGCAGGAAAGTAAATAGTGCAAATGGGGGAGAGATTCCAGAAACGAATGCCTGGTGGGATAAGTATAAAAAATCACAGCATCTGGCACATCCGGAAAGGGGTATCACCCAGCAAAGGAGATAAGGTGGCTTAAATAGCAGTCAGTGTAAGTTGCAATAAAGGCACAGGATACACATAGTGATGCAGAGAGGTCTGGTAGTAAGGCAGTTGGTATGTGCTGTCCTGAGACTATGGACACGGTTAGTCTTTTTTGCATCTGTTAACAGCTCCAAAACTATCATTCAGCCACGCCATGGCCTCCTTGGGGCTGGTGTAGAAATGAGCCTTACCATCATAAATGATGCACAATTTGGCAGGGAAAAGCATGGTATAGGACAGACCTTCCGTGCGCAGGCAAGATTTCACTGCAGAAAAGGAGATTCGCTGGCGTTGAACTTCAGCAAAAAAGTCAGGATAGACAGACAGGTGTTCCCCTTTCTCCCTAGCTAGGTGCAGGATGGCGACTTTATCCTGGAAGTTGAGGATGCGAGCAATAATGGAGCGTGGTGGGGCACCCTCAGGGGGAGGGCCGGGAGGGGTGCGATGCGCATGTTCAATGACATGGGAGAATGAGGGCGCATCTGTACCAAAAATGTCGCGCAACCAGGAATAAAGACATTTTTCAGGATGAGGGCCCTCAGCCCTTTCTGGGAACCCTACAAATCTGAGGTTGTTCCTGCGAGAACGATTTTCCAAATCGTCAATTTTGGAGCGGAGTGCCGCCATCTCGCTAGTGACATCCCGCACGTTAACTGATAGGGGATTGACAGTGTCCTCCAGGGAGCTAATACGGTCCTCTGCCTCTCCGGTTCTATCACGGAGGTTCTGGACATCCTGTTTAAGTAGTGAAAAGTCCATGCGAATAGATGCTATCTGAGTAGAAAGGGAGGCCTTACAGTCCTGGATAGCTAGCATAATGGTGGACAGTGTAGGTTCAGCAGAGGTAGGAGAATCCACAGACAGGCCAGTCTCAGTGAATTGCTGGGAGTCTTGGGACATCAGGGGGTCTTCTTGAGAGCGAAAGAGGGCAGGAATAGAAGCACTCACCCCTGTAGCATGGTTCTTGTCAGCAGAGGAGGAGGCCTGCATTGTGCCTGTCTGCCCTGCATGTGTCCCAGCGCCATCTTGCCTCCTGAACCGAGCCAGCTGCTCCGCTGTGGATGGGGGCCGTGGTGGCCCGTATTTTACCATTTCAGACAGCCTGCCAGATGCCCACCTACGTGGGGAACAGATCAGTACTTTTGGTGAGGAAAACTGACCCAGCATAAGGTAAGGATGTCAGTTGAGAGCTTGAGCAGTGTGTCTATGTGACTGCTCTCTTCACCATCTGGCCACGCCCTCGAGAGAACAATCTCTATTGTAAATTGGAGAAGTGCGAATTCCATCGTGAACAGGTTAAATTCCTGGGTTATGTCATTTCCACTGCTGGTTTTCCGATGGACCCAGAGAAACTTTCAGCAGTCCTACAGTGGCCTCCACCCCTGGGTTTACGTCCTCTGCAGCGTTTTCTTGGTTTTGCCAACTATTATCGGAAGTTTATTCGTAACTTCTCGTCTCTGGTCAAGCCCCTGACTGATATGACCAGAGAGGACGGCAACCCACAGAGTTGGTCTCCGGAGTCCATTAAGGCCTTTGAGAGTCTCAAGGCTGTCTTTGTTTCTGCTCCTGTGCTGGCACATCCTGATCCTATGTTGCCTTTTATCCTAGAAGTTGATGCTTCTGAGACTGGGGTTGGTGCCCTTCTGTCTCAACGTCCTAGCTCTGAGAGCGCTATGCATCCGTGTGGTAAGGTGACCAGATTTTTAAAATGAAATCCGGGGACATATTTTTTTTTACTAGTGTAGCGGCCTCACCCCTCTCTCCCCTTCTTATTCTCAGCTTGTCTTTCTTCGTCTAGGGGTGTTAGTGCTGGGGAGAGGGATGAGATACACTACGGCCCATGTCCTCCATAGTGACGAGGTGAAGGCCAGAAAGATCCGGCTTTGTGTAGGTGTCCTAGAGTCAAGTCCTGTACTTCGTCCTTGACCCCTTTGCTCCTAGTAACCAGAGTTCCACACAGTGAATAGGTCCAACACAGTCCTTTCCCTTCTTTTGCCAACCACTGTGGTATCACCAGTGGCGAATAGTCACTGCCACTGACTATGTGAAGTAGAACGTGAATTACCTTCGCTAGCAAGGCCCCTGTCAGGGGAAGGATATCCGTCCAAGGGAGATACCGGAGGCCTCTCTGTCACCAGTGATGCTGCGCCGGACTCTCCAGAGAAGTTCTGCTCACCAGACCTCACAAACTCAGACACGGGCACCCAAGGAGTTAGGGCCCCCTCGGATTCCTCCACCCTCGCGGAAGGTACTGAGCCGCAGGCATCCACCATAGTACCTCACCCCAGGCTAAAGGTGCCTGAGATGGACTCCATCTCCGCTCTGGCCAGGTCAAAGGCACCTGGGCCCGGAACACCGGAACGCCAGCACCCAAGCTGAAGGTGCCTGGGTGCGGCCGCGTCCTCGGACTCCAACTCTGAACCCCGTGGTCAGGGCGTCCGCCCCTTTTATCCCCTCTCCCTTCGCCCCACAGGGGGTTCCCCGCCCCGCTGTACCAGCTCCAGGGGAGGACAAAAAGGCACAGTCTTGCGGTGTGAGTTCAACTCCGGCCCAGGGCAACAACGCCACCTGTAGGCCGCAGGGAACCTCACACCACCAGAGTCCTCCAAGAACCATAAAAGGGTCTCAGATTCCCTAGCAATCAGTGCATCTGGGTTACACTACCACCCAGATGCTTCCCTTAAATTCAAATACCTGCTACACTAGTAATGGCGGCAATCAGCGACTCTCTGCCCGTCGTCGCCGCCCGCCTCACAGCCTTTCAAGTCTTACTCTCTGGTCCCCCGGCTACTACTGGGTGGGGTGCGGAGGAAGATCACTGCGCCAGGGAAGGCAAGAAGATAAGCAGGCAGGCGGCTGGCCGGGACTTGAGCCAAGGCAGAAGTACATGCGAGCGGAGCGGATTGGGCATGCACCGAAACTGAATAAATATTCCCTCTGCTCCGACCAGCACATGATCATCAGAAAGGGGAACCGATAATGGAAAGAAATAGACCCTCCTAAGCTAGTAGGAGCGGTGGAGCGGCGGTGTGTAATTAAGAATTTATTTTTTTACTTCTGCACTGACTGTCTTTGAAATCGCCCCAGCCCCTGTTGAAACCAAATCCGGGGACAAAACCGGGGACAGACTTGGTCTGGGGACAGTGTCCTCAATCCAGGGACTGTCCCCTGAAACCGGGGATGTCTGGTCACCCTACCGTGTGGTTACTTTTCCAAGAAATTTTAGCCCTGAAAGAATGGAGACTAGAGTTGAGCGGACACCTGGATGTTCGGGTTCGACGGGTTCGGCCGAACTTCGGAAAAAAGTTCGGGTTCGGGACCGAACTTTAACCTGAACCCGGACCCGAACCCCATTGAAGTCAATGGGGACCCGGACTTCTAAGGACTAAAAAGGCTCTAAAAAGGTAATGGAAAGGGCTAGAGGGCTGCAAATGGCAGCAAAATGTTGTTAAGAGCATGGCAAGTGCTCTGCAAACAAATGTGGATAGGGAAATAACTTAAAATAACATAAAAAAATAAAAATAAAAAATAATAATCTTGACCTAGGAGGACGAGGTCCATATGGAGTAGGAGGTTGAAGTGGCGGTGGATGTGGCTGTGTAGGTGGAAGCGGCGGTGGAGGAGGACGAGGTAGCCAACACTGATTCAAAAATACAACAATGGCTGTGTAATGCCGGTGATGTGTCGAATTCTGTCCCCCGTCAAATAGTGTCCACCCTGTACTGCGCTTGCTCAGTATGTAGGACAAGGGGATTTCGAAAATCTCCCAAGAAGAACGGCGCCTGCGTGGTGAGTTCAAGTGAAGGCCACACCATCCGTGGTTCAAGACGAGCCAAGTGAGGCCGTGCCCGAAGCGTGGCGATCGAACCAAGCCCGTGAGGGGCCCTGTTATTATGTGCTACCGTATGTCCACTTGGATGGTGGGTCTTGAACCTGCACTCACAGCGCAGGCGCCGTTCATCTTCGGAGATTTTGTGAATCTCCTTGTCCTCTGTACTGCGCAAGCGCTGCGCCTTCGCAGTATGGGCCGGACACAATCCGATGGCCGGACAGTTTTTGTCACAACACCGGTATACATGTCTATTCTGCACAAGGTACGGACAAGTCCTGTGGGATCCATGCCTGGTTCATTTTAATGAACGTGAGCTTGTCCACATTGGCTCTGGACAGGCGGCTGCGCTTGTCTGTGATAACGCCCCCTGCCGTGCTAAATACACGTTCAGATAATACACTGGCTGCAAGGCAGGCCAGCACCTCCAAGGCATAAAGGGCAAGCTCAGGCCATGTGCCCAATTTGGAGACCCAGAAGTTAAAGGGGGCAGACCCGTCATCCAGTACGTGTAGGCCTGTGGACACATACTGCTCAACCATGTTGGTGAAATGCTGCCTCCTGCTAAGACGTTCCATCTCAGCTGGTGGTGCTGGTTGTTGTGGCGTGCTGACAAAGCTTTTCCACATTTCAGCCATGCTAACCCTGCCTTCTGAGGTGCTGCCGGTGCCCCGGCTGCGTTGGCGACCTCTTCCTCCTCCTCTGCCTTCGCCTTGTGCTTCCACCGTACGCCCGCTGTCAGGTGGGAATGCCACCAGCAGCGCGTCTACCAGCGTGCTCTTGTACTCGCGCATCTTACGATCCCGCTCCATTGAGGGAATTAAGGACGGTACGTTGTCCTTGTAATGGGGATCCAGCAGGGTGGCCACCCAGTAATCAGCACCAGTTAAAATGTGGGCAACTCGGCGGTCATTGCGGAAACACTGCAGCATGTAATCGCTCATGTGTGCCAGGCTGCCCAGAGGCAAAGAAAAGCTGTCCTCTGTGGGAGGTGTATCGTCTGTGTCCTCTGTATCCCCCCAGCCACGCACCAGTGATGGCCACGAGCTGGTCTGGGTGCCACCCTGCTGTAAAAATGCCTCCTCCTCCTCCTCCTCCATCTCCTCCTCCACCTCGTCATCCTCCAGAACTGTTCCCTTTCCGCCGGACAATTGTGTACCTGGCGTTTGTTGGTGCAGGAACCCACCCTCGTAGCCACTTGTGAAAGACTGCCCTGAAAGCCTTTGAAATGATCCCGCTTCCTCCTCCTCCTCCTCATCCTCCTGTGCCACATCCTCTTCCATCATCGCCCGAAGCGTTTTTTCAAGGAGGCATAGAACTGGGATAGTAACGATAAGAACGGCGTCATTGGCAATGGACATGTTGGTGGAGTACTCGAAACAGCGCAACAAGGCACACAGGTCTCGCATGGAGACCCAGTTATTGGTGGTGAAGTGGTGCTGTTCCGCAGAGCGACTCACGCGTGATTGCTGCAGCTGATACTCCACTATCGCCTGCTGCTGCTCGCACAGTCTGGCCAGCATGTGCAAGGTGGAGTTCCACCTTGTGGGCACGTCACATATGAGGCGGTGAGCGGGAAGGCCGAAGTTGCGCTGCAGCGCTGACAGGCGAGCAGCAGCAGGGTGAGAACGCCGAAAGTGCGCACACACAGCCCGCACTTTCTGCAGCAGCTCTGGCATATTGGGGTAATTTTTAAGGAACCTCTGGACCACCAAGTTCAGCACATGCGCCAGGCAAGGGATGTGCGTCAAACCGGCTAGGCCCAGAGCTGCTACGAGATTTCGCCCATTATCGCACACCACCAGGCCGGGCTTGAGGCTCACTGACAGCAACCACTCATTGGTCTGTTGTTCCATGTCCCTCCACAACTCCTGCGCGGTGTGGGGTTTTTCCCCCAAACAGGAAAGTTTTAAAACTGCCTGCTGTCGTTTACCCCTGGCTGTGCTGAAGTTGGTGGTGAAGGTGTTACGCTGACCGGATGAGGAGGCGGTAGAGGATGAGGAAGCGGAGTAGGAGGAGTTAGCAACAGGAGGCAAACTGAAGCGCCCTGCAATCCTCGGTGGTGGAAGGACATGCGCCAAACTGCTATCTGCCTCAGGCCCAGCCGCCACTGCATTTACCCAGTGTGCTGTTAGGGAGATATAACGTCCCTGACCGTGCTTACTGGTCCACGCATCCGTAGTTAGGTGGACCTTGCCACAGATGGCGTTGCGCAGTGCACACCTGATTTTGTCCCCCACTTGGTTGTGCAGGGAAGGGATGGCTCACCTGGAAAAATAGTGGCGGCTGGGCACGACGTACTGTGGGACAGCCAATGCCATCAGGCTTTTAAAACTCTGCGTCTCCACCAGACGGAATGACAGCATTTCAAAGGCCAGGAGTTTTGAAATGCTGGCATTCAGGGCCAGGGATCGCGGGTGGCTAGGGGGGTACTTCCTCTTCCGCTCCAATATTTGGGAGATAGAGAGCTGAACGCTTCCATGGGACATTGTGGAGATGGTTGGTGACCCAGGTGGTAGTGTTGCTGGCAGATGCTCTGTTTGCGGGGGTGGCAGGTGCCACTGTCACTACAGAGGTGGATGAAGAGGCCGAGACTTCAGCAGAAGAGGAAGCAGGAGGAGCCAGAGACCTTTCTTGGTTTTTGAGGTGTCTACTCCACTGCAGCTCGTGCTTTGCACTTAGATGCCTGGTCATGCAGGTTGTGCTCAGGTTGAGAACGTTTATGCCTCGCTTCAGGCTCTGATTGCACAGCTTGCAAACCACTCGTGTCTTGTCATCAGCACATTGTGTGAAGAACTGCCACGCTGGGGAACTCCTTGGACCTGGCTTTGGTGTGCTCGGTCCCTTGCTGCGTTGGGCAGTAGCAGACATACTGTCTAGCTGACAGACGCTCCGCTTTTGCACCCTGCTCCCTCTTCTGCTGTGCTGGTGGCTCTGTGCGACCACCGCCTCTTCCTCCAAACTACACTGGTCACCTGCATAACGTTGATTCCATGTGGGGTCGAGGACCTCATCGTCCTCCACATCATCTTCCACCCAGTCTTCACCCCTGCCCTCCTTGTCTGTCTGCACAATTGCGAAAGCAGCAGCAGTTGGCACCTGTGTTTCGTCATCATCCGAGACGTACTGCGATGGTCCTCCCATGTACTCATCATGAAACATAAGTGGTTGGGCATCGGTGCACTCAATCTCTTCCACTTCTGGGGCAGGGCTAGGTGGATGGCCCTGGGAAACCCTGCTAACAGAGTCATCGAAAAGCAGAAGAGACTGCTGCATGATTTGGGGCTCAGACTGCTTGGCTGATTTGCAAGGGGGTGAGATGAAAGACTGATGGACATGGGTTTCAGGTGCCAACTCTGTTCTTTCATCAGAATAGTGGGTGGGAGACAATGTGAAGGAACCCGAGGCACTGTCAGCAACCCAATCTACTATCGCCTGTACTTGTCCTGGCCTAAACATTCGTACAGCCTCATTAGGAGCGACAAAATACCGCCGCAGGCTCGGTCGCCTACTCGCACCTGAGGAAGGTGTTTCACTTGTGCGTGTATCTGGCACAGATCCACCACGTCCTCTCCCTGCAACAGGAGCTCCACCAGCAGCACCACGACCGAGGCCACCACGTCCCTTTGACCTTCTCCTCATATTTTCAAAATTTAGGATCTTGCCCTAAATGGGTGTTTTTGGAAGCGCAGAACACACCCACAGTACGTAACCGCTGACTCGCACAGCTACAGAACTGCAGAAAATGCTATTAAAAAAAAAATGTTTTTTTTTTAGTATAGCAACGTAGGAGAAAACTATAAAGAAATTGTTTATTTCAAACACCTCAAAATATGTATAACACACTGCAACCGTTTTTTGGAAGAGCAGAACACACCCACAGTACGTAACCGCTGAATCGCACAGCTACAGAACTGCAGAAAATGCTATTCAAAAAAAATGTTGTTTTTTTAGTATAGCAATTAGCAACATAGGAGGAAACTATAAAGAAATTGTTTATTTCAAACACCTAAAAATATGCATAACACACTGCAAACTTTTTTTGGTGCCACTAAACGGCGTTTTTTGGAAGAGCAGAACACACCCACAGTACGTAACCGCTGAATCGCACAGCTACAGAACTGCAGAAAATGCTATTCAAAAAAAATGTTGTTTTTATAGTATAGCAACATAGGAGAAAACTATAAAGAAATTGTTTATTTCACACACCTCAAAATATGTATAACACACTGCAACCTTTTTTTGGTGCCACTAAACGGCGTTTTTTGGAAGAGCAGAACACACCCACAGTACGTAACCGCTGAATCGCACAGCTACAGAACTGCAGAAAATGCTATTAAAAAAAAATGTTGTTTTTTTAGTATAGCAACGTAGGAGGAAACTATAAAGAAATTGTTTATTTCAAACACCTAAAAATATGTATAACACACTGCAAACTTTTTTTGGTGCCACTAAACGGCGTTTTTTGGAAGAGCAGAACACACCCACAGTACGTAACCGCAGAATCACACAGCTACAGAACTGCAGAAAATGCTATTCAAAAAAAATTTTGTTTTTTTAGTATAGCAACGTAGGAGAAAACTATATAGAAATTGTTTATTTCACACACCTCAAAATATGTATAACACACTGCAAACTTTTTTTTGTGCCCCTAAACGGCGTTTTTTGCAAGCGTACATTAAAGTGCAATTTTTTTTTTTTTTGCACTAAACGGGTCTTTTTTTGCACGAGCAAAATAAAATGCTTTTTTTTTTTTTTTTTTTGCCCTATGGGTCTTTTGGAAAAGAGAACGATAAAGTGCCTTTTTTTTCCCCTAAAAGTTAGATTTTCTCTGACACTGGGCTCATGGCAGTGTAAAAAGACTGCACTGCAACACAAATAGGTAGACCTATGCAGATCGCTGATTTTAATCTTTGAATCTGGACTCCTATATAATATTCTCTCTCCCTGAAAGCACCAACACAGGAACCTGGCCCTACACTACACTATCTCTCTATCTTTTCCCTCAGATTGTAGAATCAGGACTACCTCATCTATCTTTCTATCTCTCCCTAAAAGCAGCAGCAGCAGACTAGATCCTCTACCTATCTATTCTGAAGCAGAGTGACATGTGTGCTGTGTGCCTCTAGCTTATATAGAAGCTGGGTCACATGTTGCACTGACCAATCACAGCCATTAGTAGGCATGGCTATGATGGCTTCTAAGGGCACACCAGCTAATCAAAAGGTGATTGGCTGGCCCCTGAAGCATTTCTAATTGCGTTATTAGATTACCGAACCCGAACCCGGACTTTTGGGCAAAGTCCGGGTTTGGGAAAAAGCTAAAGTTCGGTACGGACCCGAACTTTACAGTTCGGGTTCGCTCAACACTAATGGAGACATCTCCTCGAAGGTACAACCGTGCCGGTTCTCATTCTTACTGACCATAAGAATCTCACATTCTTGTCTGAGGCTAAGCGCCTCTCTCCTAGAAGGGCGCGATGGGCTCTTTTCTTGTCGAGTTTTAATTACATGGTCTCATTCTTACCCGGTACTAAGAATGTAAGGGCTGACGCCTTGTCACGTCAATTTTCCTCCACTTCCAAGATGGATTCGGTTCCGGTTCCTGTGATTCCTCCTGATCATATTCTGGCTACGGTTCGCACCAGTCTCACTTTTCCTTTGGGTGACAAAATTCTTGCTGCTCAGGTCGATGTACCTCCTGAGAAACCTTGTGACCGCTGCTTTGTCCCAGAGAGTCTCCGTACTGCCGTACTCCAGACTTACCATTCTCCCAAGGCTGCTGGCCACCCTGGGAAGAATCAACTTTTTTGGGCCATTTCCCAACAATTCTGGTGGCCTAGTCTACGTGCTGAGGTAACTGCCTTCGTAGCTGCCTGTTCCGTGTGTGCCCAGAGTAAGACTCCACGACACCTTCCTGTGGGCCTCCTACAACCTATAAAAGGAAAAGAAAAATGCGCCTACTAAGTGCAGTATGTTAATTTATCATTTTAATTGATAAAAGATCAATTAATCATTTTAATTGATAAAAGCCAAATGGCTACTCACAGAACAGTGGATAAACAGCGCATAGAATGATGCGGAAGTATTGAAACGCGTCATCAACACGAGCCTGACCCGACCTGACATCACTTCCTGTCGCTGTGTACAGCTTGCGCTCCAGGCTGACACGCACACCGTCGTGTAGAGAGTCTCGGCTCTGCCGACCCTTCAACGAGACCGACCACGCTCTCTTTACCACACCTACGGACGCTATCCCACCGGACAGACCTGTGCCGGTGCAGATACAACTACAGGCGACCCCGGACCACAGAGTACTTCCCCTGAAGGACCCTATGCACATCATTCTATGCGCTGTTTATCCACTGTTCTGTGAGTAGCCATTTGGCTGATCTTTTATCAATTAAAATGATATATTAACATACTGCACTTAGTAGGCGCATTTTTCTTTTCCTTTTTTGCCATTCTACAGAGCTGCTTCACTCTCCAAAGTGCTGCCAACGGTGCATATGTATCTTCGTCCCCCCTTGCTGTCACCATCATCTCCAGCACCATCATATGGACATTAATTAATTCATTCTTATTGGGACCAGGGGCGGATCCAGAGTCTTTTCTCGGGAGGGGCACTGCCAAAAAATATATTTTTTTTGTGAGAAATTTATCGGCGGAAATGGTTGGTGGCGGCGCTTCAATCATCCCGGCACCATGGTTGTTATGGTGTCAGGATGATTGAAGCGTATTATTTCTATTATTACATTGTAATATGAAATTAAATAGTTCAATGCAGAATCAGTGGGAGCCCCGAGTGTGTCACTTGCCACCTCGCCTGCAATTAGTGGAAGCCCTGAGCGTGTCACTTGCCACACGTTGCGGATTGTCACTTGCCACGTCACCTGCCACATCTTGTGGATTGTCACTTGCCACATCACCTGCCACACCTTGTGGATTGTCACTAGCCACACCTTGCGGATTGTCACTTGCCACGTCACCTGCCACACCTTGCTGATTGTCACTTGCCTGCCACCAGATGCAGATTGTCATTTGCAACGTCACCTGACACAATTTGCGGATTGTCACTTGCCACGTCGCCTGCCACACCTTGCGGATTGTCACTTGCCTGCCACCAGATGCAGATTGTCATTTGCAATGTCACCTGACACAATTTGCGGATTGTCACTTGCCACGTCACCTGCCACACCTTGCTGATTGTCACTTGCCTGCCACCAGATGCAGATTGTCATTTGCAACGTCACCTGACACAATTTGCGGGTTGTCATTTGCCACGTCGCCTGACACACCTTGCGGATTGTCACTAACTTGCCTGCTAAGGTGTAGTTTTGGTTGTCTCTTGCTGTGTCCCAGACTCCCAGAGTCAGGCAGCAGAGAGATAATGTGATCTCTCTGCTGCCTGCACAGTGAGGGCGGAAGTCACTGCAGGAATGCAGGGCAGGCACGGGCGGTGAGAGATGATCTCATCTCTCTGCTCCCCCACTCCCAGCTAGCTGATTGGCCAGCTGCCACACTGAGCCTGCTCTCTCACTCTCACCTGCGCTGCCAACACACTGAGCAGCACGGGTTGCCCATGAACCGCGCCGCCTGCCCACAAACCGCGCCGCAAGCGGAGCCGCCCGCTTTCTTACGTCTGTGAAGCCGCACGCTATCGCACCTGCCCGCAGAGCGGCCCAACGTGACTCACTGACGTCACTCGTTGCTAGACGCCAAGCGGCCCAGGCGTTAGCAATGAGTGCAGGGAAGAGGCTCCACCCACCTCCTCCTCCGCTCCTGGTATCGTGTCAGTGCGCAGCGTAACTAGATTAGACGAGTCTCTCTCTCAGCGCCACTGATCGGCTGATGTGAGAAACTGAGAGAGAGACTCAGAGAGGCAGCGGCAGCCGCAGAACAAGTACTGTATATACGCGAGTATAAGCCGACCCGAATATAAGCCGAGGCACCTAATTTTACCCCAAAAAACTGGGAAAACTTATTGACTCAAGTATAAGCCTAGGGTGTCCATCTGCATGCCCCACTGTGCCTCACTGTGCCCATGCTTCACTGTGCCCATGACTGGACTGATGTTTAACATGGGAGTCTATGGAAGGAGTGCCCAGGTTTGAAAAATCGGTTCTCCCCGGCCGTAGATCTTCCAGACACCAAACTTTGCACACTTGTAGAGGAGACATGGGGCTACATGTGTGCCAAGTTTGGGGTCCAGAAGACCTACGACCGGCTGGTACCGGGTCCGCAAAATCACCGGAGAAATGACCGTTTAACATTGGAGTCTATGGAAGGGGTGCCCAGTTTTAAAAAATCAGTGCTCCCCGGCTCTAGGTCCCCTAAACACCAAACTTTGCACACTTATAGAGGAGACATGGGGCTACATGTGAGCCAAGTTTGGGGTCCAGGGGACCTATGGCCGGCCGGTACCGGGTCCCCAAAATTTGGGAGATCAGGCGCAAAAAAAAAAAACAGAGCAAGCAAGTGAGTGTGACAGATGGTCTCGGGGGGGGGCAATTGCCCTGTTGCCCCCCCCTGGATCCGCCCCTGATTGGGACTTTATCGTCATTTTTACCCTCTAGTATCCTTCATAATTATACCTTCCTTTATCAGTACCTTTACTACTGTGTACGACTGCTGTCATTGTTTATTATCCCATATTTGTTATATAATTTTTATAATTTACTTGTGTATTTTTTTGGCTCACTTCTTGCGCCGTCATTTTGTTTATTATTCTCCTACAACCTATACCCAATGGAGAGAGGCCCTGGTCCCACCTGTCTATGGACTTCATTGTGGAGTTACCCAACTCCCAGGGCAACACAGTTATCCTTATGGTGGTTGACCGGTTCTCGAAAATATCTCACTGTATTCCACTTAAGAAGTTGCCTACTTCTAAGGAACTGGCTTCCATTTTTGCTCAGGAGATCTTTCGCTTACATGGTCTACCCAAGGTCATAGCAAACTCTTCTTTCTCCCTTCCTTTATGGATGAATATTTCTGTTGAACTGCTAAAATATTCATGACATCTCATAATTCATATTGAGTGTGAATTAAACAAAATTATGCAGTTCACTGGTGTCATACATAATTCCGCTATTTGGTTTTCTTTATACCAGGATATCTGATTGCATCTTGAGGCCCCTGGGTGATTGGATGTTGGGAGTGTTTCCACAGGGACCTTTGTGAGGGCCGATCCGAGCTGGGATTGTGATCACTGTCCTCCTATGAATGGCAATGGCAGCTCTGCTCTATTTTTAGGACCTTGTGTCCTTTATTTTAAAACAGTATGAAGACCCAGCCGGGTCACATCGGGCCAATAACTCCCGAAAACCTGCAAAAAACGTGGACAAAACGGGCACGGCACCCGAGTCCCTGACCGTAGCCCCCGCTGCCCCTGAAATAGCCCCTTGCGAAACCCCCAAACCAACCACCCCATCCCAACAATCAGACATAAGTAAAATTGGGGACTTACCCGGCTGCTACCGTGCCGCCATACGACTAGCCACTGGTCCGGATCCCAGCTGGCTCCGCAAAGCAGGGCACCTCCCGTCAGGCTGTACGTCATCTTCGCTGGAGACCTCCCCGGATTCATACGGAAAGTCATGCTGCGTTGGCATCCCCTGCTCTCTGCGTTCTGGCGATTCTGGTTCAGGGTTCC
Source organism: Rana muscosa (assembly GCA_029206835.1). Lineage (NCBI taxonomy): Eukaryota > Metazoa > Chordata > Amphibia > Anura > Ranidae > Rana > Rana muscosa. The sequence goes on along the minus strand of CM055118.1, from coordinate 995,562,281 downwards.
TGGAAGCATCATCCTCATCCCCAGCTGTGGCCCTCACGAATGCCCAGCCACCGTGTACCGTAGAACCCCCAACTGTAGCAGGGACACGCTGTCTCTTTAAGGGGGGGTCTTCCATCCTGAGTCAATGGCTGGCTGGTAGCAGGGAGAACCGGGTGCAGTACCGTTGGTGAACCAGCAGAGGGCATCCGAGCCCCTCTGCTGCTCGTGGCCGTGACGTCACTCAGCCGAGCTCCTCTCTGCCTTGCAGGCACTGGGAGAGCCGGCAGCTCCCAATCCCTGCGGCGGCGACTGGCAGAGGAAGACCGCGCAACCCCTCCAGTGTGGTCCACTACCTCCGGGGCAGCCCACACATCCAAAGCAGCTGAGGGGCCGCGATGCCCCCCACTGCGCCGCTCGCTACATCTCCCCGCCGAGCCCCCCCCTTGGCACATCAGGGGGGTTGGCGACAGCACGCTCCAGTATTCGGTGAGAGGGGAGGAGTGGGAGTAAAAGCAGGATGCCTTCTCATCCCTCGGGTCCCGCCGAGGACGCGGATTCCTCCCAAGGCCCCCGCCAGGACTGAGGGCAGTCATCCCAGGAGCAAGCCCTGGAGGCTCCCTGCTACAGGGGCTCCTTGGTGGCCGCTGGACCCGGGATACAGGGGGAAGAACTGAGGGTTCTTGGGGGCGAACCTTCCTAGCCCGAGTCTGGCCTGGAGAAGGAGCTGGTGAGGGAGACGCTCCCGACCCCCCCAAGCACATCAGAAAGCTGCTGCTGTAGCCACTGAGGACCCCGCTCGACCGCTCCGGCCATAACCTGCGCTAACACGGCCTCCAGGTCACTCATTATTGTCTCTCTACCTGCAGGTGAGGGGACCCCGAAGTTGGCTCTGCTCCTAATCTTCCTGGAATAATGAAAATCCGCCCCTACGCAAGACCCTCACCACTGGACCCTGCCCCCTTCTAACTTCTGCCTCCAATCAGGTAAGCTCTACTCTCCTGCCCCCTCACTGACCTAGCTGACCGTTCCCTGACCCTGTTCCTCCCCTAGTCATGCAGCTCCTCCGCCCATATTCTCCTATGGGTCTCACTTTACCGCACGGCTGCTTCAGGCCTCCAACTTAGGCCTTAAGTCTGCTCCTCGGACCAAAAGAGTTCCTAAAGTCTAGCTCTCTTATAGCTTACTCACGATCAGCTTCCTGCAGACACGCATGCTCTGACTGCCCCATGCAGCTTCTGACTCCTGCAGAGGAATGGGAGTCCACCTCACTCCCATGCACAGACCTCCTGTCTGTTGGGTGGGGCCCTGAGCCATAGTCGGGTAACAACTAAATAGCCCAGTACACAGCTGTGCATTAAGCTTGCCTGTCTCTCCAAAATCTGGTATAAACCAGCATTCTTCCAGGTAGCACAGGGTCCCACTGCCATTCCAAGAAAAAGCAAGGCGAGTACTGCTCAGTGAACTGGAAGATCTCAGGGAGCAGCTTGCTGAGCTGAAGAAGTCATGAGTCATTCGGGAATACAGGAGCCCTTATGCCTCCCCTATCATGGTGGTGACAAAGAACGGGACACTGCAGATGTGTATTGACTACAGAACCTTGAACAGGAGGACCATTGATCAGTACACCACCCCTCGTATTAAAGATCAGGGATGAGCTGAACACCCCCCGTTTCGGTTCAGCAGAACATGCGAACAGGCAAAAAGTTTGTTCGAACACTGTTAAAGTCTATGGGACACGAACGTGAAAAAAGTGCTAATTTTAAGAGCTTATATGCAAGTTATTGCCATAAAAAGTGTTTGGGGTTTGGGGACCCGGGTCCTACCCCAGGGAACATGTATCAATGCAAGAAAAGTTTTAAAATCGCCTGTTTTTCCGGGAGCAGTGATTTTAATAATGCTTAAAGTGAAACAATAAAAATTTAATATTCCTTTAAATATCGTGCCTGGGGGTGTCTATAGTATGCCTGTAAAGTGGCGCAGTTTTCCCATGTTTAGAACACAGCAAAATGACATTTCTAAAGGGGAAAAAAAGTCATTTAAAACTGCTTGCAGCTGTAATGTATTGTTGGGTCCCGGCAATATAGATGAAAATCTTTGAGAAAAGCGGCATTGGTCCCCCCCCCCCCAGTCCATTACCAGGCCCTTTGGGTATGAGTAGGGATGAGCTTCGTGTTCGAGTCGAACATACGTTCGACTCGAACATCGGCTGTTCGATCGTTCGACGAAGATCGAACGATTTGGGACGTTCGCGCCAAATTCGAGTGACGCGAACGGCCCACAATGCACTACGCCATCGCAGTGTCATCCAGGCGCTGTGATTGGCCAAGCATGCACTGTGACCCCGCATGCTTGGCCAATCACAGCGCCGGCAGCGAGGAGAGCAATGATTGGCCACAGGCAGGATGCCTGTGGCCAATTATTGCTGATGGGGTTTAGTACACGCCCCACACAATAAAAGGCCGCCAGCGCGGCGGCCTTGTGTAGTGTGTTCCGGAGCAGGGAAAGAGAAGCATAGGCAGGGACAGTGTCATTTTTTTTCCTTTACTAATCCTGGATTCCTTGTGTTTAGGGACAAATAAGGATAGGTAGGGAGAGTGTCAGTGACAGTGTGCTATTCTGTGCTAATCCTTGTTTGTAGGGACAGAGAGGTACAGTGAGGGAAACTGACAGTGTGCTATTCTGTTCTAAAACTATTTTGCTGAACCATATTTTCAATCCTTGAGTTGAGGGACAGAGAGGTACAGTGAGGGAAAGTGTCAGTGTGCTATTGTGTTCTAAAACTATTTTGCTGAACCATATTTTCAATCCTTGAGTTGAGGGACAGAGAGGTACAGTGAGGGAAAGTGTCAGTGTGCTATTGTGTTCTAAAACTATTTTGCTGAACCATATTTTCAATCCTTGAGTTGAGGGACAGAGAGGTACAGTGAGGGAAAGTGTCAGTGTGCTATTGTGTTCTAAAACTATTTTGCTGAACCATATTTTCAATCCTTGAGTTGAGGGACAGAGAGGTACAGTGAGTGAAACTGACAGTGTGCTATTCTGTTCTAAAACTATTTTGCTGAACCATATTTTCAATCCTTGAGTTGAGGGACAGAGAGGTACAGTGAGTGAAACTGACAGTGTGCTATTCTGTTCTAAACCAATTTTGCTGTTCCATATTTTCAATCCTTGAGTTGAGGGACAGAGAGGTACAGTGAGTGAAACTGACAGTGTGCTATTCTGTTCTAAAACTATTTTGCTGAACCATATTTTCAATCCTTGAGTTGAGGGACAGAGAGGTACAGTGAGGGAAACTGACAGTGTGCTATTCTGTTCTAAAACTATTTTGCTGAACCATATTTTCAATCCTTGAGTTGAGGGACAGAGAGGTACAGTGAGGGAAAGTGTCAGTGTGCTATTGTGTTCTAAAACTATTTTGCTGAACCATATTTTCAATCCTTGAGTTGAGGGACAGAGAGGTACAGTGAGTGAAACTGACAGTGTGCTATTCTGTTCTAAACCAATTTTGCTGTTCCATATTTTCAATCCTTGAGTTGAGGGACAGAGAGGTACAGTGAGGGAAAGTGTCAGTGTGCTATTGTGTTCTAAAACTATTTTGCTGAACCATATTTTCAATCCTTGAGTTGAGGGACAGAGAGGTACAGTGAGTGAAACTGACAGAGTGCTATTCTGTTCTAAACCAATTTTGCTGTTCCATATTTTCAATCCTTGAGTTGAGGGACAGAGAGGTACAGTGAGGGAAAGTGTCAGTGTGCTATTGTGTTCTAAAACTATTTTGCTGAACCATATTTTCAATCCTTGAGTTGAGGGACAGAGAGGTACAGTGAGGGAAAGTGTCAGTGTGCTATTGTGTTCTAAAACTATTTTGCTGAACCATATTTTCAATCCTTGAGTTGAGGGACAGAGAGGTACAGTGAGTGAAACTGACAGTGTGCTATTCTGTTCTAAAACTATTTTGCTGAACCATATTTTCAATCCTTGAGTTGAGGGACAGAGAGGTACAGTGAGTGAAACTGACAGTGTGCTATTCTGTTCTAAACCAATTTTGCTGTTCCATATTTTCAATCCTTGAGTTGAGGGACAGAGAGGTACAGTGAGGGAAACTGACAGTGTGCTATTCTGTTCTAAAACTATTTTACTTAACCATATTTTCAATCCTTGAGTTGAGGCACAGAGAGGTACAGTGAGGGAAAGTGTCAGTGTGCTATTGTGTTCTAAAACTATTTTGCTGAACCATATTTTCAATCCTTGAGTTGAGGGACAGAGAGGTACAGTGAGTGAAACTGACAGTGTGCTATTCTGTTCTAAACCAATTTTGCTGTTCCATATTTTCAATCCTTGAGTTGAGGGACAGAGAGGTACAGTGAGGGAAAGTGTCAGTGTGCTATTGTGTTCTAAAACTATTTTGCTGAACCATATTTTTAATCCTTGAGTTGAGGGACAGAGAGGTACAGTGAGGGAAAGTGTCAGTGTGCTATTGTGTTCTAAAACTATTTTGCTGAACCATATTTTCAATCCTTGAGTTGAGGGACAGAGAGGTATAGTGAGTGAAACTGACAGTGTGCTATTCTGTTCTAAAACTATTTTGCTGAACCATATTTTCAATCCTTGAGTTGAGGGACAGAGAGGTACAGTGAGTGAAACTGACAGTGTACTATTCTGTTCTAAACCAATTTTGCTGTTCCATATTTTCAATCCTTGAGTTGAGGGACAGAGAGGTACAGTGAGGGAAACTGACAGTGTGCTATTCTGTTCTAAAACTATTTTACTTAACCATATTTTCAATCCTTGAGTTGAGGGACAGAGAGGTACAGTGAGGGAAAGTGTCAGTGTGCTACTGTGTTCTAAAACTATTTTGCTGAACCATATTTTCAATCCTTGAGTTGAGGGACAGAGAGGTACAGTGAGTGAAACTGACAGTGTGCTATTCTGTTCTAAATCAATTTTGCTGTTCCATATTTTCAATCCTTGAGTTGAGGGACAGAGAGGTACAGTGAGGGAAACTGACAGTGTGCTATTCTGTTCTAAAACTATTTTGCTGAACCATATTTTCAATCCTTGAGTTGAGGGACAGAGAGGTACAGTGAGTGAAACTGACAGTGTGCTATTCTGTTCTAAACCAATTTTGCTGTTCCATATTTTCAATCCTTGAGTTGAGGGACAGAGAGGTACAGTGAGGGAAAGTGTCAGTGTGCTATTGTGTTCTAAAACTATTTTGCTGAACCATATTTTCAATCCTTGAGTTGAGGGACAGAGAGGTACAGCGAGTGAAACTGACAGTGTGCTATTCTGTTCTAAATCAATTTTGCTGTTCCATATTTTCAATCCTTGAGTTGAGGGACAGAGAGGTACAGTGAGGGAAACTGACAGTGTGCTATTCTGTTCTAAAACTATTTTGCTGAACCATATTTTCAATCCTTGAGTTGAGGGACAGAGAGGTACAGTGAGTGAAACTGACAGTGTGCTATTCTGTTCTAAATCAATTTTGCTGTTCCATATTTTCAATCCTTGTGTTGAGGGACAGAGAGGTACAGTGAGGGAAACTGACAGTGTGCTATTCTGTTCTAAAACTATTTTGCTGAACCATATTTTCAATCCTTGAGTTGAGGGACAGAGAAGGACACTCGTAGAAATTATCAGTGTGCTATTCTGTGCTAAATCTTGTTTGTAGGGAGGGACAGAGTAGGACAGTGAGGGAAAATGTCAGTGTGCTATTCTGTTCTAAAACTTTTTTGCTGAACCATATTTTCAATCCTTGTGTTTAGGGACAGAGAAGGATAGGCAGGGGACAGTGTCAGTGTCATTGTTGCTAAGCCTCCTGCACAATATACACCTGAAGGTAGCCCTTATTGCTGTTTTTCCCATCTCCCTGCAGGCCATCCATTAAAATGTCTGGAAGGCAACCAAGGAGAGGCAGACAGTCAGGAGGCAAAAAAAGAGGGCAAGCAGGCTCTGTGTCTGGGGGCAACAGTGCTGGTCGTGTACACGGTGCATTGTCATCAGCACATGGCCATGGGACACGCTTGTCCTTGTTTTCGGCAGCTGGACATGTTGAGCCACATCATGCCGAAGACTTGGTAGAGTGGATGACCAAGCCCACCTCATCCTCCTCATCCTCTCTCACCCAGGCTCAGGGTACTGGCAAAGCAGCTGCCAAAGCGTCCTCTTCTCTGGTATCATTATCTTCATTAGTCAATCCTTCCCTAGACCCACCATGCCCTCCTCCTGAGGAGTCCCCCGAACTGTTTGAGCACAGTGTTGGGTACATGCTCCAGGAGGATGCCCAGCGTTTGGAAGGATCTGATGATGATACCCAGCTAGAGGAAGGCAGCAGCGTGAGAGCAGAGAGAGGGGATGCTCAAGAAGGACACCAATCTGGCAGTCATGTTCCAGCAGCTGCAGCATACTGCCAGATTGGCTCCAGTGATGAGGAGGGAGGGGATGATGAGGTCACTGACTCCACGTGGGTGCCTAATAGGAGAGAGGAGGAGGAGGAGGATGAGGAGGAGGCACATCTCCAACGAGGCAGGATGCCCTTGAGTGGCCAGCGTATGGGCAGCACACCGACGGAATCACACCGCAGAGCTCCGCCTGTGCAGGGCGCTGCCTCTGCCCGTCATTCAAAAAGTTCTTTGGTGTGGGCCTTTTTTGAGGCGAGTGCATCAGATCGCACAGCTGCTGTTTGCAACATATGTCTGAAGCGTATATCGCGTGGCCAAAACATCAGCCGCTTGGGCACCACATGCTTGATCAGACATATGTTGACCTGCCATGCAGCTCGTTGGCAAGCCTACCTTAAAGACCCACACCAAAGAACAAAGCTGACCTCTTCTTGCACCGCATCAGCTGGGATCTCCAACCCCACTATACCTTCACTCCTCTCTGAAACCTGCTCTGAGAGGAATGAAGGTGTAGAATTAGGTGTGTCACAGGCAAGTTCTTGCGGGCACTCTGCTAGCAGTACACCAACGTCCGATTCTAGCAGGCAAATTTCCCTGCCCCAGCTGCTGGACCGTCGAAAGAAGTTCGAAAGAAGTTCACTCCCAGCCATCCACATGCCCAGCGGTTGAATGCTAGCTTGGCTAAATTGCTAGCGCTTCAACTGCTGCCTTTTCAGTTGGCCCCCTTCCGTGAGTTTGTGCAATGTGCAGTTCCTCAGTGGCAGGTTCCCAAACGACACTTTTTCGCACGGAAGGCTATTCCGGCTCTCTACAGGCATGTGGAAGGCAATGTCTTGGCCTCGCTGGACAGGGCGGTCAGTGGTAAGGTGCATATTACCGCTGACTCATGGTCCAGCAGGCATGGACAGGGACGTTACCTTTCTTTCACGGCCCATTGGGTCACTCTTTTGGCAGCTGGGAAGGATGCAGGATAAGGTGCAGTAGTGTTGGAGGTTGTTCCACCGCCACGCCTCCAAAATGCTACTACTGGTTGTGACACACCTCTCTCCTCCACCCCCTCCTCTTCTTCTTCCTCCATGGCCTCTTCCTGTGGTTTGTCCTCGGAACCAGCGGTGCTCCGTAGGCGTTCAAGGGGCTACGCAAGTACGCAGGCAAAAAGATGCCATGCCGTGCTTGCGCTGGTGTGTTTGGGGGACAGGAGCCACACTGGGGCAGAGGTCCTGTCTGCTCTGCAGGGGCAGGCCGAGAGGTGGTTGACGCCACACCAGCTTAAGCCAGGAATGGTGGTTTGCGACAATGGCACCAACCTCCTCTCCGCCCTCCGACAGGGACAACTGACCCATGTGCCCTGTATGGCTCACGTCCTTAACCTGGTGGTGCATCGGTTCTTGGGCAGGTATCCGGGCTTACAGGATGTCCTGAGGCAGGCCAGGAAAGTCTGTGTGCATTTCCGCAGATCTTATAATGCCAGTGCTCGCCTGGCTGAGCTTCAAAAGGAGTTGAACCTGCCCAAGAACCGCCTTATATGTGACATGCCCACCAGGTGGAACTCAACGTTGGCCATGCTGCAGCGGCTGCACACGCAGCAGAGGGCCATCAATGAGTACCTGTGCGACTACGGCACCAGGACAGGGTCAGGGGAGCTCGGTTTTTTTTCACCACGCCAGTGGGGCATGATCAGGGATGCATGCACTGTCCTGGCACCATTTGAGGAGGCCACGAGGATGGTGAGCAGTGACAGTGCATGCATCAGTGACACTGTACCTCTTGTCCACCTGTTGGAGCACACGCTGCGTGGAATAATGGACAGGGCACTTGAGGCAGAACAGAGGCAGGAAGAGGAGGACTTCCTTGCCTCTCAAGGCCCCCTTTACCCAGACAGTGTTCCTTCTGTCCCACCCATCGCACAGGAAGAGGAGGAGGAGGAGGAGGAGGAGGATTGTGTCAGCATGGAGGTGGAGGCTGGCACTCAGCATCATCAGCAGCAGTCTTTTAGGGATGATTTACAGTCCCAAGAAACCAGTGGACTTGTACGTGGCTGGGAGGAGGTGGCTGTGGATCATGTCGTCCTTAGTGACCCAGAGGACTCTGGACTGAATGCCTCAGCTAACCTACGCTGCATGGCCTCCCTGATCCTGCAAAGTCTGCGGAAGGATCCTCGTATTCTTCGGATCAAGGAGAGGGACCATTACTGGCTGGCCACTCTCCTTGATCCACGGTACAAGGGTAAGGTTGCGGACCTTATCGTACCGTCGCAGAGGGAGCAGAGGATGAGACAACTCCGGGAGGCCTTGCAGAAAGGTCTGTGCAACGCGTTCCCAGAGACTGGGAGGTTACAAACTCCTGGTCCTGGACAACGAGTTGCTGAGGCTTCGGGCAGTCAAAGAAGGAGCGGTGGGGAAGGTGGCCGTCTGACCGATGCGTTCAGACAATTCTTTAGTCCGCAGCCCCAAAGTATGATCGGTTCCAGCAACCATCGCCAGCGTCTGATATACATGGTGCAGGAATACCTAGGGGTAAGGTCAGACTTGGACACCTTCCCCACCGAAAATCCTCTGGCTTACTGGATCTTGAGGATGGATCACTGGCCAGAGCTTGCACAGTATGCAATTGAGCTACTGGCCTGTCCTGCATCCAGCGTTCTTTCAGAACGCACATTCAGTGCTGCTGGAGGATTTGTCACGGATCACAGGGTGCGCCTGTCCACCGACTCGGTTGATCGACTGACTTTCATCAAGATGAACCAGTCTTGGATCACCACCAGCTACCACACACCAGATGCTGATATAACAGACTTATTGATTTTAAAATGTCACATCCCTTCAAGACTGATGCTGATGCTGAGTGCCTGTGCTGTTATGTTGACTGGCTATCCTCCTCCTCCTCCTCAATGATACGATTAACGATGATAGCTTGGAAGATCATTTTGGTTTATGGGTGATGCCACCAGTGGCTAAGGCCCAATTTTTCAGCCCCTGTTTAACAGGGGCGTGTAATTAAAATTTTTGATGCAATACTTTGCAACAGGCCTCATTGCTGTGCTCCAAGTACAGTATCTGTGAGGGGTTGCAGTGTTGTGCCACCAGTGCCTAAGGCCCAATTTTTCAGCCCCTGTTCAACAGGGGCATGCAATTATAATTATTGATCTAATAATTCACATCAGGGAGCATTGCTGCGCCCACCAAGAGTAACTGTCAGGCCTTACAGTGTTGTGGCACCAGCACCACCACCACCACCACCACCACCACCACCAAAGGCCCAATTTTTCAGCCCCTGTTCAACAGGGGCATGCAATTATAATTATTGATCTAATAATTCACAGCAGGGAGCATTGCTGCGCCCACCAAGAGTAACTGTCAGGCCTTACAGTGTTGTGGCACCAGCACCACCATCACCACCACCACCACCACCAAAGGCCCAATTTTTCAGCCCCTGTTCAACAGGGGCATGCAATTATAATTATTGATCTAATAATTCACAGCAGGGAGCGTTGCTGCGCCCACCAAGAGTAACTGTCAGGCCTTACAGTGTTGTGGCACCAGCACCACCATCACCACCACCACCACCACCAAAGGCCCAATTTTTCAGCCCCTGTTCAACAGGGGCATGCAATTATAATTATTGATCTAATAATTCACAGCAGGGACCATTGCTGCGCCCACCAAGAGTAACTGTCAGGCCTTACAGTGTTGGGGCACCAGCACCACCATCAAAGGCCCAATTTTTACAACCACTGATCAACAATTATATGTTATTACAATTCCTGATATTATACTTGACAGAAGGGCGTTCCAGCACCCACCAAGAATAACTGTGAGTGCTTTCAGTGTTGTGCCAACACCAACACCTAAGGGGCCAATTTCTGCAGAGCATATACGGAAGGTCCCTACTTTCAAACATCCAACTTACAAACTACTACTACTTGCAAACGGAAGAAGACAACAGGAAGTGAGAGGAAATCTACCCCTTGGAAGGAAAATTCTCTCCTGTAAGAATTAATATGGGAGAAAGGTGTCTCCTCTCTACTGATGCTTTATCACCAATCCTTGTTTCAATAAAAACACCACATTTCAAAAACAGTTGTCATTGGGACGCAAAGTGAGGTGAAATGTTCTGAACAGGGGCACAGACAGCAAAAAAAATGTGACAGGGGTGATAACCGTTCCCTATGTTTTACAAAAAACGAAAAAAAAGGAATTTGCCATGGAGCTCCACTTAAACAATGCAGCTGTTCAAAATTATAAACAGATTCTACATAAGAACAAACCTACAGTCCCTGTCTTGCATGCACCGCCTGTATACGGCTGTTCAGAGTATATAGGTCCTTTTTTATTTTGTGTGCGGGGTTCCCCTTAATATCCATACAAGACCCAAAGGGGCTGGTAATGGGCTGGGGTAGGGGGGGGGGGGGTTGATGGGGTAGCTATGCCATTTTTCCTAAAGATTTTCATCCATATTACCGGGACCAGACATTGCATTAAAGCCGCAAGCAGTTTTAAATGACTTTTTTCCCTTTAGAAATGTTATTTTGTGCAGGGACAGTTCTAAACACGGGAAACACGTGGCACTTCACAGGCATACTTTAGACACCCCCCAGGTACAATATTTAAAGGAATATTTGACTTTTTTTTTTCACTTTATGCATCATTAAAATGACTGCTCCCGGAAAACGTCCGTTTTTAAAACTTCTTTTTGCATTGATACATGTCCCCTGGTGCAGAAGCCGGGTTCCCAAACTCTGTTTCGGACAATAACATGGATAATAGTCGTTATAATTAGCACTTTAGAATCCGAACGTTCGCATCCATTGTATTAAATAGGGTTCTAATGTTCGCGCGAACTTTCGGTCCGTTCGCGGGTTCTGGTGCGAACCGAACCCGGGGGTGTTCGGCTCATCACTAGGTATGAGTATTAAAGGAAACCCCGCAACCAAATTTTTTTTTTTTTAAATGCCGTAGGGGTCCCCCAGGCACTATATACTCTGAACAGCAGTATATATACTATACGGCCTGCCCTATATACTCTGCAGAAAATAGGGCCTTAGGTGTTGGTGGTACCAGAACACTGTAAGCGCTCAGTTATTCTTGGTGAGCGCAGGAACGGGCCTTGCTGTGAAATACTATGTCAAAAATTGGAATTACATGCCCCTGTTAAACAGGGGCAGAAAAATTGGGCCTTTGGTGGTGATGGTGCCACAACACTGTAAGCACCAGTGTTGCCAACCGCCCGTAGATTTCCGGGCAGCCTGTAAAAACAGGGCACTTTTCTCCTGTCCGTGAAAGTCCGTAGCAGGAGAAAAATGCCAGTAAAAATGGCCGTGACCGGCTCGTGACAGAACTACGCATGCGCAGTTCCAGAATTCGGCGAGAATATACGATCCTTCTAAGCCGAGCCTTCCTGCTGCCTCTGCTAAGCCCAGCCCACCCGCCGCACAACCAATGATGTGTCAGGCAGGGTCTGAGCGGGCGGATTTGAAGAGCCTCGTGGTGGAGTCGACAGAGCAGACGCTGGCGCGTGTGGGAGTCGGTCGCTGCGCGGACTTGGACCGGACTGGTGCAACGGACCCCTGCCTGGCTGAGGCTGACTGAGCCTGGTGGTGAGTGCACTCACAGTCTCAGAGAAAGACTGAGACAGGCAGCCCACAGGGGGTGATGTCTGATGGTGGCAGGGGGTGATGTCTGGTGGTGGCAGGGGGTGATGTCTGGTGGTGGCAGGGGGTGATGATGGTTGTAGTGGGTGATGGTGTCAGGAGGTGATGGTGAGAGGGGGTGATGTCTGATGGTGTTATATACAAGTAAAAGGCGCAAATATCTAATACAAGGTTATACTATAAATGTATTATATGTGCTGGATGCATAAATAAACCACATATGCACAGTATGGTACTAAGTCCACAGTCTCCTTAATAGGTGTCCACAAGGACTTGAGTCTTTCAATGATAGTTCATAAGGAGTTAACATTGGAGGAAGGGGGGGGGAGGAGGGGGAATATTGTAAAATGGGATAAAATGGAATGGGAATAGACCACACTCAGGGCTGCCATCAAGGTGGAACAGAGACCATGTTCCCAGCGCTGAAGAGACAAAAGGGGAGAGAAGAGGCGCCTCTGGGTGCAGATTTTTTAACAGGTTTAATGTGGATTCTGCCAGCCCTGGACTGCGCAGGCGCAGCGCTCTAGCTCCGAAAATTGCCGAACATTAAGAGCTGTAGACTGCGACTGCGCAATCAACAGGGTATTGTGACAGTCGTTGCCGCACGCTCCCGATGCTCGCTCCACTCAGCAAGGGGGGCGGGTGTATTGCTATTGTAATGAGCGGATGCATGTTTAAATAAAGGAATTGATGGACAGAGAGGGCGGGTAGTTCAATGTGGATGGCCGATTTGAATACTTGTCAGAGAATTGTTAAAAAAAATCTTATGTCTTTTTTTTTAACAATTCTCTGACAAGTATTCAAATCGGCCATCCACATTGAACTACCCGCCCTCTCTGTCCATCAATTTCTTTATTTAAACATGCATCCGCTCATTAGAATAGTAATACACCCGCCCCCCTTGCTGAGTGGAGCGAGCATCGGGAGCGTGTGGCACAATATTGTGCTCAAAGCGCATGCGCCGAATATGGGTTATAATCCATTCGGCTATTTTCGGAGATCTGCCGTGAATGGACACGCAAGTGTTGCGCATGCGCAGGTCAGAGCGGGCGAAATCTGCTAAAGTGTTGCGCATGCGCAGAACAGAGCTGGCAGAATCAGGTCACCGTCAACACTGATGATACAGCGATGAATGCTGGGATGCATTCACCGCATCCCGGAAGTCTCTGCTTGTGGGCTTCACAGTTCCCACAAGCAAAATGGCAAAGAACAAGATCTATTTATAAAAGTTATTATTTAGAACGGAAATAGACGGGGGACGTCTCTAATCGCAGGACAAGTGAGTACTAACATGTTATCTGTAACCCCATTACATGCACCTAGAAAAAAAAAACGAGGGACCGCGGAACCTCCGCTTTAAAAGCAGGCATAGAGTCATGTCCCAAGATGTGGGGCTGTCCTCGGTAGAGTCAATCCCTCTCCTTGATCTCCTAGGCTGTGCGTCCTATGATAGTAATGGAGGCTCTACACCGCTGGATGGAGTACAGCAGGTTTGCGGTGGAGCAGTGGAGAGTGTCCTCAGCGTGAGGCTTGGAGCGCAGGGAGATGTCAGGCGGAGGGGGATGACGTCATCGGTATGCGACCAGGTTTCGTGAGCGTGCAGGCTGTGGATGGCAAAAACAGCCACGCTCCTTTCTCAAGCTAACAGACAGAGACTCAGCAGATATCATTATAAGGGCGGGCAGGGGGAGTGGCTGAGTATCTACATGCCGTGATAGGGGGACAAGGGGGCAGAGCACAGGAAGGGCAGGAACGATTATGATGACACAAAACATGTATGAAAAAATATATATAATAAAATATAATAAAATAATAAAAGGTTGTTGTGTGTGTATATATGTTTAAAAAGAGTGGGTATAAAAATGAATAAAGAACGAAAAGTAGCGGTGTTAAGAACAGCCTGGGATATTATACAGAACCCATGGAGGTTATGTGTGAGCGCATGTATTAGTATGCAGCTGTATGGAGACAACAATTGAAGGGAGGAGAAATGGGACATGTTGGACACTAAATATGATGGTGTACATGTACACATGCATCCGCATGCAGTCATGCGCTGGAGGGTACAATTATATGAAATAGATGGTTATTATACAACATAATTATTATGCACAAAAAAATATATATACATATATAAAAATACATGCCTATATATACACAATAGAATCAAGCCACTCAGCCACTCCCCCTGCCCGTCCTTAGAATGATTGTAACGGCACCCCAAATCCGAAAGGGGGTAACGCCGTTTAGATATCTTCCCTCTCCTGGACACACATTCGCTGCCGATCCTCCACAGTCAGACGACCCCTTCCCATAGGAATGAATCCTTCTGGAATAACGAGACGCACTCTGTATCTTCCTAGGATCGAATTACTTTATTGAGAAAAACATTGTAACTTTTATACCCATCCAATACTGCATTAACCTAAAATGAACAATGGTCCAGCTCCACCCACAACATAACAAACCCAATACACATTTACAATGAAAGGGTTTTGTAGCCGGTCTGTCTGTTGAATACAATACACACAAGTATGCAGGTGATTCATCAACATCTCTTCAATTAACCCGTCTGCTGCTAGTTCCACAACCTATAATTATTGGCTTAATTCCCCCAGACCACAATGGACAATAGAATGTAAATCACCACAAACAATGAACAGGTCTTTTAGAAGCTGGGATTAGCATTACACTAGGCAGACAGGTGATTGAGGCTGAACACCTCAGTATCTCTCAATTAACCTGTTGAGTTCAGAAACAGTAAATAGTCCTTTACAGATATCCTTGGGGATATGGTGGATAAATATTACAGATCCATTTTACGTAGCCCAAGATATATTTCTTAATGTCCATTATTTCCTGGCTCACCCTGTGTCCAAAGTGACCCTCCTGTCACACATCTCCCCTTTCGGCAGGAGACTAACACAGGAGGTGACCCCAGACGGGTTGACTCCGAAGTTAGTCCATAGGTCCATTCCTCCAATGCCGGTATCCACACCGTACCCCAAATAAATTGCTCCAAACAGAGCTTCACTTACCCAGCCAACCTCTGCCTCTCTCAGAGAACATACCCGCCGCTGGGGAGAAGACAGGGTGACTGGGCTCAGTCTTTCATGCCTCTGGGGATCCGGGCCGACTGCCCAGCATCCCCGAGGTACACAAGTGGAGACCAAAGTCCCATCCACTTTTGGTAGGTAAAAATCCCCCAGTGCTTGCAAAGCAAGGTTGACATCCTCCTGTCCCAGTGTCACACCATTTTCTGGGGTTGTGTCAGTGAGGACCGAAGTCCCATCCAGTACCACAGGAACTCCCTCTTCTGTTAGTTGAGAGCAGAGGCCCGCGGCACTCTGCTCTGTTGCCAGCTCTTCCGCTGGGTTGCTGTGAGTGGAGACCGTAGTCCCATCCACCGATATCCGCTCAAGTTGCAGTTGTGTGCAGCGGCCAGTAGAATTCTGCCCTGCTGCCAGTGATTCAGCTGGGGGTAAAAGCTTTACCACCTCAGCTTGTTGCTGGAGAGAGGGGCCAACTGCCCCGGCTCCCTGAAACTCCACAGTTGTTTCCGGTGCTGGGCAGAGGTTGCTATCACTCTGCCCTGTTGCCAGCACTTCTGCTGGGGACTCCACACCATCTGCTCTGGCTAACTGTTGGGGAGGGAAAAGAGCTGCTTCTCCTCCCTGCATCTCTGAACTCCCCTGGGAAAGAGGAACCATCACCTTCTCACCTCGGGCCTCCAAAACTGCCACGGGTGTAGAGCAGGGGTCTGCAGTACTCTGTCCTGCTGCCAGTACTTGGGCAGGCGATGCATAATCCCTAACATCCTCTGAACAGTCCCTTAAGTCCATACCTTCTGTAATCTGTGGCTGGGGAGATGAGCCAACTGCCCTAGCTCCCTGGAACTCCATATCATCCACTTCGGCTTTAGGGATGGCAATCTTCAGATTTTCCACTGCCGATTCTTCAGCCAGGCTAGCTCCCTGGAACTCCATATCATCCACTTCGGCTTTAGGGATGGCAATCTTCAGATTTTCCACTGCCGATTCTTCAGCCAGGATTTCATAGTTGTCAACTGGTATTTCCTGATAGTCCCAGGCAAAGGGAGCCCCACCCTGCTGCTGAGCAGAGTCTAGCAGCTGTTTGTAGGCAATCTCCAGCTCCCATTCCTGAACGGCCAGAAACTCCAAATCTTCCTGTGCCCAGTGCCCTTCCGAGACATTCAGTCTTTGCTCTCTGTGCTCCATTTTTTCCTCCAAACGCCACTCCCGATCACTCCCAAAGTCAGGGTCCTCGGACAGCCTCCAATACAACAATCCCAGGCCATTATAGTCAAAGCCTTCCGTGGGGCTGTCATCCGCTGACCACTGACACTCTTGGGCTACATACCACCGGAGGGCTCTGTAGCTCTCATCCAACCGCATCTCTGCCCGGATCAGCCTGCTTAACTCAGCTGTCCACTCCTGCTTCGGTTGTTCCCCCAATAACAGCATTCATACTTCATACTGCGACCAGTACCTTACATGGATGGAGGGGAGAACTTTTCCCTGGTGTTGCTGCTCGAGAGCTAGCGCTTTCTTCCAGAGTTCGCAGCGGATTGAATCAGACCATCCCAGCAGGACCTACTCTGATACTGGTCCTCTATGCTGTATCTGCATCTCTCGCAACCTCCTTCTGAATTCCTTTTCCATGTCGGCTGGTATCTGTATCTCTCCTCTCCTTTCAGTTGGTGCTGCTTCTTTAGGTGTTGTCTCCGATTGCCGTATTTCCGCCATTCTCCACTCATGTTGCCGCTCTAGTTCTCTCTTTTGTCGCGCATCCTGCAGCTGGATGCCTCTAATGGCTTCCTGAATGGTGGTCTCTGATGGGTTAGCACCATATAATGCCAACCGCTGTCGCACTCGTTGCTGAAACAAATCTTCAACTGACCGGGGTCCTGCATCACCATCTCTCTGGTCCATCTCGGCTCTCAAGTAAGTCTTTCAGCGTGGCTTTCCTGCAGGCTGCATAGCTTGGTCATTCACTGTGGTGGCTTGGAGTGTCCCAGGAACTGGAGGGAAAATCCCGCTGCTGCCAACCAATGTAACGGCACCCCAAATACGAAAGGGGGTAACGCCGTTTAGATATCTTCCCTCTCCTGGACACACATTCGCTGCCGATCCTCCACAGTCAGACGACCCCTTCCCATAGGAATTAATCCTTCTGGAAGAACGAGACGCACTCTGTATCTTCCTAGGATTGAATTACTTTATTGAGAAAAACAATGTAACTTTTATACCCATCCAATACTGCATTAACCTAAAATGAACAACGGTCCAGCTCCACCCACAACATAACAAATCCAATACACATTTACAATGAAAAGGTTTTGTAGCCGGTCTGTCTGTTGAATACAATACACACAAGTATGCAGGTGATTCATCAACATCTCTTCAATTAACCCGTCTGCTACTAGTTCCACAACCTATAATTATAGGCTTAATTCCCCCAGACCACAATGGACAATAAAATGTAAATCACCACAAACAATGAACAGGTCTTTTAGAAGCTGGGATTAGCATTACACTAGGCAGACAGGTGATTGAGGCTGAACACCTCAGTATCTCTCAATTAACCTGTTGAGTTCAGAAACAGTAAATAGTCCTTTACAGATATCCTTGGGGATATGGTGGATAAATATTACAGACCCATTTTAGGTAGCCCAAGATATATTTCTTAATGTCCATTATTTCCTGGCTCACCCTGTGTCCAATGTGACCCTCCTGTCACACATCTCCCCTTTCGGCAGGAGACTAACACAGGAGGTGACCCCAGACGGGTTGACTCCGAAGTTAGTCCATAGGTCCATTCCTCCAATGCCGGTATCCACACCGTACCCCAAATAAATTGCTCCAAACAGAGCTTCACTTACCCAGCCAACCTCTGCCTCTCTCAGAGAACATACCCGCCGCTGGGGAGAAGACAGGGTGACTGGGCTCAGTCTTTCATACCTCTGGGTGTCCAAAGTGACCCTCCTGTCACAATGATATATGCTGAGTCTCTGTCTGTTAGCTTGAGAAAGGAGCGTGGCTGTTTTTTCCATCCACAGCTTGCACGCTCACGAAACCTGGTTGCATACCAATGACGTCATCCCCCTCCGTCTGACATCTTCCTGCGCTCCAAGCCTCACGCTGAGGACACGCTCCACTGCTCCACCGCAAACCTGCTGTACTCCATTCAGCGGTGTAGAGCCTCCATTACGATCATAGAACGCACAGCCTAGGAGATCAAGGAGAGGGATTGACTCTACCGAAGACAGCCCCACATCTTGGGACATGACTCTATGCCTGCTTTTAACTACTTAAATGTGAGTGCACTATAAGGAAATCTAATTGTATATTAAACCTGTTGAAAAATCTGCACCCAGAGGCGCCTCTTCTCTCCCCTGATGTCTGATGGTGGCAGGGGGTGATGTCTGATGGTGGCAGGGGGTGATGATGGTGGCAGGGGGTGATGTATGATAGTGGTAGGGGGTGATGATGGTGGCAGGGGGTGATGGGTAATGATGGTGCCAGGGGGTGATGGGTAATGATGGTGGCAGGGGGTGATGATGGTTGTAGTGGGTGATGGTGTCAGGAGGTGATGGTGGCAGGGGGTGATGATGGTGGCAGGGGGTGATGTCTGATGGTGGCAGGGGGTGATGATGGTGGCAGGGGGTGATGGGTAATGATGGAGGCAGGGAGTGATGTCTGATGGTGGCAGAGGGTGATGATGGTTGTAGTGGGTGATGGTGTCAGGAGGTGATGGTGACAGGGGGTGATGTCTGATGGTGGCAGGGGGTGATGATGGTGGCAGAGGGTGATGTCTGATGGTGGCAGGGGGTGATGTCTGATGGTGGCAGGGGGGTGATGATGGTGGCAGGGGGTGATGATGGTGGCAGAGGGTGATGTCTGATGGTGGCAGGGGGGTGATGATGGTGGCAGGGGGTGATGGGTAATGATGGTGGCAGGGGGTGATGTCTGATGGTGGCAGGGGGTGATGGGTAATGATGGTGGCAGGGGGTGATGGGTAATGATGGTGGCAGGGGGTGATGTCTGATGGTGGCAGGGGGTGATGATGGTTGTAGTGGGTGATGGTGTCAGGAAGTGAGGGTGGAAGGGGGTGATGATGGTGGCAGGAGGTGATGTCTGATGGTGGCAGGGGGTGATGATGGTGGCAGGGGGTGATGTATGATGGTGGCAGGGGGTGATGATGGTTGTAGTGGGTGATAGTGTCAGGAGGTGATGGGTAATGATGGTGGCAGGGGGTGATGTCTGATGGTGGCAGGGGGTGATGATGTTGGCAGGGGGTGATGTCTGATGGTGGCAGGGGGGTGATGATGGTGGCAGGGGGTGATGATGGTGGCAGAGGGTGATGTCTGATGGTGGCAGGGGGGTGATGATGGTGGCAGGGGGTGATGATGGTGGCAGGGGGTGATGGGTAATGATGGTGGCAGGGGGTGATGTCTGATGGTGGCAGGGGGTGATGGGTAATGATGGTGGCAGGGGGTGATGGGTAATGATGGTGGCAGGGGGTGATGTCTGATGGTGGCAGGGGGTGATGATGGTTGTAGTGGGTGATGGTGTCAGGAAGTGAGGGTGGAAGGGGGTGATGATGGTGGCAGGAGGTGATGTCTGATGGTGGCAGGGGGTGATGATGGTGGCAGGGGGTGATGTATGATGGTGGCAGGGGGTGATGATGGTTGTAGTGGGTGATAGTGTCAGGAGGTGATGGGTAATGATGGTGGCAGGGGGTGATGTCTGATGGTGGCAGGGGGTGATGATGTTGGCAGGGGGTGATGTCTGATGGTGGTAGTGGGTAATGATGGTGGCAGGGGGTGATGTCTGATGGTGGCAGGGGGTGATGATGGTTGTAGTGGGTGATGTTGTCAGGAGATGATGGTGGCAGGGGGTGATGATGGTGGCAGGGGGTGATGTCTGATGGTGGCAGGGGGTGATGTCTGATGGTGGCAGGGGGGTGATGATGGTTGTAGTGGGTGATGGTGTCAGGAGGTGATGGTGGCAGGGGGTGATGATGGTGGCAGGGGGTGATGGGTAATGATGGTGGCAGGGGGTGATGTCTGATGGTGGCAGGGGGTGATAATGATTGTAGTGGGTGATGGTGGCAGGAGGTGATGGTGGCAGGGGGTGATGATGGTGGCAGGGGGTGGCAGCGAAATCAGGCTGTATGCAGAGCACACAGCCAGATATTGTGTCTCTAATAGTAACACATTTCGTCTCAATGATATAATGCATCTTAAGCTAAAATTCACTCACCTTCCATTCGATTCCCATTCATTCAAATCAAGAAGCATCACCACACTGTTAGGTTCATCTCAGCATCCCAAAAAACACTGATCGCCCAGAGCCTCACGACTCCTTTTTATTAAAATCCCAGCCGGGAGTGATGTCACAGCATGTGACCTCCTCCATAGGAGGTGAGCTCACAGGGTGTGAGCTCCACCCAGCAGATGACCATATAAGGATATGTTAAATACAGCTAATACAATACAATACATGAATACAACAAAAGAACCAATCACAGACATCTATACATTCAAATAGACTAGCAGTGACGTGCACTGCTTCCAATGACAGGAACCATACGAAAATTATGGCTCAATGGGCCACAATTGTCATATAGTTATGCTATAGTTCTCGTGGACGCAGATCTGTCCTCTCTGAGTCATTTAATGCCAACGCCAAGAAGTGGCCAGTCCCTTGGCGAGGCATAAAACAAACATCTCTAAAAGAGCAAACATCGCTGTGTCCACAGGAAGATTTTCGCGCCACCGGTCTTCCACCAACGTCTGTATGTGCGAATACTAGGGATGAGCTTCGTGTTCGAGTCGAACATACGTTCGACTCGAACATTGGCTGTTCGATCGTTCGACGAAGATCGAACGATTTGGGCCGTTCGCGCCAAATTCGAGTGACGCGAACGGCCCACAATGCACTACGCCATCGCAGTGTCATCCAGGCGCTGTGATTGGCCAAGCATGCACTGTGACCCCGCATGCTTGGCCAATCACAGCGCCGGCAGCGAGGAGAGCAATGATTGGCCACAGGCAGGATGCCTGTGGCCAATTATTGCTGAGGGTGTTTAGTACACGCCCCACACTATAAAAGGCCGCCAGCACGGCGGCCTAGTGTAGTGTGTTCCGGAGCAGGGATAGAGTAGCATAGGCAGGGACAGTGACTGTTATTTCTTTCTTGCTTAACCTGGATTCCTTTAGTTTAGGGAAAGAGAAGGATAGGTAGGGAGAGTGTCAGTGTGTTTTGTGCTTCTGCTATAGTGTGCTTAAAAAAAAACATTTATTCTAGGGACAGAAAACTCTAGGTAGGGACAGTGTCAGTTTCTTTCACTCTGCAAGTCCTTGTTTCCAGGGACCTGGAAGGACAGTGAGTGAATTGTCCTTTTGCTATATTGTGATTAAAAAAAACATTTATTCTAGGGACAGAAAACTCTAGGTAGGGACAGTGTCAGTTTCTTTCACTCTGCAAGTCCTTGTTTCCAGGGACCTGGAAGGACAGTGAGTGAATTGTCCTTTTGCTATATTGTGATTAAAAAAAACATTTATTCTAGGGACAGAAAACTCTAGGTAGGGACAGTGTCAGTTTCTTTCACTCTGCAAGTCCTTGTTTCCAGGGACCTGGAAGGACAGTGAGTGAATTGTCCTTTTGCTATATTGTGATTAAAAAAAACATTTTTTTCTAGGGACAGAAAACTGTAGGTAGGGAGAGTATTTTTTTTCTTTCACTCTGCAAGTCCTTGTTTCCAGGGACCTGTAAGGACAGTGAGTTAATTGTCCTTGTGCTATATTGTGCTGAAAAAAACATTTATTCCAGGGACAGAAAACTCTAGGTAGGGACAGTGTCAGTTTCTTTCACTCTGCAAGTCCTTGTTTCCAGGGACCTGGAAGGACAGTGAGTGAATTGTCCTTTTGCTATATTGTGATTAAAAAAAACATTTTTTTCTAGGGACAGAAAACTGTAGGTAGGGAGAGTGTTTTTTTTCTTTCACTCTGCAAGTCCTTGTTTCCAGGGACCTGTAAGGACAGTGAGTTAATTTTCCTTGTGCTATATTGTGATTAAAAAAAACATTTATTCTAGGGACAGAAAACTCTAGGTAGGGACAGTGTCAGTTTCTTTCACTCTGCAAGTCCTTGTTTCCAGGGACCTGGAAGGACAGTGAGTGAATTGTCCTTTTGCTATATTGTGATTAAAAAAAACATTTATTCTAGGGACAGAAAACTCTAGGTAGGGACAGTGTCAGTTTCTTTCACTCTGCAAGTCCTTGTTTCCAGGGACCTGGAAGGACAGTGAGTGAATTGTCCTTTTGCTATATTGTGATTAAAAAAAACATTTATTCTAGGGACAGAAAACTCTAGGTAGGGACAGTGTCAGTTTCTTTCACTCTGCAAGTCCTTGTTTCCAGGGACCTGGAAGGACAGTGAGTGAATTGTCCTTTTGCTATATTGTGATTAAAAAAAACATTTATTCTAGGGACAGAAAACTCTAGGTAGGGACAGTGTCAGTTTCTTTCACTCTGCAAGTCCTTGTTTCCAGGGACCTGGAAGGACAGTGAGTGAATTGTCCTTTTGCTATATTGTGATTAAAAAAAACATTTATTCTAGGGACAGAAAACTCTAGGTAGGGACAGTGTCAGTTTCTTTCACTCTGCAAGTCCTTGTTTCCAGGGACCTGGAAGGACAGTGAGTGAATTGTCCTTTTGCTATATTGTGATTAAAAAAAACATTTTTTTCTAGGGACAGAAAACTGTAGGTAGGGAGAGTATTTTTTTTCTTTCACTCTGCAAGTCCTTGTTTCCAGGGACCTGTAAGGACAGTGAGTTAATTGTCCTTGTGCTATATTGTGCTGAAAAAAACATTTATTCCAGGGACAGAAAACTCTAGGTAGGGACAGTGTCAGTTTCTTTCACTCTGCAAGTCCTTGTTTCCAGGGACCTGGAAGGACAGTGAGTGAATTGTCCTTTTGCTATATTGTGATTAAAAAAAACATTTTTTTCTAGGGACAGAAAACTGTAGGTAGGGAGAGTGTTTTTTTTCTTTCACTCTGCAAGTCCTTGTTTCCAGGGACCTGTAAGGACAGTGAGTTAATTTTCCTTGTGCTATATTGTGATTAAAAAAAACATTTATTCTAGGGACAGAAAACTCTAGGTAGGGACAGTGTCAGTTTCTTTCACTCTGCAAGTCCTTGTTTCCAGGGACCTGGAAGGACAGTGAGTGAATTGTCCTTTTGCTATATTGTGATTAAAAAAAACATTTATTCTAGGGACAGAAAACTCTAGGTAGGGACAGTGTCAGTTTCTTTCACTCTGCAAGTCCTTGTTTCCAGGGACCTGGAAGGACAGTGAGTGAATTGTCCTTTTGCTATATTGTGATTAAAAAAAACATTTATTCTAGGGACAGAAAACTCTAGGTAGGGACAGTGTCAGTTTCTTTCACTCTGCAAGTCCTTGTTTCCAGGGACCTGGAAGGACAGTGAGTGAATTGTCCTTTTGCTATATTGTGATTAAAAAAAACATTTTTTTCTAGGGACAGAAAACTGTAGGTAGGGAGAGTGTTTTTTTTCTTTCACTCTGCAAGTCCTTGTTTCCAGGGACCTGTAAGGACAGTGAGTTAATTTTCCTTGTGCTATATTGTGATTAAAAAAAACATTTATTCTAGGGACAGAAAACTCTAGGTAGGGACAGTGTCAGTTTCTTTCACTCTGCAAGTCCTTGTTTCCAGGGACCTGGAAGGACAGTGAGTGAATTGTCCTTTTGCTATATTGTGATTAAAAAAAACATTTTTTTCTAGGGACAGAAAACTGTAGGTAGGGAGAGTATTTTTTTTCTTTCACTCTGCAAGTCCTTGTTTCCAGGGACCTGTAAGGACAGTGAGTTAATTGTCCTTGTGCTATATTGTGCTGAAAAAAACATTTATTCCAGGGACAGAAAACTCTAGGTAGGGACAGTGTCAGTTTCTTTCACTCTGCAAGTCCTTGTTTCCAGGGACCTGGAAGGACAGTGAGTGAATTGTCCTTTTGCTATATTGTGATTAAAAAAAACATTTTTTTCTAGGGACAGAAAACTGTAGGTAGGGAGAGTGTTTTTTTTCTTTCACTCTGCAAGTCCTTGTTTCCAGGGACCTGTAAGGACAGTGAGTTAATTTTCCTTGTGCTATATTGTGATTAAAAAAAACATTTTTTCTAGGGACAGAAAACTGTAGGTAGGGAGAGTGTTTTTTTTCTTTCACTCTGCAAGTCCTTGTTTCCAGGGACAGAGAAGGACACCTGAAGGTAGCCCTTATTGCTTTTTTCCCATCTCCCTGCAGGCCATCTATTAGAATGTCTGGAAGGCAAACAAGGAGAGGCAGACAGTCAGGAGGCAATAAAAGAGGGCAAGCAGGCTCTGTGTCTGGGGGCAACAGTGCTGGTCGTGGACGCGGTGCATTGTCATCAGCACATGGCCATGGGACACGCTTGTCCTTCTTTTCGGCAGCTGGACATGTTGAGCCACATCATGCCGAAGACTTGGTAGAGTGGATGACCAAGCCCTCCTCCTCCTCCTCATCCTCTCTCACCCAGGCTCAGGGTACTGGAAAAGCAGCTGCCAAAGCGTCGTCTTCCCTGGTATCAATGTCAGACAAATCATCAGTCACTCCTTCCCTAGACCCACCATGTCCTCCTCCTGAGGAGTCCCCCGAACTGTTTCAGCACAGTGTTGGGTACATGCTCCAGGAGGATGCCCAGCGTTTCGAAGGGTCTGATGATGAAACCCAGCTAGAGGAAGGCAGTAGCGTGAGAGCAGACAGAGGGGATGCTCAAGAAGGACACCAATCTGGCAGTCATGTTCCAGCAGCTGCAGCATACTGCCAGATTGGCTCCAGTGATGAGGAGGGAGGGGATGATGAGGTCAATGACTCCACGTGGGTGCCTAATAGGAGAGAGGAGGAGGAGGAGGATGAGGAGGAGGCACATCTCCAACGAGGCAGGATGCCCTTTGGTGGCCAGCGTAAGGGCAGTACACCGACGGAATCACACCGCAGAGCTCCGCCTGTGCAGGGCGCTGCCTCTGCCCGTCATTCAAAAAGTTCTTTGGTGTGGGCCTTTTTTGAGGCTAGTGCATCAGATCGCACAGCTGCTGTTTGCAACATATGTCTCAAGCGTATATCGCGTGGCCAAAACATCAGCCGCTTGGGTACCACATGCCTGACCAGACATATGTTGACCTGCCATGCAGCTCGTTGGCAAGCCTACCTCAAAGACCCACACCAAAGAACAAAGCGGACCTCTCCTTGCACCGCATCAGCTGGGATCTCCAACCCCACTATAACTTCAGTCCTCTCTGAAACATGCACTGAGAGGAATGAAGGTGTAGAATTAGGTGTGTCACAGCCAAGTACTTGCGCCCACTCTGCTAGCAGTACACCGACGTCCGATTCTAGCAGGCAAATTTCCCTGCCCCAGCTGCTGGACCGTCGAAAGAAGTTCACTCCCAGCCATCCACATGCCCAGCGGTTGAATGCTAGCTTGGCTAAATTGCTAGCGCTTCAACTGCTGCCTTTTCAGTTGGTAGACTCGGCCCCCTTCCGTGAGTTTGTGCAATGTGCGGTTCCTCAGTGGCAGGTTCCCAAACGCCACTTTTTCTCACGGAAGGCTATTCCGGCTCTCTACCGGCATGTGGAAGGCAATGTCTTGGCCTCGCTGGACAGGGCGGTCAGCGGTAAGGTGCATATTACCGCTGACTCATGGTCCAGCAGGCATGGACAGGGACGTTACCTTTCTTTCACGGCCCATTGGGTCACTCTTTTGGCAGCTGGGAAGGATTCAGGACAAGGTGCAGTAGTGTTGGAGGTTGTCCCACCGCCACGCCTCCAAAATGCTACTACTGGTTGTGACACACCTCTCTCCTCCACCCCCTCCTCTTCTTCTTCCTCCATGGCCTCTTCCTGTGGTTTGTCCTATGAACCAGCGGTGCTCCGTAGCCGTTCACGGGGCTACGCAAGTACGCAGGCAAAAAGATGCCATGCCGTGCTTGCGCTGGTGTGTTTGGGGGACAGAAGCCACACTGGGGCAGAGGTCCTGTCTGCTCTGCAGGGCCAGGCCGAGAGGTGGTTGACGCCACGCCAGCTTAAGCCAGGAATGGTGGTTTGCGACAATGGCACCAACCTCCTCTCCGCCCTCCGACAGGGACAACTGACCCATGTGCCCTGTGTGGCTCACGTCCTTAACCTGGTGGTGCAGCGGTTCTTGGGCAGGTACCCGGGCTTACAGGATGTCCTGAGGCAGGCCAGGAAAGTCTGTGTGCATTTCCGCAGATCTTATAATGCCAGTGCTCGCCTGGCTGAGCTGCAAAAGGAGTTGAACCTGCCCAAGAACCGCCTTATATGTGACATGCCCACCAGGTGGAACTCAACGTTGGCCATGCTGCAGCGGCTGCACACGCAGCAGAGGGCCATCAATGAGTACCTGTGCGACTACGGCACCAGGACAGGGTCAGGGGAGCTTGGTTTTTTTTCTCCACGCCAGTGGGGCATGATCAGGGATGCATGCACTGTCCTGGCACCATTTGAGGAGGCCACGAGGATGGTGAGCAGTGACAGTGCATGCATCAGTGACACTGTACCTCTTGTCCACCTGTTGGAGCACACGCTGCGTGGAATAATGGACAGGGCACTTGAGGCAGAACAGAGGCAGGAAGAGGAGGACTTCCTTGCCTCTCAAGGCCCCCTTTACCCAGACAGTGTTCCTTCTGTCCCACCCATCGCACAGGAAGAGGAGGAGGAGGAGGAGGAGGAGGAGGATTGTGTCAGCATGGAGGTGGAGGCTGGCACTCAGCATCATCAGCAGCAGTCTTTTAGGGATGATTTACAGTCCCAAGAAACCAGTGGACTTGTACGTGGCTGGGAGGAGGTGGCTGCGGATCATGTCGTCCTTAGTGACCCAGAGGACTCCGGAGCGAATGCCTCAGCAAACCTACGCTGCATGGCCTCCCTGATCCTGCAAAGTCTGCGGAAGGATCCTCGTATTCTTCGGATCAAGGAGAGGGACCATTACTGGCTGGCCACTCTCCTTGATCCACGGTACAAGGGTAAGGTTGCGGACCTTATGTTACCGTCGCAGAGGGAGCAGAGGATGAGACAACTCCGGGAGGCCTTGCAGAAAGGTCTGTGCAACGCGTTCCCAGAGACTGGGAGGTTGCAAACTCCTGGTCCTGGACAACGAGTTGCTGAGGCTTCGGCCAGTCAAAGAAGGAGCGGTGGGGAAGGTGGCCGTCTGACCGATGCGTTCAGACAATTCTTTAGTCCGCAGCCCCAAAGTATGATTGGTTCCAGCAACCATCGCCAGCGTCTGATAAACATGGTGCAGGAATATCTAGGGGCAAGGTCAGACTTGGACACCTTCCCCACCGAAAATCCTCTGGCTTACTGGGTCTTGAGGATGGATCACTGGCCAGAGCTTGCACAGTATGCAATTGAGCTACTGGCCTGTCCTGCATCCAGCGTTCTTTCGGAACGCACATTCAGTGCTGCTGGAGGATTTGTCACGGATCACAGGGTGCGCCTGTCCACCGACTCGGTTGATCGACTGACTTTCATCAAGATGAACCAGTCTTGGATCACCACCAGCTACCACACACCTGATGCTGATATAACAGACTAATTGATTTTAAAATGTCACATCCCTTCAAGACTGATGCTGATGCTGAGTGCCTGTGCTGTTATGTTGACTGGCTATCCTCCTCCTCCGAGTCCTCAATGATACGATTGATGATGATAGCTTGGAAGATCATTTTTGTTTATGGGTGCCGCCACCAGTGCCTAACGCCCAATTTTTCAGCCCCTGTTTAACAGGGGCGTGTAATTACAATTTTTGAAGCAATACTTTGCAACAGGGCTCATTGCTGTGCTCCAAGTACAGTATCTGTGAGGAGTTGCAGTGTTGTGCCACCAGTGCCTAAGGCCCAATTTTTCAGCCCCTGTTTAACAGGGGCGTGTCATTACAATTTTTGAAGCAATACTTTGCAACAGGGCTCATTGCTGTGCTCCAAGTACAGTATCTGTGAGGGGTTGCAGTGTTGTGCCACCAGTGCCTAAGGCCCAATTTTTCAGCCCCTGTTCAACAGGGGCATGTAATTACAATTCTTGATCTAATAATTCACAGCAGGGCCCATTGCTGCACCCACCAAGAGTAACTGTCAGGGCTTACAGTGTTGTGGCACCAGCACCACCATCAAAGGCCCAATTTTTACTACCACTGTTCAACAATTATATGTAATTAAAATTCCTGATATAATAGTTGACAGCAGGGCGTTCCAGCACCAACCAAGAGTAACTGTGAGTGCTTACAGTGTTGTGCCAACACCAACAACTAAGGGGCCTATTTCTGCAGAGTATATACGGCAGGTCCCTACTTTCAAACATCCAACTTACAAACGACTCCTACTTGCAAACGCAAGAAGACAACAGGAAGTGAGAGGAAATCTACCACTAGGAAGGAAAATTCTCTCCTGTAAGAATAAATATGGGAGAAAGGTGTCTCCTCTGTACTGATGCTTTATCAGCAATCCTTGTTTCAAGAAAAACACCACATTTCAAAAACAGTTGTCATTGGGACGGAAAGTGAGGTGAAATGTTCTGAACAGGGGCACAGACAGCAAAACAAATGTTACAGGGGTGATAACCCTTACCTATGTTTTCCAAAAAGTTTAAAAATAGATTTTTGGGCTGGAGCTACACTTCAACAATGTACCTGTTCAAAATTACAAACAGATTCTACATAAGAACAAACCTACAGTCCCTGTCTTGTATGCACCGCCTGTATACGGCTGTTCAGAGTATATAGGGCCTTTTTTATTTTATGTGCGGGGTTCCCCTTAATATCCATACAAGACCCAAAGGGGCTGGTAATGGGCTGGGGTAGGGGGGGGGGGGTCATGGGGTAGCTATGCCATTTTTCTTAAAGAATTTCATCCATATTACCGGGACCAGACATTACATTAAAGCCGCAAGCAGTTTTAAATGGCTTTTTTTTCCTTTAGAAGTGTCATTTTGTGCAGGGACAGTTCTAAACACGGGAAACACGTGGCACTTCACAGGCATACTTTAGACACCCCCCAGGTACGATATTTAAAGGAATATTTGACTTTTTTTTTTTCACTTTATGCATCATTAAAATGACTGCTCCCGAAAAACGACCGTTTTTAAAACTTCTTTTTGCATTGATACATGTCCCCTGGTGCAGAACCCGGGTTCCCAAACCCTTTTTAGGACAATAACATGCATAATAGTTGTTATAATTAGCACTTTAGAATTCGAACGTTCGCATCCATTGTATTTAATAGGGTTCTAATGTTCGTTCGAACTTCCGGTCCGTTCGCGGGTTCTGGTGCGAACCGAACCCGGGGGTGTTCGGCTCATCACTAGCGAATACGCTCACACGAGCGCATTACAGCAAAACCAACACTGGGGGACATCTGACAACATACATTAATAAAATTTTCCACAACAGTCCTCACTTTTTTGTCATATGTTCCCACGTGTCCCTCGATGAAACTTGATCTCCTTCTTACACCTGGAAATTAATCAGTCCTTACATTCCATACGAGTCCATAAAAACGAAAACACGGCTTGACATGTAGACTCTGTTCTTCAGGACCATGACTTATAAGGAGGACATGACATGGTGAGCTGTAGTAATCGCCAATCGGTCTGTGATCCTCTGTGTCTTGTACGTGGGTCCGGCTTTGGGGCGTCTCATCAAGGAAGATGTGGTCATTTGCTCGGGCTCTGGTCACGCGTCCATCAGGCAACAGGAGCACTCATCACGACATAGAAAGAATAGAAATAAAAATGACATGAGTATATATATTTCCACTTCCTTTAACCACGATCCACTGTAAAATAAAAATGAAATCCCCAAAGATTCCCAGACCCTAAAAAGGATTCCCAACCTTCACTTAGCTATAGCTCTGGCTTCAACAGTTACATGAACATCCCATCCTCAATGGATGAGAATTGTTCAGTCGTATCATAAGCTCAAGCCCCCCCCACCTTGTACATGCAGGACACCATGCCCAGACCTGGTCGGGGTTGGTGAAAAATTCCCCTCCAGCTGTCCCTGCCATTCTTACCTTCTCGCGCGCCATCAGATCCTCACGATCGGCCGCGACATAAGATGCTGGGACAGCTTCACCAGCACGCATGAACGTCTTACAATGGGGGAATTACCTTATAAGCTGCAGATCTGCATAAACACCAAACTAAAGTTCAAACACACTTGTGGGCTACCTAGTTGTCCCAATACCCAAACCGACAAGAGGCAGAGCTATTAAATCTATAACCAATTTTACCCTCTAAAAATGCATCGTTAAACTCCATTGACAAGTTTGGAGTCTTCACTAGTTTGTCAAAAATCCTCATACCCATAATAACATCATAAATAGCATGTACCGCTTTGATCGCTGGGGACTAAAACTCGGTGGAGACTCAGAACAGACCCAGCAATCGGTCCTGTTCGCTTTCTTAGCTAGTCAGGAAATACACTTTAAATAATAACTAGGGATGCTTTTCATCGTTACCGTTGCTAAAATTTACTAAACAAAAATATATAAATAAACAAAGATACTACTCAATTCTTTGGTGTGGTTCAGCCGCTTCTTGCAGTGGCTGCCGTGGTCTTGTCCATCAAGCTTCTTTACAACGACCCAGTCACCTGGTTGGAAAGAATGTAAACCGGTTATTGTGTCAGGGTCCAGGAGTGACTCGTGAACTTTGTGGTAGACATTTTGAAATTCATGTTACAGTGATCTCATCTACCCAATCAGCTAATCAGCTGAGAATGTAAGTGATAGCTAATGAGGAAAGTACGACCCTGGTTTTGATTGACCTCCAAACAACCCTCATATGACAATAACCCAAACATCGGGACTGTGGTCACTGCATAACCTGTGCGTGGCTTACAATACCTGGAACCATTGACAAAAGGTTCTTAGCATCTGGGATGGGAACCTACTTCACCCGACTGCTGCTTGCCGATTCAAATTCTATCAAAGAAAGACAGTCTTGGCACAAACTTGGTTAGAATTACAGAGGTTAACATTATTTGTTTTTAAAAAAACTGTCATTCTTACATTTATCATTCCCCCTTTTCTTACTCATTAGAAACTGAAGGAAGAACTGCAGGATTTAGAGTGGTGCAGGAAACAAGAAACAATGAAATAGCTTATGATACTTTTACCTCCTTAGACTTGTGTATTTATCTATATGTACAGCTGTCTACATACACCTGCTCTCTATGTACATACACTTTCAGAAACTCCTTGGACCTGAAAAATACTTAACAGCAAAATTATTACTCTATCCTTCATATTTAACCTGCAAAGTATGGTAAACAATAATGACATTTCTGTACATTGGTAAATTTTCAATGACATTCTTTAAAACCGATTCAAACAAAACCCTCTAACCCTTACTTTTCCTGTTCCTACAAAAATACAACAGCCGCGACGCATCGGAGGATTGCCGCTGTAAGTTCGAACATATTCACATTACTACATACATACAAACATTCAGATACAAAATGTGGGGGAGATACTTCATAGTTTCCGAAACAAAAATTAAAAAACAAAAACAGCCAGAATTCTACCTTCACTTTTTCAGAAATAGAAAAAAATACAATGGGAAAAACATGAGAGCAGCTTGAGAACCTTGCATGGACCAGCCATACAAAGTTCAAACAAACGGGTGTAGCGGGGTATTGCTCTTTAAATCCCTCAGAGACTACATTACCCAGTACACTTTTAGGCACCCAGGGTGCCTTGCCCGCGCAAGGACTGCTGGGGCGGACTTTATAAGGGAGATGCGGGGCCCAGTTCTTTCTCTTTGGACACCGCCCGCCCAGCAAGCTGAACTGCTGTCTGAGCTCCTGTGACTTTAGGCCAGAAGCCTGGCCGTTTTCTCCAAAGAGCCTTCCGCACGCACCGAGGAACCTGAGGGATGTTTCTCTTTGATACTGCATCTTTACCAGGAGGACCAAAGACCCGGATGTCGATGGATCGGTGTGCTTAGGCACCGCGGCGGAAGAGACGGACGTGGACTGGTCCGGTTGGGTGAGAGAGCACCTGCTCATAAACAGACACAGTACCTTTGTTACCTTGGTGGATTACAATTCATGTGCACCACCGTTGCTAGCGAAGATTTCCTTACAGGACTTCCACTTTAGTTCAGTCAGACCTGACTGGGTAGCATAGACATTCCTGGGCGCCATATTGCCCACGAGGGGAAGTAGCCGCAAAGGGGACTGTTAGAGTTGCATAACGTTGAATACCTGTTTGCTTGTTAACACTGTTTATTACAGGGCTCTGCTTATGACATGTACCCCCCTGTTTTACTGCTTACCCATTAATCAAAGTAAACATACAAGGGATAAGCATATTGGTGTCTTACTGGGAGAGGGATCCCTTTTACTACGGCAATCAGAAAGGAGAAGATCTAGAGGCTGTCGAGCTGGATGAAAAATCCAGAAAAAGAAGGAGAGAGAGGGACTAGGTGGCATTTTTAATTTAAGTGACACGGTATTATCACATAAAGAGACTAATATTCTTCATTTAGGTTTGAAGTGTGGCCTGAAACGGCCTATTAATAAGTTTGATGTCTTTATAGACATCCACAAATTGTGAGGGGGTTAACTCGGTAGCGGGTGTGTGTGACCCCCTGGATGGGCTCCCCACACAAAACAGGCCCAGCAGACGGAGGTTGTGGTTTTCAAGATCAAAAGGTGCGGTTTATTTCTCTATTTACAGTGACAAAAACACAGCAAAGCAAAAAGAAACATAAACAAAATAAATCCTGGTCAGCTTGACCTCTGACTAAACATGCAGGTTTCCCTAACTAACAACTGGGATCAGCCTGGTGCTGTCCTAGTCCCTAAGTCCCTGGTTTAGTAAATGTCCAAACAAATAGCCACACAGGCTTTGTCTCACCGCACAGGGGTTCACTCTCCCTAGACAGTCCACACAGGTCTGGTTCCAGGCATGAGCAAACACCTAATGAAGCTGGGAGTTTTTATAGAGGCCTTAAACAAGCTGACAAGCTTCAGCTGGTCTCATCAACTCCCTGCCTGCACGACGCCCAGCACTCTCCCTAGAGGTATGAATCATCCATGAGCCCACTAGCCTCAGCTGGGCTTCATCAACTCTCTCCCTAGTTGTATAAGTCGGCATAAAGCCTGAATCTGGGAGAAATATACCTACCCCCCTGGATGCAACCAGGTGACTTTACCTTCCTGCTGTCACATACCCCCCCCTCTTGTTTTAACCTTGGGGTTGGAACACCAGCAATCAGGCATTCATGTACTCGAGACAAAGCATCCACATTCCCCATTTGAACGCCAGGGCGATGCTTTACTGTGAAGTTGAATTCCTGTAGGGCCAGGAACCACCTATTTACTCTTCTATTTGTCTCCTTGGTTTGAGCCATCCACTTTAACGGAGCGTGATCCGTAACCATGTCAAAGTGCCTACCTAGCAGATAGTACCGAAGGGAATCTAGAGCCCACTTCACCGCTAAACACTCCTTTTCAACCGTGGCGTAATTTACCTCATGGGACTTCAACTTCCTGCTGAGGTAAATGACTGGGTGCTCTTCCCCGTTCCAGACCTGGGACAATACTGCTCCTAACCCCACATCTGACGCATCACTTTGTACGACAAAGTCTTTAGAGAAGTCGGGTGAGTACAACACTGGCTGGCTACATAAGGCTTGTTTCAAGAATTGGAATGCTGCCTCAGCCTCGGGGGTCCATTTAATCATGACCGACCCTTTCCCTTTCGTCAGGTTGGTTAGGGGCACAGCCTTAGAAGCAAAGTGGGGAATGAAGCGCCGATAATAACCCGCGATTCCCAGAAAGGCTCGTACCTGCTTCTTGCTGTTGGGACGTGGCCAACTCTGGATGGCCTCGACTTTGTTGAGTTGGGGTTTTATTACTCCCCTGCCAATGGTGTACCCAAGATATTTGGCCTCCTCCTGCCCAATGGTACACTTCTTGGGGTTAGCCGTAAACCCCGCTTCCCGGATAGAGTCTAGGACTGCTTGCACTTTTGGCAGATGTGAGGCCCAATCTGTGCTATGGACAATTACGTCATCCAGGTAAGCCGCAGCATACTTCCGATGGGGCCTCAGTATCTGGTCCATTTTCCGCTGGAATGTGGCCGGCGCATTCTGTAACCCGAACGGCATTCTCTTATATTGGAACGCCCCGTCTGGGGTTACAAATGCGGTTTTCTCTTTGGCCGACTTGGCCAGGGGAATTTGCCAATACCCTTTTGTGAGGTCAAGAGTCGTCATGTATCGGGCTGTTCCCAGCCGGTCGATCAACTCATCTATACGTGGCATGGGGTAGGTGTCAAATTTTGTAACTTTGTTCAACTGACGAAAATCGTTACAAAATCGCCAGCTCCCATCCGGTTTAGGCACCAACACAATGGGACTAGACCAATCACTTTGGGACTCCTCTATCACCCCTAAGTTCAGCATTTTCTGTACTTCCTCCCGTATTGCCTCCCGTCGGGCCTCTGGGATCCGATAGGGTTTTAACTTCACCCTTTCACCGGGCGGGGTAATAATATCATGCTCTACCCCAGATGTTTGTCCCGGCAGCTCAGAGAACACCTCCTTGTTGCGAAGCACAAACTCCTTAACCTCCTGTTGTTGGGGTTGTGACAAGGTGGCTGCTATTCCAACCTCCGGAATCACGCAACCAGTTTGAGCTGGTGACCAAGTTTCTGCGACTAGGGACTCTCTATCCCTCCAGGCTTTCAACAGATTAACGTGATAGATCTGTTCGGGCTTTCGCCTTCCTGGTTGTCTGACCTTGTAATTCACTTCGCTCACTTTTTCCATTATCTCGTAGGGGCCTTGCCATTTGGCAAGGAATTTACTTTCAACCGTAGGGACAAGTACCAATATCCTATCCCCCGGGGAAAAGGTACGGGTCTTGGCTCCACGGTTGTACACTCTCTGCTGTGCCAACTGCGCTTGGGCCAAATGTTCCTTCACGATGGGCATTACCTGTGCAATTCGATCTTGCATCAGGGCGACATGCTCAATCACACTCCTGTGGGGAGAACTCTCACTTTCCCAAGTTTCCTTGGCAATATCCAACAGCCCTCTTGGGTGTCTCCCATACAGTAACTCAAAGGGGGAGAATCCCGTAGAGGATTGGGGCACCTCCCTAATAGCAAACATCAAATAAGGAAGTAGACAGTCCCAATCCTTTCCATCTCTATCCACCACTTTCTTCAACATTTGTTTTAGGGTTTTGTTGAATCTTTCAACCAGCCCATCGGTTTGGGGGTGATACACAGACGTACGCAATTGCGTCACTTTGAACAATTTACACAGCTCTTTCATAACCCGGGACATAAAGGGTGTACCTTGGTCCGTAAGCAGTTCTTTACAAATACCCACCCGGCTAAAAACAAGAGATAGCTCTTTGGCTATGGTTTTGGCCGAGGTATTTTGGAGAGGGATCGCTTCTGGATAACGGGTGGCATAGTCCATTATAACTAATATGTACTGGTGCCCCCTAGCGGACTTGATTATAGGACCTACCAAATCCATTGCGATCCTCTCAAACGGGACCTCAATGATGGGTAGAGGGACCAGCGGGCTACGGAAATGTGGCATCGGGGCCGACCTCTGACACACAGGGCAGGAGGAACAATAATTTTCTATGTCCTTCATCACCCCAGGCCAATAGAATCTCTGTAATACCCTCTCTCGGGTTTTCTCTGTCCCCAGATGACCTCCAAGAATGTGCCCATGGGCCAACTCCAACACCAACTTCCTGTAAGTTTTGGGCACCACAAGCTGCTCAACGGTTTCTTCTGCCCTTTTTGCCACCCGATACAGTAGGTCCTTCTCTACGCTGAAGTATGGGTAAGTGCAGGTATTATCTGTGTTCACTAACTCGCCATCTACTTCCACTACGTTTTCCCGTGCCTTTATTAGGGCGGGATCTTTTAACTGTTCTGTGGCAAAATTTTCCCTGTGAACCTCAAGATCAGAAAACTCCACAGACGGTAGGTTTTCGTCTGAGGAGGTGGGCTCCTCTCCAGTTTCTTGAGTCTCGCCTGCCAATACTGACAAGGGAAATTCTGGAGAGTCCTCACCACTCTCAGAGGAGTTCTGGCTATCACCTTCCTGGTACATAGGGGCACCAGTGGGGGGCTCAGGATCATCCCACAGTTCCCAGAACTTCGGAAAATCCCTTCCCACAATGGCATCATGCGGTAATTGAGATACTAACCCCACTGGATGAGAGAGGGTACCTTTGGGGGTCTTGAAACACACTGTAGTCACTGGATACTCTCGGGTGTCCCCATGCACACAAATAACAGCTACCTTGCTATTCCCAGAGACCTCTGTTTTAACTAATTCAGCCTTTATCAGGGTCACAAGGCTACCTGAATCCAGTAATACCACAACATTTCTACCATTAATACACATTTTGCATAAATGTTTCTCAGTTCCCCGAATGGCAGTGCATGCGACTGTCGCACACAGCGACTGACGTCTGTCCGTCAGAAAGTCACATTGCATGGGTTCCTCCACAACCGGGCAATTTGCTGCAATATGTCCCGTTTGCCGGCAGCGGTAGCAAACAATCCTTTTGGCTGCCTCTTGAGCCCCCGACTTCCCAGGCTGTTCTCGCCAAACCCTGGGCAGAGCTCCCACCCTCTCACTCTCTCCACCCTCACCCCTTGGAATCATCTTATCCCCCCCTGGGGATGGTCTGGTCTTAGGGTGGAAAGTCCGAGAGTCTCTGGAAGAGGCCGTCAGGTTCTCTGCAGCCAAGTATCTCTCTACACGATCCACAAGTTTACCGGCCGTTTCTGGGTCTCCATGGCTTACCCACTTTTGAATGGCGGTAGGAAGAGCTCTCAAGAAACGATCCATCACAACACGTTCCACAATCTCCGGTGCGGACAAAGTCTCTGGCTGTAGCCACTTACTGCTCAGGTGAATGAGATCATACATTTGAGACCTGGGGGGTTTTCCAAGCTGGAAAGTCCAGTTATGCACACGCTGAGCCCGGACAGCCAGGGTGACACCCAGCCTTGCCAATATTTCAGCTTTTAGCATCCCATAGTCTTTTGCTTGGTCAGGCTCTAGGTCATAGTAAGCTTTCTGCGATTCACCAGTTAACAGAGGAGCCACCAGTCCAGCCCACTGCTCCTCAGGCCACTTTTCTCTTTCAGCAGTCCTTTCAAATGTGGTCAAAAATACCTCTGGATCATCCTCTCCAGTCATTTTTGTCAATAAACGACTCACCCCAAAGGACGCGGTATTAGTGGGACGGCTTTCCTCACTGGTCTGCGGACGTTGCTGTATTACTGCTTCCATCTGTTGTTGTAGTCTCTGCTCTTGCTTCTGCAACAGGTCTATGAAGCGGGCCTCAGATTGCTGCTGGGCTTGTTGCTGGGCTGCGAAGCTCTTTTGCAAACCTGCATTTGTCTGCTGTTGATTGGCATTTGCTAGAGCCAGCTGTTTCAGTATCTCCTCCATGCTGGCTTAAAAAAAAACTGCCACTGGTTCTCCACCAACTGTGAGGGGGTTAACTCGGTAGCGGGTGTGTGTGACCCCCTGGATGGGCTCCCCACACAAAACAGGCCCAGCAGACGGAGGTTGTGGTTTTCAAGATCAAAAGGTGCGGTTTATTTCTCTATTTACAGTGACAAACACAGCAAAGCAAAAAGAAACATAAACAAAATAAATCCTGGTCAGCTTGACCTCTGACTAAACATGCAGGTTTCCCTAACTAACAACTGGGATCAGCCTGGTGCTGTCCTAGTCCCTAAGTCCCTGGTTTAGTAAATGTCCAAACAAATAGCCACACAGGCTTTGTCTCACCGCACAGGGGTTCACTCTCCCTAGACAGTCCACACAGGTTTGGTTCCAGGCATGAGCAAACACCTAATGAAGCTGGGAGTTTTTATAGAGGCCTTAAACAAGCTGACAAGCTTCAGCTGGTCTCATCAACTCCCTGCCTGCACGACGCCCAGCACTCTCCCTAGAGGTATGAATCATCCATGAGCCCACTAGCCTCAGCTGGGCTTCATTAACTCTCTCCCTAGTTGTATAAGTCGGCATAAAGCCTGAATCTGGGAGAAATATACCTACCCCCCTGGATGCAACCAGGTGACTTTACCTTCCTGCTGTCACAAAATATATGCGCAAGGTCAATATGAAAAAATATTTTTTGAATAAAAACCCTCAATCCACGACTGTTGGCCCATCAGTGGCATTGGATAGTGGATTACGTAATAAATCTCTCTTTAACCCCTTAAATGGGGCCAACCATCAAGTGGAGGTCTTTAAAGGGCTTGTGATTAGAGATCTGGAACAGTTAGTCCCTAAAAAAGGTGTTAATCCAAGACATATACTTGACGGGATATCACTGTTGGAGGAAAAAAAGAACCTAGTGATAAGGCCTGCTGATAAAGGGGGAGGGGTGGTAATTTTAAATAAAGAATTTTATCATGAACAACTTATGGATATGTTAAGTGACACCAGTACGTATACTGAATTGGAGAGGGACCCCTCCATTCAGTATGAAAATGATTTGAAGTGCTTGGTTGAAATGGGTTACTCCACAGGGGTATTGAATAATCGAGAAAGAAAGTATCTTGTCCCTAGTAGTAGTAGGATCCCCACTATCTATACCCTCCCCAAAATCCATAAGGATATTCAGTGCCCTCCAGGGAGACCCATTGTTAATGGGATAGGATCAGTTACATCCCGGATGGGGCAATATCTGGATCTCTATCTACAAGAGAGTGTGGGGATAACACGGGCATATCTCAAGGACACTAAGAGTCTGTTACAGATGTTGCAACAAGTTGACCTAACGGGGATTGATCAGGTGTACCTGGTAACCGCTGACGTGGCGTCCCTCTACACCATTATCCAACACGATGACGCACTGTTGGCCCTTAATTGGGCTTTGTGTAAACGTGATGATATTACACATAATAAAAAAGTATTTTTGAGGAACTCCCTTGATTTTTGTTTAGGGCATAATTTCTTTTGGTACAACAGTAGCTTCTACTCTCAGTGTAAGGGCGTTGCTATGGGGGCCAGGTTTGCCCCCAGTATAGCAAATCTATTTATGGCAGAGTGGGAGGATAAAAATATTTTTTCGAAGCCTCTGCCTTATCTTTTATTTTATAAAAGATATATTGATGATTTGTTTTTTATTTGGAGTGGTACACTTGATACGTTGCAGCTATTTTTAAATGAACTAAATTGTAATTCAAATAACATTAAATTGACCAGCGTAATCAGTACCACCGATATTCATTTTTTAGATCTTCATATTTTTAGACATAATAATAGGTTGGGGACGAAGGTCTTTTTTAAGCCCACTGATGCCAACAGCTACTTACCTATGAGTAGCGGCCACCACCCAATGTGGCTTAGAAATATCCCCAAGGGGCAATTAACTAGAGTAAAGAGAAACTGCTCTAATGACTCAGATTTCCTCTTACAAGCAGAGATTATAAAGGGGAAATTTATTGAAAAAGGCTACTTTGGGGATTCACTAGACTCTATTATTCAGGAACTTGCCTTGTGCCCTAGAGAGGACTTTCTTGGAGATGCGGTAATCCGCCAGCCAGATAATGGACGTGAGTGGAGGTTTGTTTCTGGGTTCCACTCACAATATAGAGAGGTGGAGGAGATCTTTGCCACCCATTGGCATGTCCTTTGTATGGACAAAGTATTATCTGCGGTTTTACCACAGAAACCTGGTTTTATTTATAGAAAAGCCCTAAGTTTTGCAGATAAGATCGTTAGAAAAGTACTTGATCCACCTACTAGACCTTCGACTTTTTGGGATAGAGATGGGTTTTTTGCGTGTAGGCGGTGTCGAGCATGTAGAGAGGTTGATTGACCATTGAGGGCTGTAGAGAGTTTCATCTCCACCTCAAATAATAAGGAATTCACTATTGACAGTTTTATTACATGTAATACATCTTATGTCGTGTATGCCCTCCAGTGCCCATGCGGGCTTATTTATATAGGCCGGACTAAGCGCCAGTTAAAGATTAGAATAGCTGAACATATCGCTAATATTAAACTTGGGTTTAAAGACCATAATGTGTCTTTACACTTTAAATTATGTCACCAACAGGATCCAACTGGCCTCAAATTCTGGGGAATAGATCATTTAAAACCTATGTGGAGCGATCTAATTTAGTTAGAGATTTATCAAGGAGAGAGACCCATTGGATTTATTCGGTCGATACTCTCTCGCCGAAAGGATTAAATATTGATCTTGATATTAACTGTTTTATTAGTGACTACTGATTTTTTTAATAATCCATTATCTTAGTTTTAGCTCCTTTTTATAGAAATATATTATATGTTTTTTGTACATTTTGTACATATTTATATTTATTATGGGGCTATTTTATTAGTATTGAAAATCCATCATTATTAATTAATTTTTTTATTGAGCACGCTATTAATTCAAAATGTTTATCATTTGAATTGTCGATATCTGTTTTATGTATGTGCAATATATTTTGTTACCGTTTTTTTTTTTTATATTTAGCATATGCTATTTTATTTTGAAATGGTTGTGCTAGCAATATCACATCTATTTGTTTCTTTATGATATATTGATTGTGTTAGATTTGTGCCCCTGAAATATGCTATGATTGGCCGCCGTTTGTCCCTCTGGTCTGCCTATAGCAAGCCGTCAGCGGTTTCCATGGGTGCTGCAATGTGCGCCTATTGCCGTACCATGTGGACGCTGATTGGTGTAGGCTGCGGAGGAGGTGTCCATTTAAGCAGTGGTGTCAGTCGTGTAGGCACGCCCTTTGTCGAAGTCAGGATATGACGAAACGCGTCAGGGCGTGACCTACACGACGCAACAGGAAGTGATCTATGCGCTCCACGGCAGCCGGACCCGGAAGTAAGGAGAGTTCCTGTTTACATGCTCAGCTATCGAGCTGCTCCCTTCTCTGGCGGTGACGGTGAAGTGCAATTTATGCTTATTGATTGACTGATTCTTGTACGTTTAATGTATAAAGGGGTTTTGATGTGTGGGGACTGTTATTAATAAACGGAGTTACGCTATATGCCCTCTGCTGTTTGTTTTTACCACTTGTGGGAGCCCCCACAGATCTGTCATCTCCTAGGCTGATGTTGAGTGCCGAGGTTTATGCAGGTTCTGGTTTATCCACCTCTATTAAGGCTTATGTTTGAGCTTGCTCTGGTGAGTTTAAACCCCTGAGGGGGAGTGTGTTTTCACTGGGTGGACCTGGAGTTTTCGGTGAAGGTGCATGCTGTTTACTTCCAAGATCATCTATGGACATTATCAGACACTCTGCACTTTAAATCATCTGCCTGAAACTGTTTTTTCACTTTATAGGTGGTGTTGGCCATCTGATTTATACCAACACTAGCGCTGTTTTAGTATATCACTGACACAGTTCATCACTGTTTTATGTTTTTATACTATTCTTTTTATATTGGTGTCTGTGTTCTTTACTTTATAGAAGAAATAGGTAAAGGAAGTTTTAAAGCCTTACTGTGTATTCGTGTCATAGGATTGTGCCGCTGTGAGTTACAGGCCACACAATCCTATCCTCCCCTACTAACTGTGCCAAGGGAGGTTAGAGCCGATTGCCAGGGGTTGACAGCAGTGCACTACAGGGCCCAAAAATCATACAGGCAGCCCTCTTAACTGGGGGTATCGCTACACGTGGGGGCTCGGGTCCGGGATTCCTGTAGACTGCACGCTGCAATCAAGCCGGTCGGAAGTACCAGCATGGACCCGCTAGCAATGACACAGTGGTGCGCAGCGGTTGGCGCAGATTCAACCGAGTCGGTGGTTATTGAACTCCCAGAGGGGATCTGGCAAGAGAACGAGGTAAAGCAGCTCATCATGTTGTTGTCCCCGAATCAAAAGGCATGGGTGATGGACATTAGGCCAGATATCTCGTGTACGTACGCACTAGTGGAATGGAGAGGAGAAATTCCGGAAGAGTTTAGAGGTCAGAACATAAAAGCCACAGAAGGCCACATATACCGCTTAGTGCATACGAGGGCTGAGAAGAAGGAATCTCCCAAAATCTCCCCGCCATCATCCCCGATACTCTCCCACAAAATGGAAAGCAGTCGGGATATGATAGCCCCGGGGACATCATTGGCAGCCACAGGGCCGGATCTATTGAATGCTCTGGGAGACTTTGTCACTAAGTGCCAGAAGAGCAGCACAGTACATGTTGGAAGCCGGGTACCGGAAGCTCCGGATCTTTTCAGGAAAGCTACCTGTGCCTTCCGGAGAGGAAGACTTCGACACCTGGATTGAGCAGGCAATGCAGGCAGTGGAAGGATGGGAAGTGCCAGAAGCACAGAAGAAGCAGCGCATCAATGAAAGCTTGAAGGGCGCTGCTGCTGAGGCTGTGAAGAATCTTAGGTTCAGCAATGCTGCCTGTACTGCATATGATTATCTGTCTATGTTGCAGGAGGAATTTGGGCAGCTGGAGAAGGTGAGGGAACTAATGTACCAGTTCGAGCATACCCTCCAACAGCCGGGAGAGAAAATTATCTGAGTATGTCCGGAGGCTAAACAGAATGCTGTGCCAAATTGTACTCAAAAAGGGAATGCTGCCACAAGTTATAGACGCGACTAGGATGAAGCAGATCCTGAGGGGAGATTTGCGTTCGGATCCAGTTTGGCTCCACCTGAAGACCTCTGAAGGAGTCATGGCTTTGAGTTACCCAGACCATGTGCGGATCATAAGGGATGAAGAAGCCCTGTTGAAAGACCAACAGGCGGTTGAGAAGACCACTCCTCCTCCCTCAGTGGGAGTCAGAACAGCAGTAACCACTGGACGGGACTCAGAAGTGGAGACCTTAAAGTCCCAGATGGCTCAAGTGCTGGATCTATTGACCTCTCTGCTGGCTAAGAATTCAGGAGCCAAGGAGCAACAGGAGATCAGGAATGAACCACACCAGAGCGTTTCCACCCCAACATCCCCGCAGGGAAGAAGGGAAACTGTCTGTTTCAACTGTGGAGGAGTTGGCCACCTTGGAAGAGTGTGCCCCAGTCCGAGGAAGAACCGAGGCACCTACTACCAGCCGGCGGAAAACTTCAGAGGGCCCCGGTGAAGGAGTCAGCCGGGCGCCCACTACTTACAGAAAGCTCCAAAAAGATTCAAAAGCCAGTAGAGGCAAAGGAAAAGAGAAACAATGCCCCGCCTAAAACACCAACTGCCACCAGTCGGGAGTTGAAATTTGACAATCTGAGAGAAATCAATGCATACCAGGCCCAACAAGGGTTGAGATCCAGAGAGAAATGGAAGAAAAAGAAAGCCTCAAAAGGAAAATCAAAGAGTCCAAAGAAAGAAATCCCTCAGAAGAGTTTTCCAGCCAAGTTATTAGGGCCCTCTCCCCTAGTTCCCATTCAAGTGGAGGGAGTCTACACCAAAGCCATTCTGGACACAGGAGCCCAAGTGACTCTGTTGTATAAAGACTTTTACCGGAAACACCTGAGTCACGTGCCCCTACAAAAGCTGGAACACTTAGAGATATGGGGAATTGGTACTCACAAGTTTCCATAAGACGGTTATGTTTCAATCAGGCTGGCCTTCGACCCCTCTGTGACAGGAAAGGCAGAAGTCTTTGACACTCTGGCAGTAGTTTGCCCTCGCCCACCAGGAGCCAACATGAGTTCTCTGATCATAGGGACCAACACTGATCTGGTCAGGAGACTGCTGACTCCTCTAGTACTGGAAAAGGGTGTTTTAGAAGCCAGGATCCACCCCATGTTGCAGCAGGTCTACCGGAAGTTGGTACTGGAACAGAAGGCCCCCGGAAGAGGGGGTGGGGAAAGTCTGGAGACTGTCAAGGAGAGAGAAGATGTTGCAGCCTGGTGAGATGACTTGCCTGCAGGCTACTGTGAAACTATCATGGTGTCATGGATATGCAGTAGTGTTTGTCTGTCAGCTTACCTTCCTTCCCATGTGTTCATCTTAGAGGCCAGAACCCTTTCACCTGGCTTCCTTTATAATCTCCTCCC
Organism: Rana muscosa; assembly: GCA_029206835.1. NCBI lineage: Eukaryota > Metazoa > Chordata > Amphibia > Anura > Ranidae > Rana > Rana muscosa. Next base: position 995,518,143 of record CM055118.1, on the reverse strand, counting down.
AGCCTGACTCCACCCCAGGCCCTATCACAGAACACTATATTAACCTGTGCACTGCAAGCCTGCTTTGCTGATCAACGTGTTTGTTAGGCATTGTGTGTTTGGGTTCCTGCCTGCCGTGTGCTACGTCTGTCTCTCTGTTACGTTATTGGCTTGTCCCCGACCATCCCTGTCTGCTTGTGACCCTTGACCTTCGGCTTGTCTTTCGTTATCCTTGTCTGCTTGTGGCCCTTGACTTTCAGCTTGTTATTCGTTACTCTTATATCTCGTGCTGCTGCTTCCCCTCTTGTCCCCTTATCCTACGGGGCGTGAGCTAGGAGACTCTAGGGGCCGCGACCTGGACCCAGCCTGCAGCATAACATCCTCACCACTAGAGGCTCTGGAGAAGACCTGCTGGGTCTTAGACTCCGCGCCCTGGGGAATCTTGGCTCTAGCTTGCCATAGGATCCCGGTTGTGCTCCTCTGGTCCCGCTTTCCACAACCACCCAGTTTCCTATCCGCAGCAGTCAGCCATAGGGTTCACTACCTTGCGGTGCACTCCTGTCCCCCTACGGTGTGCATCTGTCACCTGGCCACAGGTGACCTGACAGTTTGATCAGCCATGAACCCGGCTGACATCCCGCTCCCCGCGGATGATCCATTGCAGGGCATAGTTTGCAGACTTGAAACCCAGGAATCGAATCAGACTCAGGTGATGCGATTCCTCCAGGATCTGGCTTCTCGCTTTGAGCAGCTTCAGGCCTCCTTGGGAACCCTGAATCCGCAACCTCAAATACAACCAGCGGCTGCACCAGTCGCAGCCACACACTCACTACAACTGCCAGCTCTGTCCCGTTTCTCTGGGGACTCCAAGGCTTGCAGGGGGTTCCTTAGCCAATGCACGATTCATTTTGAGCTCCAGCCCCAAAACTTCCTGTCTGATCGGGCTAAGGTATCCTATATCATTTCCCTCCTCTCTGGTGAAGCTTTAGCCTGGGCAGCCCCTCTGTGGGAACTGAATGATCCAGTGGTTTCTAGCCTGTCTGGCTTCTTGAAACTTTTTCGGAATATCTTCGAAGAACCGGCTCGTGTCTCTTCAGCGGCCAGCTCCCTTTTACGTCTCCGCCAAGAGTCTGCTTCTGTGGGACAGTATGCCCTTCATTTCCGCATACTGTCGGCTGAGTTGAGCTGGAACAATGAGGCCTTAGTCGCAACCTTTTTGCATGGCCTGTCTGATAGAGTGAAGGATGAATTAGCAGGAAGAACCATCCCCACTGATCTGGCCGGCGTTATCTCCTTGTGTAACCAGATCGATATTCGCTTTCAGGAGAGGACCTTAGAAAAGCAACGCCAGCACTCCTTGGTTCTTAGTCAGCCTGAGCTCCCCTCTCTTCGACCCGTAGAGCATCTCCTACCAGCTGAGGAACCCATGCAGCTGGGTCGGACCAGGCTATCCCCCGAGGAACGTGCTAGGCGCAGAACTCTTGGTCTGTGTCTTTACTGTGGGGGCAAAGGTCATTTTCGTGACACTTGCTCTCTTTGTCCAGAAAAACGTTCGGGTCCACTTCATCTGGAAAGTGGAGTATTGGACCCAGAAATATCACCTTCCCCTTCTTGTCTTCTGCTTTCTGTGTTCCTTCATGTTGGTGCTTCTTCTCATTCGGTCTCAGCATATCTGGATTCCGGAGCCGCTGGTAATTTCATGGACTGGGAAATCGCATCGTCCATGAGACTTACTCTTTTGCCCCTCACCACGCCATTGGTGGTCTTGGCGATTGATGGTACTGTTCTCCCGGGGGGACCTATCCGCTTCCAGACCCTCCCTGTTAAGATGTCGGTAGGGACACTCCAACAGGAGTGGATATCCTTCCTTATCTTACACAAGGCCTCAACGCCTATAATTTTGGGTCTCCCATGGTTACAGCTCCATTCTCCTCATGTGGACTGGACTACTGGACAGATCCTGGCTTGGGGTCCCTCCTGTACCTCGTCCTGCCTACCCAAGGTTGCCCCCTGTGAACCTGAGCCGGTCATTCATTCCAGGTTGCATAACCATTTACAATTCTCTGTCCCTAACCACCCTTGGACGCACAGCCAGGCTAGCTTGTCTACAAGTCCTGCAGTCGCTACGTCTTGTGATGCGATTCAGGTAGTCGCTACACCTGACTCAGCTATTCACTCTGCCTCTGTACTAGTTATGCCAGTCCAGCCCATGCCCAGTGAGCCTCCTACTTTTTCTTGTTCAGGACATTCTGCTTGTCCTTCAGCTATTTAGCTTGACTCCGGCGACATGTCACCTTCTAACCAACCTGACTTCAGGGTTCCACTGACATCTGCCCAGTCTGATGGTCCTGTGCAAGATGACCAGTTCCCCTTTAAGGGTCTAGGGGACCCTCCTCAGATTCCTGTTGATCCTCTCATGCCCTTGCTTATTCCTAGAGAACCTTTGGTCCTCAATAGATCTTCTTGTCATCTCCCTACCTCGTTTTCGGTCTCTGAGGATAATCTTAAGTACGAGGTTAGACAAGTTCTGGATTCTCGGCTCTGCAGAGGCATTCTTCAGTACCTTGTGCATTGGAGAGGTTTTGGTCCTGAGGAGGCGTCTTGGATCGCTGCATCTGATGTCGCTGCACCTCATCTGTTGAGGAGGTTTCATCAGAGATTTCCCTTTAAGCCTGGGCCCAGGCGGGGGAGGGCCCATAAGAGGGAGGGTACTGTCATGGATATGCAGTAGTGTTTGTCTGTCAGCTTACCTTCCTTCCCATGTGTTCATCTTAGAGGCCAGAACCCTTTCACCTGGCTTACTTTATAATCTCCTCCCAGCCTGACTCCACCCCAGGCCCTATCACAGAACACTATATTAACCTGTGCACTGCAAGCCTGCTTTGCTGATCAACGTGTTTGTTAGGCATTGTGTGTTTGGGTTCCTGCCTGCCGTGTGCTACGTCTGTCTCTCTGTTACGTTATTGGCTTGTCCCCGACCATCCCTGTCTGCTCGTGACCCTTGACCTTCGGCTTGTCTTTCATTATCCTTGTCTGCTTGTGGCCCTTGACTTTCAGCTTGTTATTCGTTACTCTTATATCTCGTGCTGCTGCTTCCCCTCTTGTCCCCTTATCCTACGGGGCGTGAGCTAGGAGACTCTAGGGGCCGCGACCTGGACCCAGCCTGCAGCATAACATCCTCACCACTAGAGGCTCTGGAGAAGACCTGCTGGGTCTTAGACTCCGTGCCCTGGGGAATCTTGGCTCTAGCTTCCCATAGGATCCCGGTTGTGCTCCTCTGGTCCCGCTTTCCACAACCACCCAGTTTCCTATCCGCAGCAGTCAGCCATAGGGTTCACTACCTTGCGGTGCACTCCTGTCCCCCTACGGTGTGCATCTGTCACCTGGCCACAGGTGACCTGACACATGGGAGCAGCCTGGCCCCTTTGTGGTCCTGGAGCCGGACCCCCAAGACACCCACCCAGGATTGGAAGTTATCCCCGAAGTGGTCCCGTTGAGGGTATTGAAGAAGGCGAGGGGTCAAATTCCAGTGAGCATCAGGAATGTCACCAGTTCTCCCATGAAGATTCCGGCCTGGATGTTGCTGGGGAGAGTAAACCCTGCCACCCCAGTGGCCCTGTCCGACTTGGAGAAGATGGAAGGAAGAGAACACACTCTAGAGGATCTCTGCCTAGAGACCACCACTCTGCCACCAGTGTGGAAAGAGAGAGCCAAGGCTCAGCTGGCTAGATGGAGAAAAATATTCTCGAAGGACGAGTCCGGCGTAGGGTGTGCAAGGAGTGCCACCCATAAGATCCGTCTGCAGGAAGACAAACCTTTCCAGGAGAGGGTCCGGCAAGTCCCCCTGGCTGACCTAGAAGATTTACGTGAACAGTTGACGAAGCTTAAGAGAACTGGGGTTATTCGGGAGTCCAGAAGCCCATATGCCTCCCCTATTGTGGTAGTCCGGAAAAAGAATGGGTCGCTGAGACTTTGCATAGACTACAGGACTCTCAATAAAAGGACCATACCCGACCAGTATACCACCCCCAGGATAGAAGATGCCTTGCAGAGTCTGTCTGGAGTCAAGTGGTTCAGCGTCATGGACCTGAAGAGTGGGTATTATCAAATCCCAATGCACCCTGATGACAGAGAGAAGACAGCATTCATCACCCCAGTGGGATTCTATGAATTCAACGGAATGCCTCAGGGCCTGTCAGGGGCCCCTGCCACTTTCCAGAGGTTGATGGAGAGGACAGTGGGAGGCATGAATCTTATTGAAGTCTTGGTGTACCTAGACGACATCATTGTCTTCGGGAAGACTCTGGAGGAGCACGAAGAAAGGCTGGAGAAAGTCCTGAAGAGACTCAGTGAAGAGGGACTTAAACTCTCCAGGGAGAAGTGTCAGTTTTACCAGTTCTCAGTTCATTATCTTGGACACATAGTGTCTGAAGAAGGAGTGTCTACAGAACCTGACAAACTGGAAGCAGTTACCTCCTGGCCCCGCCCAACTACAGTGACTGAGCTCAGATCCTTCCTGGGGTTTTGCTCCTACTACCGCAGGTTTGTGGAAGGGTTTGCAAAGATTGCCAAACCTCTGAATGAGTTACTGAAGACAGAAGGAGAGGAGGATGATACTGGCCCCAGGAAACCTGGAGAGTCCGTGGAAGACCAGTGGACAGAGAAATGTGAAGAGGCCTTCGAAATGCTGAAGAAAAGCCTGACCACTGCCCCGGTCTTGGCCTATGCTGACACCAAGAGACCATATGAACTACATGTGGATGCCAGCCATGATGGTCTGGGAGGTGTTCTGTACCAGGAGTACGAAGGACAGCTAAGGCCAGTCGCCTATGTCAGTAGGAGTCTAACACCAGCGGAAAAGAATTACCCTACCCACAAATTGGAATTCCTGGCCCTAAAGTGGGCAGTTGTGGATAGGCTTAGAGACTACCTGTACGGAGCTGACTTTACAGTAAAGACAGACAATAACCCACTCATCTACCTCTTCACCGCAGCCAAGCTGGATGCCACTGGCCACCGTTGGTTGGCCGCCCTCTCTGGATTCAACTTTAGCCTCAAGTATAGGCCGGGAACTGGAAACAGGGATGCGGATGCATTATCCAGAAGGTCTCATGCTCCCACTTACTGTATAGAAGACTGGACCCAGGTAACCCCAGATGGGGTGCGGGCTTTATCTGAAGGAGCCCAACTTCAAGCTAGTGGCGGATCCAGGGCAGAAGAGATTGGAGTTTTGGTAGTGGGGGTGCCCAAATGCTATTGTGACGTTACCCAGATTGGCGAAGATGATTTGCCAAAATTATCCAAGAAGGACATAAGAAGAGATCATTCGGAAGACCCCTGGGGAAGATTGGCTTTGGAAGCTCTAGAACAGGGCTTAACATTTCAACTCTAGACCTACTAGCCAGGCAAAAACCTTACTCTCCACCAGTTGCCCCACCAAATCTTTCCCAGGTCCATCCCCCAACCCTGCCCCCTTAAAGCCCCGCCCCCTTAAAGCTTATGAAATTACATTTTTCTTTAGAATAAAGAGTCCAAAATATAAAAAAATGCAATTATAACATAGCTTTATTATGTCAATTTAAACATAACAGCAATAATGATTACATATCACCATAGTGAATAAATATCAGTGTCCCCAGAGAGCCTCCCCCTTACATCAGTGTCCGCAGAGAGCCTCCCCTTACATCAGTGTCCCCAGAGAGCCCCCCCTTTACATCAGTGTCCCCAGAGAGCCCCCCTTACATCAGTGTCCCCAGAGAGCCCCCCTTACATCAGTGTCCCCAGAGAGCCCCCCCTTACATCAGTGTCCCCAGAGAGCCCTCCCCTTACATCAGTGTCCCCAGAGAGCCACCCTTACATCAGTGACCCCAGAGAGCCCCCCTTACATCAGTGTCCCCAGAGAGCCCCCCTTACATCAGTGTCCCCAGAGAGCCTCCCCTTACATCAGTGTCCACAGAGAGCCCCCCCTTACATCAGTGTCCCAAGAGAGCCCCCCTTTACATCAGTGTCCCCAGAGAGCCCCCTCTTACATCAGTGTCCTCAGAGAGCCCCCCTTACATCAGGGTCCTCAGAGAGCCCCCCTTACATCAGTGTCCCCAGAGAGCCCCCCTTACATTAGTGTCCCCAGAGAGCCCCCCTTACATCAGTGTCCCCAGAGAGCCTCCCCCTTACATCAGTGTCCTCAGAAAGCCTCCCCTTACATCAGTGTCCCCAGAGAGCCCCCGCTTACATCAGTGTCCCCAGAGAGCCCCCGCTTACAGTGTCCCCAAAGAGCCCCCCTTTACATCAGTGTCCCCAGAGAGCCCCCCCTTACATCAGTGTCCCCAGAGAGCCCCCCCTTACATCAGTGTCCCCAGAGAGCCCCCCCTTACATCAGTGTCCCCAGAGAGCCCCCCTTACATCAGTGTCCCCAGAGAGCCCCCCCTTACATCAGTGTCCCCAGAGAGCCCCCGCTTACATCAGTGTCCCCAGAGAGCCCTCCAATACATCAGTGTCCCCAGAGAGCCCCCCCCCTTACATCAGTGTCCCCAGAGAGCCCCCCCCCTTACATCAGTGTCCCCAGAGGGCCTCACTCTAAATAAGTGTCCTCAGATGGCTCCCCATCTTACATCAGGGTCCCCAGGTCATTTACCTTAAGCTGCTGGGTGTAGGGATGTGCACCGTTGACAGGCCTCTCCTTGTGTCCCCCACGGCGGTGGAGAGCGGACCTCTCCTTGTGTCTCCCTCAGCGGTGGAGAGCGGAACTCTCCTGCACCTGTCCCCTGTAATGGCGTTGCCGAAGAAGAAGCCGGAAGTCGCAAACCGGTAGTCGGAAACCAGAAATCGGCTTCAAAATGAGGCTTGGAGCGCAGGTGTAAAGCAAATTGATCCCCGGGGCCTGGGGATCACATTGCAAGCCACCCGCTCTGTTACTGCGCTCGCCAAACAGCAATTTATCCTCGCATTTGGCGAGCGGGCGAGTGCAATTTTCAAGCCCTGCTCTAGAAGACCAGGATCCGGACAGGCTCTTGCAAAATCCCTCAAAGGAGGCTCGATTAATCCATAAAGAATGGGATAAGTTACAGGTACATCAAGGGGTGGTCTACCGAAGGGGCCCCTCTGATGACCTGGAAGAGAAGTGGCAGCTGTTTCTGCCAGAAAAACACAGAAGAACTGTCCTGGCTGCCCTCCATGAAAACCATGGCCACTTAGGGGCCGAACGAACCTTCCAGCTTGTCAGGAATAGATTTTATTGGCCTTGTATGCGAGCTGAAGTGGAGGAGTACTATCACTCATGTGCTCGCTGCATACAGAGGAAGACATTGCCACGTCAAGCTGCCCCAATGGGCCATCTGCAGAGTCAAGGGCCCTTGGACTTGGTATGCATCGACTTTCTCTGTCTGGAACCTGACTTGAGTGGACATGGAAATGTTCTGGTGATAACCGACCATCTCACCCGTTATGCCCAGGCCTTTCCAGCTAAAGACCAGAAGGCCTCCACTTTAGCCAAAATCTTGGTGGAGAAATACTTTGTACACTACGGGTTACCTCAATGCCTTCACTCAGATCAAGGGAGAGACTTTGAGAGCCGACTGATTCGGAAGTTGCTGGACTCTTTAGGCATAAAAAAACCTGTACTACCCCTTATCACCCTCAAGGTGATGCCCAACCTGAAAGATTCAACAGAACTCTGTTAAATATGTTGGGGACTCTGAACAGTGAGGAGAAACAACATTGGGGCAAGCACAACCTGGAGACAGAGTGTTGCTGAGGAATTTAGTCCCAGGGAAGCACAAGCTGGCAGACAGATGGAGATCAGAACCTTATGTGATTTGTAAGAAGCTGCCTGGTCTACCCGTGTACCAGCTGAAGCCCGAAGGAAGGGTGGGCCCGCTGAAGATCTGGCACAGAAACCATCTGCTACCCCTTTCTGAAGCAGTTAGGATGCCTCCTACCTCGGATTCCCCCGAGCTACCTTCAAGCTCAAGCTCAAATGCTCCCAGACCCAACACTAGGTCTCAGACAACTCTGTCAGGAGAAACGGATATCGTCACTCAGAGTGAAGATGAGGAACTGGAAGTTGAATGGTTGTGGCCGTCCCAGGTACCTGAATCTTTGTCCATAGACCTTCCGCCCTCTGAGGATGCCCCTGATGATACTTTGAATCCGGAAGCCACTGAGTTTGTTCCATCCTATGCTCAGACGGAGGGGTGGGAAGGTGCTATGGAATCCTTTCCTGCTGACAATCCAGGGGACTCCATGTATCTTTCTGCATCTGGGGAGAGTGTGTAGTGGGGTATTGCTCTTTAAATCCCTCAGAGACTACATTACCCAGTACACTTTTAGGCACCCAGGGTGCCTTGCCCGCGCAAGGACTGCTGGGGTGGACTTTATAAGGGAGAGGCGGGGCCCAGTTCTTTCTCTTTGGACACCGCCCGCCCAGCAAGCTGAACTGCTGTCTGAGCTCTTGTGACTTTAGGCCAGAAGCCTGGCCGTTTTCTCCAAAGAGCCTTCCGCACGCACCGAGGAACCTGAGGGACGTTTCTCCTTGATACTGCATCTTTACCAGGAGGACCGAAGACCCGGATGTCGATGGATCTGTGTGCTTAGGCACCGCGGCGGAAGAAACGGACGTGGACTGGTCCGGTTGGGTGAGAGAGCACCTGCTCATAAACAGACGCAGTACCTTTGTTACCTTGGTGGATTACAATTTTGTTCTTCATGTGCACCACCGTTGCTAGCGAAGATTTCCTTACAGGACTTCCACTTTAGTTCAGTCAGGCCTGACTGGGTAGCATAGACATTCCTGGGCGCCATATTGCCCATGAGGGGAAGTAGCCGCAAAGGGGACTGTTAGAGTTGCATAACGTTGAATACCTGTTTGCTTGTTAACACTGTTTATTGCAGGGCTCTGCTTATGACATGTACCCACCTGTTTTACCCATTAATCAAAGTAAACATACAAGGGATAAGCATATTGGTGTCTATGTTTTTTACTTTATAGAAGAAATAGGTAAAGGAAGTTTTAAAGCCTTACTGTGTATTCTTGTCATAGGATTGTGCCGCTGTGAGTTACAGGCCACACAATCCTATCCTCCCCTACTAACTGTGCCAAGGGAGGTTAGAGCCGATTGCCAGGGGTTGACAGCGGTGCACTACAGGGCCCAAAAATCATACAGGCAGCACTCTTAACTGGGGGTATCGCTACACGGGCATGAGAATTTTACCCACTGTTTCTCCTCCGAGAATCACAAAAGCGTGTACTACACCTCCATCAACACTCATCATTACAGATTTCTGAAGCCGCAGCTGAACTACATCAACTCCAGAGGGATACCAAAAATATTATCCTTGGACCACCTATGTTAATCTTTTAAAAGGGGTCCAAAGGCCTTTGCCTCAAAACTAGGCTTCGTGCACTGTGTAACCGTCTGACTGTGGGAAGCCTCCATTCCTTCCCTTTGCACAGACCTCTTTGTGTCCATGGCGATTCGAATCGGCTTATCGTCTTGCCCCGCGTCCAGGGGAAACCATTGCACCCATTTCGGGGAGCACCGCCTGGTGTCTTCTTCTACGGTGGATTGACGGACTACTACCACTATATCTGGTCCAGTCCCCCAACTAGAAACCCTAACCGAGGCGTTATCACCACCCGGATTAGGCCTCTACAGCCTCGTACACACGGCCGAGATTCTCGTCGAAAAAAACATGTCGTTTTTTTCGACGAGATTCTTGGACAAGAAACTTGTCCCGGCCGAGTGTACACACGCTTGATTCAAAGAACCCGCGGTTCTTTGAATGGAGCGTACGCGGTGACGTCATCGACTACGACGAGCATGCGCTCGTCACATTCGATGCCGTCGCCGCCATCTTGGTATACCCTACCTATGCCTAGGAAGCTACCGCGCATGCGTCGAATTCATTTTGAACATGCGCGGGCTTCCGGGAGGACAGGTAAGTGTACACACACTCACTTTTCTCGTCGAGAAACATGCCGACGAGAATCTCGACGAGAAAATAGAGAGCAGGTTCTCTATTTTCTCGTCGAGATTACTTGTCGGTTTTCTTGACGAGAAACCATACACACTCACGAATTTCTCGGCAAGACATCTCTGCCAGCAAGTTTCTTGCTGGTTCTTGCCGAGAAACTCGGTCGTGTGTACGAGGCCTACCCCTCACAGTGTATGCATACACAAGCGTTTTCCGCTATACACCCATACACTGCGTCACAAGACTAAACCACACAGAACACTTACGCCCGTTTACCACCTACAGAACAATATGGCTTCTCTCTGTATCTAGATGTTACAACAATAATGGTGATGCCCCCCGTACTACTCTCTACCCAAAACTGTATTTCAGTATAAAACTTCACAAAACTGGAACAAAATATAAAACTCTTTTTCGCCAAAATGTTTTCAATTTTCCTTCCAAGCGCAAATCTCATTGCTCACCTTTCAGAAGACCACAAGCTCCTCCCACCAACTTCCTGCTGATACATAAATGCTGAAAAATAACTTCCTGTTGCATGCTCGGCCAAACTGGTTTATTTACACATAAAACAAAACAGTGTTGCGCTTCCTAAATACAAAATAACTCCCCATAATCCTTAAATGAGAATAAGTGATTAACTTGCAATATAGCAAGATGCTGAGTGCACAATCAAATATTTGTGTTCCCTGACTGGAAATAGTAAATCAAAAAGGAAAAATATGTGTTCCCTGAATGGGAATAGTGAACAATAAAACAAACCAATAAAGTCCACACACTAAAAAGGAATTAAGATTCCAAATACACAAGTATAGTCCTCAGAGTCTTCTGCATAAAAGCGCACAACACACCACTAGTGCCTGAATGTTGAAAATGCAAGTGCTCTCCTCCACCTCTATATCCTAGCCGCTCACCTCACGTTCTGACCCCTGTTTCACCAGCAGGTCAGAAAAAGCAGGTTCCCTTTTAGGGATATAAACGGATCAACTGGTCATGGAGCTCCTATTCCTTTTGTGCTGCCTCCGGCTGATTAGATGGATACTAGCCAGTACAGATTCCCTCAATGGGGTCCGGTGCACATAGGAATAGGAAAGGCAAAATCTAGTGCTCTCTGATTATAAAAACGGTTTATTTGCTCATTAACCACTTAACGACCGCTCACTGTATATATACGTCGGCAGAATGGCACCGACAGGCACAATCACGTAGAGCGTACGTGATCGCCTTTGTACAGTTGGGGGGTACGATCGGACCCCCCTCCTATACAGTGAGCGGCCGTTTATCATTGGGGAGCGATCAGAGATGAGGGGGTGACCATTCGATTTCGGCCACCCCCTCGCGATCGCTCCCGGCGAATGAAAATGCTTCCTCCGCCATGTGATGTAAACACAGGCAGGAGGAAGTGATGTCATCTCCCTCGCGGCGGTCTTTTCGATTCCGGCGCCGAGGAGAGAAGAAGCAGGTTAGTGCACCAACAGTCCACTGACACATAGGTACACATAGGCACACATTTCACCCCCCAGTCACCCCCAGATCACCCCCCAGGTCACCCCCCAGCCCCCAATCACAGTTTCACTGATTGCAGTGATCATTTATTTTACTGATCACTGCATTTAGTGTCATCTGTGATAGTAAAAAGTTGCAGGGCAGTTAGGATTAGGCCCCTTTAGGTCCAGGGTAGCCCCCTAACCCCCCCAATAAAGGTTTAACCCCTTGATCGCCCCCCAGGTAACCCTTTCACCCCCTAACGCCAGCGTCACTAAGCAATCGTATTTTCGATCGCTGTATTTAGTGCCGGTGGTGCCCTAGATAGCCAGTTATTTATTTTTAGTTTCGCCGCAGGTTTTTAGAGCATCAGGTACCCCCATATATTATTTTAACCCCCTGATTGCCTCTAGAGTTAACCCTTTCACCAGTGATCACCGTATAAGCGTCACTGGTGACACTGGTTACCCAGTTAGTTATTTAGTTATTTAGGTAACCCGTCAGGTTTTTATATAGCGTCGGGTACCCCTATATTTAACCTAATAAAGGTTTTAACCCCCTGATTGCCCCTAGTTAACCCTTTCACCAGTGATCACCATATAAAGGTTACGGGTGACGCTGGTTGGTTAGTTTGCTTTTTATAGCATCAGGGCACCCGCCGTATATAACCCAATAAAGGTTTAACCCCCTGATCGCCCGGCGGGTGAGATCAATTAGGTTTTAGCGCCAGAGAGGGTCTGCGTCACCCCAAGCAGCGTTAGGTTTGTGCCAGTAACGCTAACACCCTCGCGCAAAGCATACACCTCCCTTAGTGGTATAGTATCTGATCAGATCTATACTAGTGTCCCCAGCGGTTTAGGGTTCCCAAAAACGCAGTGTTAGCGGGATTAGCCCAGATACCTGCTAGCACCTGCGTTTAGCCCCTCCGCCCAGCCCAGCCCACCCAAGTGCAGTATCGATCGATCACTGTCACTTACAAAACACAACACACATAACTGCAGCGTTCGCAGAGACAGTCCTGATCCCTGCGACCGCTAACAGTTTTTTTTGTAGCGTTTGATATATTTGCTGACGACAGTCGGGTGCTTTTTTTCCTGTGAATCTTACTAGTGTACCCCTAAATTTAGAGCCCAAAATGGCAAGTCGAAGGTACACTAGTAAAGAGGCCTACGAGATTCTGAGCATGACAGATAGTGAAGAGGAGGTCACGTATCTGTCAGATTCAGGCTCAGAATATCTTCCCGTAGAAGACAGTGACGTCAGCGGCCCCACGTCAGATAGCTCTGACGACGAAGTTGAGGTCCCTGCTAAGGTCAGGCGTACCCGATCCCGATCTTCTGAGGTTGTTGAGGAGCAAGAACCGCAGGGCTCTCGTATCATGGAGCAGAGTAGTACTAGCGCCGCTATTCCTTCTGGTGAATTGGCAAGCACCAGCGGCCTAGTACAGCCTGGGCGTACATCCAGCACTGCAGTATCACGTGGTGACGTGGCGAGTCCCATAAGTGCAGTTCAAGCTGGCGAGGTGGCAAGCACAAGTAGTGTCCCGCTGCCACCAATAAGAAGACAAAGGCAGGCCCGTCGTACCCATAGTGCTCTTCCTGCAGAATTCGCCTATCCTGATTAGGTCCCCACCACTTCTGCAGAACCCGTACTTCCCCCATTCACTGCCCAACCCGGTATTCAGGTGGAAACAGCTGATTTTATGCCAATTGATTATTATTCGCTGTTTTTCACGGAAGATCTCTATAGATCTATTGTGGACCAGAGTAATTTATATGCTGGTCAATTCATCGCCGCAAATCCCCAGTTGCCTTCCATTGCCAAAGATTGGAAACCAATTACGGTTTCCGAATTTAAGACCTTTCTGGGCCTTTCCCTCAACATGGGCACACATAAATTCCTGTCATTGCGTGCTTATTGGTCCACGCACCCAATTGACCACATGCCTGTGTTCTCTGCCTCCATGCCCAGGAAACGATACGAGCAGATTTTGCGGTTCATGCACTTCAACGACAATGAACTTTGTCGTCCACGTGGGGACCCTGAATACGACCGGCTCTATAAAATTCGGCCCCTCATAAACCACTTCAACGAACGTTTTGCAGCCTTGTTTATTCCCGATCAAGTTGTCTGCGTTGATGAGTCCCTGATTAAATTTTCTGGCCGCTTGGCTTTCAAGCAGTACCTTCCCAGCAAGCGTGCCAGATACGGGGTCAAGCTCTATAAGTGCTGTGACAGGGCAACAGGCTATGTATGGAGCTTTATGGTTTATGAGGGAAAAGATAGTCAGGTTGAGCCGGTCAACTGCCCGGATTACATAGGGAGCGCTGGCAAGATAGTGTGGAACTTGGTGTCACCCTTATTCGGAAAGGGGTACCACTTGTATGTGGACAATTATTACACGAGCGTGCCACTGTTTAGTCACTTGTTTGATCATCAGATTGGAGCATGTGGCACCGTGCGACCTAATCGCCGGGGCTTTCCCCAGCGACTTGTAGATGCCCGTCTTAGGCTGGGGGAGAGAGCCTGCGTAAAGTGTAATAACTTGCTCGCTATGAAGTGGAGGGACAATAAGAATGTTTTCCTTCTTACCTCCCTTCATGCAGACACGACAGTCCAAATTCGTACGGTGACTGGTGTTGTGGAGAAACCCCTCTGTGTCCACGAATATAACAAAAATATGGGAGGGGTGGACCTCAACGACCAGTTGATGGCGCCGTATCTAATTGACCGTAAGGCGAGACGCTGGTACAAAAAAGTGTCTCTATCCTTATTCCAATTGGCTTTGCTGAACGCTCATGTGCTATACAGAGCTTCAGGCGGGACTTTATCTCTTCTAAAATTCCAGAATGACATAGTCACAGAACTCCTGTATCCAGGCGGTTCTGCACCTCACCATCCCCTACCAAATGCAGTAAGCCGGCTGCATGAGAGGCATTATACGCATCTCCTCCCGAGTACCCCTACCCAACGAACCCCCCAAAAAAGATGTTGTGTCTCTAGCAAGCGCGGATTTAGGCGTGACACCCGTTATTATTGTCCACTCTGTCCTGACAAACCTGGTCTTTGCCTTGGTGAATGTTTTGAACGCTACCACTCAAAAGTGAAGTTTTAGCGTAGGGTACAGCACTTCACAGACTAGGACACACTTACACAGGGTCTCCCAAGATGCCATTACATTTTGAGAGACCCGAACCATTACAGTTGTTAAAGTTTAAAAAAAAAAGTGTAAAAAAGAAAAAAAAAAAAAACGTAAAAATAGTTGTCGTTTTATTGTTCTCTCTCTCTCTCTCTCTATTTTCTCTCTATTGTTCTGCTCTTTTTTACTGTATTCCATTCTGCAATGTTTTATCATGCTTGCTTTTCAGGTATGTAATTTTTTGTTTTCAGGTGCGCCATTCAACTGCAGCGCGGAATTATTTATCTTGACAGCAACAGCGTTTGCTCCCACGATACATAAAGCCGTGACTCCAGTGCTGTAGGAGGTGATTTCACCACCACAGTTAAAAAAAAAAGAGCACATATGCCGAAGCATGGGGGCAGCAGGGTCGGAGGAGCGATTTTGCTCCTAATGCCGCGTATATACGGTCGAAATTCCGACGGAGGCTTGCCCGTGGAAAAGTTCGACCGTGTGTACGCGGCATAACCTTTTATGCCGCGTACATACGGTCGAAATTTTGACAAAGGCTTGCCCGTGGAAAAGTCCGACCGTGTGTACGCGGCATAACTTTTTTGCGGGAGGATGCCCCCATGCTTCGGCATATATATATTTTAGGCACAGGTTGCGTTAAAAAATTTTTTTATTTTTTACTAGGTTTTGTTTTGGTATTTGCTTTGCAGGTATGGTATGGTAAGGTCTTACTGTTGTACTGTAATGTTACTTTGTTTTAATGTTAACCATCATTTGCTTAGCAGGTACGCCATTCAGTTGCATCGCGGATTTATTTATCTTGACAGCAACAGCGTTTGCTCCCACGATACATAAAGCCGTGACTCCAACGCTGTAGGAGGTGATTTCACCACCACAGTTAAAAAAAAGAGCATATATGCCGAAGCATGGGGGCAGCAGGGACGGAGGAGCGATTTTGCTCCTAATGCCGCGTATATACGGTCGAAATTCCGACGGAGGCTTGCCCGTGGAAAAGTTCGACCATGTGTACGCGGCATAACCTTTTATGCCGCGTACATACGGTCGAAATTCCGACGAAGGCTTGCCCGTGGAAAAGTCCGACCGTGTGTACGCGGCATAACTTTTTTGCGTGAGGATGCCCCCATGCTTCGGCATATATGCCCATCATTAGAAGTGGGTGGATGAAGGGAGGTATTCTAATGGTGGGCATACCCACCGATCAATCTCTTTTTTTCGTTCAGCCAGGCTGCATGAAAAAAAAGATTACAATACATGTCCAACAAGGACCAGCAACGTACTGGTATGTTGCTGGACTTTGAATGTTTATACCAGAATGATGCCTGCAGGTTTAGGTATCATCTTGGTATCATTCTTTTCAGCCAGTGGCCGGCTTTTTCATGTAAAAGCAATTCTAGCAGATAATTAGCCTCTAGACTGCTTTTACAAGCAGTGGGAGGGAATGCCCCCCCCCGGATATAAACAGCGCCATTGGGAAATTGGGAAAGCATTTTATCACACCGATCTTGGTGTGGTCAGATACTTTGAGGGCAGAGGAAAGATCTAGAGTCTAACCCCCCATTTTTTTTCAAAAAAAGAGTACCTGTCACTAATTATTGCTATCATAGGGGATAGTTACATTCCCTGAGATAACAATAAAAAAGGTTAAAAAAATAAAAAATATGGAAGGAACAGTTTAAAAATAAAATAAAAAAGCAAAATAAATAATAAAAAATAAATAAATAAAAAGCACCGCTGCCCCCCCCCCTGCTCTTGCGCAAAGGCCAACGCAAGCGTCGGTCTAGCGTCATATGTAAACAGCAATTGCATCATGCATGTGAGGTATCACCGCGAAGGTCAGATCGAGGGCAGTAATTTTAGCAGTAGACCTCCTCTGTAAATCTAACGTGGTAACCTGTAAAGGCTTTTAAATGCTTTTAAAAATGAATGTAGTTTCTCGCCGCTGCGCGTTTGTGCGCAATTTTAAAGCATGTCGTGTTTGGTATCCATGTACTCGGCCTAAGATCATCTTTTTTATTTCATCAAACATTTGGGCAATATAGTGTTTTTTAGTGCATTAAAAATAAAAAAGTGTGTTTCCCCCCAAAAAATGCGTTTAAAAAATCGCTGCGCAAATACTGTGTGGAAAAAAAAAATGCAACACCCACTATTTCAATCTGTAGGGCCTTTGCTTTAAAAATATATATAATGTTTGGGGGTTCAACATAATTTTCTTGCAAAAAAAATAAATGTTTTCATGTAAACAAAAAGTGTCAGAAAGGGCTTTGTCTTCAAGTGGTTAGAAGAGTGGATGATGTGTGACATAAGCTTCCTAATGTTGTGCATAAAATGCCAGGACAGTTCAAAACCCCCCCAAATGACCCCATTTTGGAAAGTAGACACCTCAAGCTATTTGCTGAGAGGCATGTTGAGCCCATTGAATATTTTTTTTTTTTGTCCCAAGTGATTGAATAATGACAAAAAGAAAAAAAAAAATGTACAAAACGTTGTCACTAAATTATATATTGCTCAAACATGCCATGGTTATATGTGGAATTGCTCCCCAAAATACATTCTGTTGCTTCTCCTGAGTACGGGGATACCACATGTGTGAGACATTTTGGGAGCCTAGCCGCGTACAGGACCCTGAAAACCAAGCACTGCCTTCAGGATTTCTATGGGTGTAAATTTTTGATTTCACTCCTCACTGCCTATCACAGTTTCGGAGGCCATGGAATGCCCAGATGGCACAAACCCCCCCAAATGACCCCATTTTGGAAAGTAGACACCCCAAGCTATTTGCTGAGAGGTATGTTGAGTATTTTGCAGATCTCACTTTTTGTCACAAAGTTTTAAAAATTGAAAAAATAAAAAAAATATGTCTTTCTTCATTTTCAAAAACAAATGAGAGCTGTAAAATACTCATCATGCCTCTCGGCAAATAGCTTGGGGTGTCTACTTTCCAAAATGGGGTCATTTGTGGGGGTTTTGGGCTATCTTGGCATTTTATGGCCTTCAAAACCGTGATAGGTAGTGAGGAGTGAAATCAAAAATTTATGCCCTTAGAAATCCTGAAGGCGGTGCTTGGTTTTCGGGGGCCCGTACGCGGCTAGGCTCTCAAAAAGTCCCACACATGTGGTATCCCCGTACTCAGGAGAAGCAACCAAATGTATTTTGGGGTGCAATTCCGCATATAACCATGGCATGTTTGAGCAATATATCATTTAGTGACAACTTTTTGTACATTTTTTCTTTTTTTTTTCTTTTTGTCATTATTCAATCATTTGGGACAAAAAAAAAATATTCAATGGGCTCAACATGCCTCTCAGCAAATAGCTTGGGGTGTCTACTTTCCAAAATAGGGTCATTTGGGGGGGTTTTGTGCCATCTTGGCATTTTATGGCCTTCAAAACTGTGATAGGTAGTGAGGAGTGAAATCAAAAATTTATGCCCTTAGAAACCTTGAAGGCGGTGCTTGGTTTTTGGGGTCCCGTACGCGACTAGGCTCCCAAAAAGTCCCACACATGTGGTATCCCCGTACTCAGGAGAAGCAGCAGAATGTATTTTGGGGTGTAATTTCACATATGCCCATGGCATGTGTGAGCAATATATCATTTAGTGACAACTTTGTGCAAAAAAAATAAAGTTTGTCATATTCCCGCAACTTGTGGCAAAATATAAAATATTCCATGGACTAATCATGCCTCTCAGTAAATAGCTTGGGGTGTTTACTTTCCAAAATGGGGTAATTTGGGGGGGTTTTGTGCTATTTTGGCATTTTATGGCCTTCGAAACTGTGATAGGTAGTGAGGAGTGAAATCAAAAATTTGCGCCCTTAGAAATCCTGAAGGCGGTGCTTGGTTTCCGGGGTCCCGTACGTGGCTAGGCTCCTAAAAAGTCCCACACATGTGGTATCCACGTACTCAGGAGAAGCAGCAGAATGTATTTTGGGGTGCAATTCCACATATAACCATGGCATGTGTGAGCAATATATCATTTAGTGACAACTTTTTGTAATTTTTTATTTTTTTTGGTCATTATTCAATCACTTGGGACAAAAAAAAAAAAAATATTCAATGGGCTCAACATGCCTCTCAGCAATTTCCTTGGGGTGTCTACTTTCCAAAATGGGGTCATTTGGGGGGGTTTTGTACTGCCCTGCCATTTTAGCACCTCAAGAAATGAGATAGGCAGTCATAAATTAAAAGCTGTGTAAATTCCAGAAAATGTACCCTAGTTTGTAGACGCTATAACTTTTGCGCAAACCAATAAATATACGCTTATTGACATTTTTTTTACTAAAGACATGTGGCTGAATACATTTTGGCCTAAATGTATGACTACAATTGAGTTTATTCGATTTTTCTTATAACAAAAAGTAGAAAATATCATTTTTTTTTTACATTTTCGGTATTTTTCCGTTTATATTGCAAAAAATAAAAATCGCAGAGGCAATCAAATACCATTAAAAGAAAGCTCTATTTGTGGGAAGAAAAGGACGCAAATTTCGTTTGGGTACAACATTGCATGTCCGCACAATTTACAGTTAAAGCAGCGCAGTGCAAAATTCTGAATTCACCTCTGGTCCTTTAGCTACCAAATGGTCCGGGGCTTAAGTGGTTAAAACTTTTAAAACATTACTCACAAACGCAGCACTTAAGCAGTGCGGGCTTAGGATGCATAGAAACGACAAGATGCTCGCGGGATGACGTAGCCACTGCGACTCCTTCCCCCCTATACACGTTACGTCGAATGACTTCTTCAGCAACCTGCATCATTAAATACTTCAAGAATGACATCTGTGCTCAGCTCATGAGGGACCTGCTCAGCCCAACAGCAAACAGCGATCTACAAACAACTTCATTTTAGGGGCACTTCCTCCTGTAATGTCAAGCAAATATTATGACAGCAGAGAAACTATTGTATGTGACACTAGACATCATCCCCGGCTATTCCAATCATCCACAGTGGGTCTAGAGGGAGATCTTAAATCCCTGTGCGTGAAGAGACCGCCATAATAGTGGTCACATAGTTGGGGTAAGGAGATCAATATACCTGTAGCGGGCATGCACTTTCCCAGTGTATTTAAAACTGGCAGAGACACCAGTAATGTGCAGTTCCCCACAGCCCAGTGGGTGGCGCTGTCGCTTTGGGCTGGGGTTGAACCATTGCTGTGTGCCGTACCCCTTTTTGTCCTCCCTCGGCAGCGGTATGGTGGGGCGGGGAACCCGCCGTGCTTGCTGGAGGAGGGTATAAATGGGCCGGCCATCTTTGTCACGGGGGAGAAGTCCCGGGCACCTTCAGCCTGAGGGCAGTGGTCGTGTTGGAGGTCCTAGGCGGCCTAGGCCTAAAGGACGTTCGGAGGTCGTGTTCCATCCCAGGCACCTTTAGCCTGGGGTGAGGTACTCGGATGGAGGTCTGGAGCTCAGTGCCCACCACTGAGTTCCGCGAGGGAAGGAAGTCCTAGAGAACCCCGGGAGTGGGTACCCGAATCCAGAGGCGTAATGGACCGGGAGGGGGTACTTGCCTGAAGACCTGGTGCAGCATATTGCCAGTGACGGGTGAGCCTTCACCGGAGACCGCCTGGAAGGATATTTCCCCTCAATCGGAGACCGCAACCAACTTTCAGGAAGGAAAGTGGAGAGTTCATTGTGTCTGGGCCTACTCGCATCCACACCCCCTGTCTGTTCTGTTCTTTGAGGGAGTCCAACTGATTGTGTTAACTTTTGCATTGAGAAGAATAAAGGAGTGTTGGACTTTAATGGTGTGGGGCTCATTTTCTGGCAGACATTGTTCAAGAAACCAGGAGAAGGCTCCAGATGCAGAACACCGACCCGAAGGTAAAAGAACATTGTCTCTCACTGCACATACATCTGCAGAGGGAACTTGGCGTGGTGACCCCGCACTCTCTCCTCAGAAATACCCATAGACAGAAGCCAGAGCCAGAAGAAGTGATTCATAGAGGGAGAGAGTGGAGGCCGCTACATACCATTTTGGGTGCTTTTCTGGTGGATGAAGACTCTTCTATTACAAGTTTTCTCTCCTTATACCATTATGGACACACTTAATAAGGACTGATTTTGCTTGAATTACTATATCTCCACTTGTGATTCACTTATCAGCAATATTGTTGTGGGACTTTATTCACATTATCCTCACAGCTCTTTCCTTTTTTTTCCACAATCGTATTTTTACTAATTCACATGTCAAGTTGTATTCAATTCACACAGCTTATGACTTTATATATGCTTTTTGAGTGTTATGCCGCGTACACACGATCATTATTCACGGCGCTTAAAAAACCGCTGTGAATAATGTCATTAAAAACGAGGGAACGGCTTGTTCCCCACACACGGTCGTTTTTCACGTAGTTTTTCTCTTGTCGAGAAAAGCGACCGTCTGTGGGCTCCGCGGCAGTGTTTCCCTATGGGAAACACTGCCGCGGAAAACATGTCGAAAAAAACGACGAGAAAAATTAGAACATGTTCTAATTTTTCTCGTCGTTTTTAATGCCGTTTTTCTCGTCGAAAAAAACGACAGAAAGCCCACAGACTATCGTTTTTCTCGTCGAATGGGAAAAATTTCGTTTTTCTCGACGAGAAAAACGGCCGTGTGTACGCGGCATTAGTCATTTTTTTCATTTTTTACATTCACAATCATCATGTTTTTTCACTAACGATATGCACATGATTATATCATTGTTTTAATTTATAGCGCTGTACTTTTTTATTATCAGTTCTTCTGAATTTTTGTATCCAATTTTTTCTTTATTCCACCATTACTGTGTAGCTTTTCACCTTCACTGGTTTTATTTATATTTTCAATCTAGCGCAGTGTTTTCCTATTTTGTTTTTTTAAAGGATGGAACAAACCCCCTTTTGCAAATGGGAGGGAATCCCCCCTGACCCAAACATCCCCTGGAAGTCAAACCACAAGTTTCGAGACCCAAATACAAACTCCTGCCAAAAGATGGCTCAAGGAGTTCAACTAAACCCCCCCCCCCCCCCTTCCTTTGCAGGCTATACAATACAAGCTTCAAAAACAATGAATTGCCTTCTGGGAAACTCCCAAATATTTAAACATAAAAACAACACACACCACTGTGTACAAAAACTCAGTTAAAGTTAAGCCTTGTACACACGGTCGGACTTCCATCGGACTTTTCCGTGCTTTTCTGTCCGAACGGAGTTGGTCAGGAACACCCATAGCATACACACGCTCAGACTTTTCTGCAAACTTTCCCAAAACTTTTTCCTACATCACGTTGTTTTTCTGCTCTTTTCTGCTCTTTACCGCCACCCTTTGGTCAACTTATGCTATTGTTGGTTGATTTTAACATTAGTTGTTTTGTCCATCGGACAAAAGTCCGATGGTTTTCTGTACACACGGTCGGACTTTGCTCCATCGGACTTTTGTTGGGCAAAAGTTTGTCCGTTTGCAGACCCAACTTTTGTCCGATGAAAACAAAACAAAACCCAAAAAAGTTTGTCCGATGGAGCGTACACACGGTCGGATTGTTGGTCCAACTTGCTCAAAACGACTGTGTGTACGGGGCTTTAGTCTTACAATCGATCAAAATTCAGCGTAAAGTAGAGTTTTCACTTCAAACCGAAATTCAATACAAAAACCGCCGCTCATATACTGCAAAGTCAGCTAAACCTGTAATAGCTTACATTCACTTAAATGAAAACAGAGAAATCCCCATCCCAACACCATCTGCCTGGAGTTTGCATGTTCTCCCCGTGCCTGCGTCGGTTTCCTCCGGGTATTCCAGTTTCCTCCCACACTCCAAAGACATGCTGGTAGGTCAACCAGATCCCGTCCATAAATGGGCCCCAGCATGTGCATGTGTCCGCAAGCGCGTCGGGACCCCTCGGGGCAAGACAGCGCTATATCAAGATACCACTCTACTCAACTCAAGAGGCGATGTTTAGAAAAACAAATTTAACCACTTTGTGCCCGCACTATAGACAAAAGACGTCTACAGCGCGGCGCTCAATTGCCGGGAGGACGTCCATGGACGTCCTCCTGTTTACCCCCTCCCCGCGCGCCCCCGCGAGCGCGCATCGGGGAAAATTTGTGTTGGCCGTGTCTCTCGGACACAGCCAATCACAGATCATGCTAAATGGCCAATCACAGAGGCCATTTAGCACTCGATCTTCCTGTCCAATGAGAGATGATCTCAAATGTAAACATATGAAATCGTCTCTCATTGCCGGCTTTCTCTCCTCACACAGAGACTGCGTGTGAGGAGGGAGAGCGACCTGTGCTGCAGCTACAGCCATTTGTGAGTTAAAAACACATTTTACAAAGTACAAAGTGCCCATCTGCCAGTGTCCATCTGCCAGTGCCCATCTGCCAGTGACCATCTGCCAGTGCCCATCTGCTAGTGCCCATCTGCCAGTGCCACCTGTCATCAGTGCCACGTGCCATCTGTTATCAGCGTCACTAGTGCCACGTATCAGTGTCAGCAGTGCCACATATCAGTGTCATCAGTGCCACATATCAGTGTCATCAGTGCCACATATCAGTGTCATCAGTGCCACATATCAGTGTCATCAGTGCCACGTATCAGTGCCACGTATCAGTGTCATCAGTGCCACATACAAGTGCCATCTGTCAGTGCCACGTGTCATCAGTGCCTTCTGTCATCACCAACAATGGCTAAAAGATTATTTTCAGCCGAGGAGGTGTACGATATTCTTGCGGCTGATGGGAGCAACGGGGAGCTCTCCGAATCGGATTCCTCCGCAAATTCAGATTATGAGTCTGACGTTGACTACGAGCCTATACTAAGCAGTGGAACAATGACAGCCTCAGAGGAGGAGGAGGGCCCGTCCGCCAGACGAAGGCGTTCTACTGAGGAGGCAGTGCCATCCACCATCACCGCACTGCCATCCACCAGCACCGCAGTACCTCGGCAAGAAAGGCCACGTACCAGTGGGGTGTCACCTCAGTCCCAAAGGGTTCGGTCCCATGCCAGCCTTCCCTATTCCCTTCAGAACCCCTTGTGGCTTCCTCCTAATTCAGGAGAATCCAACATTTCCCCTTTCACTGCCCAGCCAGGAGTCCAGGTGGATACAGAAAACTTTTCCCTGAATGAATTTTTCAATTTAATTTTTACTGAGGACATGCTTGCATTAATTGTGGCCCAGTGCAACCTATATGCCCAACAATTCATAACAAGCAACCCAACATCCTCTTATGCCTGTCCCTATAAGTGGAGAGCCTCACATTCTGTATGGGACTAAACGGAAAAAATCAATTACGTTCATATTGGTCATCCCGCCCCATCTACCACATGCCCATCTTTTCCTCAGTAATGCCCAGAAACAGATATCTCATGATTATGAGATTCCTACACTACAATGACAATACCCAGTGCCCTCCCCGGAATGACCCAAATTTTGATAAGCTTTATAAAATTTGGCCGCTACTAAATTATTTTTCTGAAATCTTCCCCCAGTTGTTTACCCCAGACCAACACATATGCGTGGATGAGTCCCTTATCAAATTTTCTGGCAGGCTGGGCATAAAACAATTTATTCCCACCAAAAGGGCCCGCTATGGGGTGAAGCTCTATAAATTGTGCGACCGAGCCACAGGGTATACGTATGCCTTCATGGTATATGAAGGGAAGGACACCCAACTGCACCCCCCTAATTGCCCAGACTACATAGGAACCAGTGGGAAAGTAGTTTGGGAACTCATAAACCCACTGCTAGGGAAAGGCTACCACTTGTATGTGGACAACTTTTATACAAGTTTGCCCCTGTTCCGAAACCTTCACAGAAAGAACACTCCAGCATACGGCACCGTAAGGGCAAACCGGAAGGGCTTTCCACAAAGCCTCTTCAACAAGAAATTAAGAAGAGGGGAGGCGGCGAGTTTACGAAATGAGGAAATTCTGGCTGTGAAGTGGAGGGACAAAAGGGATGTCTACGTGCTTTCTTCCATCCACAACAATACATTTGTTGAGATCACCAGGAGGAATGGCCGAATCCAAAAGCCAACATGTATCCAAGAATACAATATGTTCATGGGGGGTGTCGACTTCAACGACCAAATGCTTGAACCCTATCTTTCCACAAGACGAACATACCAGTGGTATAAAAAAGTTTACATTTATTTGTTTAATTTTGCCATGTACAACTCCTATGTAATCGGAAATCCACTAAAAGGCTCATTATGCCTCATAGATTATACGTTGGGGTGTTAGCTTTCCAAAATGTGGTCACTTTGTGGGCGTTTCCATTGTCCTGGTGCTCCAGGGCCTTCAAAAGTGTAATAGGTGGTTGAGAAATTAGATGTGTAATTTATGCTCCTAGAATGCCTGAAGGTGCTATTTCAATATTGGGCCTCTGTATGTGGCCAGGCTGGGTAAAAGTCTCACACATTTGGTATCGCTATACTCAGGAGGAGTAGAAGAATGTATTTTGGGGTGTAATTTTTGCTATGTGCATGCTATGTGTTGGCAATATCTTATAAATGGACAACTTTGCGTAAAAAAATTGCGTTTTCATTTTTTTTCCAAATTTTCCAAAAACTTCTGAAAAAAAATGAACCTTTCAAAAGACTCATTATGCCTCATAGATTATACGTTGGGGTGTTAGCTTTCCAAAATGGGGTCACTTTGTGGGCGTTTCCATTGTCCTGGTGCTCCAGGGCCTTCAAAAGTGTAATAGGTGGTTGAGAAATGAGATGTGTAATTTATGCTCCTAGAATGCCTGAAGGTGCTACTTCAATGTAGGTCCTCTGTATGTGGCCAGGCTGTGTAAAAGTCCCACACATTTGGTATCGCCATACTCAGGAGGAGTAGCAGAATGTATTTTGGGGTGTCATTTTTGCTATGTACATTCTATGTGTTAACAATATCTTATAAATGAACAACTTTGCGTAAAAAAATTGAGTTTTCATTTTTTTTCCACTTTTTCCAAAAACTTCTGGAAAAAAATCAACCGTTTAAAAGACTCATTATGCCTCATAGATTATACGTTGGGGTGTTAGATTTCCAAAATGGGGTCACTTTGTGGGCGTTTCCATTGTCCTGGTGCTCCAGGCCCTTCAAAAGTGTAATAGGTAGTCAACAAGTTAGATGTGTAATTTATGCTCCTAGAACACCTGATGGTGCTCCCTGCATGTTGGGCCTCTGTATGTGGCTAGGCTGTGAAAAAGTCCCACACATGTGGTATCGCCATACTCAGGAGGAGTAGGAAAATGTATTTTGGGGCGTCATTTGTGGTATACACATGCCATGTGAGAGAAATAACCTATTACAATGACAATTTTGTGGAAAAAATAAATAAAAATCTTTATTTTGCAAAGAATTGTGGGAAAAAATGACAACATCAAAAACCTCACCATGCCTCTTACTAAATACCTTGGAATGTGTACTTTCAAAAAAGGTGTCATTTGGGGGGTATTTGTACTTTCCTGGCTTGTTCGGGTCGCAAGAAATTAGATAGGCTACCAGTACATTAGGTGTGATCAATTTTTTATGATCCGCACCACAGCTTGTAGACTCTATAACTTTCACAAAGACCAAATAATATCTACTAATTTGGGTTATTTTTACCAAAGATATGTAGCAGTATAAATTGTGGCCAAAATTTATGAAGAAAAATTAATAATTTGCAATATTTTATCACATAAACTAAGAAAAATGCGTTTTTTTCAAAATTTTCCGTATTTTTTCATTTATAGCGCAAAAAATTAAAAAACCCCAGAGGTGATCAAATACCACCAAAATAAAGCTCTATTTGTATGAAAAAAAGGACAAAAAATGTATTTGGGTACAGTATTACATGACTGAGTAATTGTCATTCAAAGTGTGAGAGCGCTGACAGCTGAAAATTGGTCCGGGCACGAAGGGGGTTTAGTGCCCAGTAAGCGAGTGGTTAAACCAGCGAATTTAACATTAAACAAAACAGCCTCTCAGTATGTCATCCCAGTGTCTCACCACTCTGGCATGACCCACAGGCCAAACTGTAAACGCCAACAAGGACTACGCCTTCAAATCACCTTTTTAAAACAGGACAGACTGTACTACACACACAAAGGAAAACAAAAATGGCGTCCACCAGATTCCAACACAGAAAAGACCGCACTACTCAATTTGCACCAAACATCGAAATCTGCCCCAAAGGCTGCGAAATTCCACCAGCAAGATAGCCGATGAATGCCACAGCACAGTCACATGGTATCACACCCAAAGGAAAGGTGGCTGCACCTTTCCCTATAGGATGACCCACAGGCCAAACAGCCTGCGCCTCTCAAAATGGCCGCCAAGCCAGGCCACAACAAAATGGTGGATGAAATCTGGACCACCGCAAGATGGCCACCAAACACAGTTTTTCCCGCCAAAACCAGCACAAACTTCTCTACTAGCCAAAACATCTCCACAAACAGTGGCGGAATTTTCAGGGTCGCAACAGTCGCAGTTGCGACTGGGCCCTGTAATTTCGCCAAGTCCGGGGGGCCCCGCAACCCGTCCGTGTACTCCGCCGCCGGTGTGAATGGCCCACCCACCTGACTGTCACTAACTGACAATGTGTGCGGCGCGCACTGCGTGCTGTTCGTTCGGCCGCGGGGAGTGCTTCCGCCGCTGACTGAAGACAGAGACAATGCAGAGAGCAGGGCAGCTGAGGCAGCACTCACTCTCACTGACTGAGATTGTGGACCGCCTCCGCCCCCGCCTCCGCCTATCCAGAGACACAGAGGTGTAGGGAGGCGGGGCGGACTCTGAAAAATGAGAGAAGGCGGGGGAGAAGCTTTCCCCTCTATGGCAGCGTGGAGTACCTTCCTGGCGTCTACCCAGGCATGAGGCAAGGCAGAGTGGCAGAATTTTAATCCTGGCGGGAGAAGGCACACACAGTGACCCAAAGAACGAAATTCCCGGGGAATCGATTGATTGACGGTAAATCAATCAAGTGACAGAGCTCAGCTCAGCAATCGATGCCAACCTTCACCACCTGTTTCTCGTCTTAATGATCCCATCCCCCCACCACTGATCTCATCATCCCTATCCCCCCCCATTACTTGTACAACAGAGGTGATGGGGAGTATAGGGATGAGATCAGTGGTGGGGGGATGGGATCAGTAAGAGGCACAGGTGGTGGTGGGAGAAGATGGCACCACCATTGCCACCGCAGCCACCCCCCTCAAGTACCACCGCAGCCACCCCCCCTCAAGTACCACCGCAGCCACCCCCTCTCAAGTACCACCGCAGCCACCCCCCCTCAAGTACCACCGCAGCCACCCCCTCAAGTACCACCGCTGTCACACCCCTCAAGTACCACCGCTGGTACTTGAGGGGGGGTGGTAGCGGTGGTACTTGAGGGGGGGTGGTAGCGGTGATACTTGAGGGGGGTGGTAGCGGTGATACTTGAGGGGGGTGGCTGCGGTGGTACTTGAGGGAGATGGCAGTGGTGGTGATCTCATCCCTATCCCCCCCATTACTTCTACAACAGAGGTGATGGGGGGGGGACAGGGATGGGATCAGTAAGAGGCACAGGTGGTGGGAGAGGATGGCACCACCGCAGCCACCCCCCCTTAAGTACAACCGCTGCCACCCCCCCTCAACACCAGCACTTCACTGATCCCATCTAGGGTTGCCACCTGTCCGGGATTCACCCGGACAGTATGGGTTTTGAAACATGTGCCCGGGTCTCTGCCCGCCTGAGACCCAGGCACATTATTCAGACCCGCCAGTGGCTCCCTGTGCCTGTGCAGAAGCTGTGCCGCCACCGCCGTGTGCGTCTCGAGTTCGGTCTGCTTTATTCTGCAACTGCTGCCTTCCTATCTACCCCCCCCGCACTGTCGGTTCACCTCCGTCCGCTCTGTGTGCTGCAGACGGGACACAGAGGCAGAGACTGAGCCTCCATGTTGCCGGAGACTCTCCTCTGGTTGGCTGCTGCAGTGCAGAAGGGACAAGGAGGTGGGGTTGAAGGCGGAGCCTCCCCATTCCCTGCTGCTCTGTTGGAAAGTGTGCAGAGATCGCGCTGGGATTGGAGCTCAGCTTGTAAGGCAAGTTTTTGCCCCCCCCCCACCCATACACTACCATACAGTTCTGCCACCCCCCTCCCATACACCATACATCCATCCAGTTTTCCCTCTCCTCCTCATACACACATTTATCATCCCCTCCATACACCATCCTTATATACAGTCCCCCCATATATATAGTTCTCCCCCCCCATACACCGTCCATATATACAGTTCCCCTCCCTATACACCATCCATATATACAATTCTCCACCCCATACACCATCCATAGATACAGTCCCCCCCATATATACAATTCCCCCCCATACACCATCCATATATACAGTCCCCCCATATATACAGTCCTCCCCCCCATACACCATCCACATATACAGTTCTCCCCCCCATACACCATACATATATACAGTCCCCCCATATATACAATTCTCTCCCCCCCATACACCATCCATATATACAGTCCTCCCCATATATACAATTCTCCCCCCCCCATACACTATCCATATATACAGCCCCCCCATACACCATCCATATATACAGTTCTCCCCCCCATATATACAGTTCTCCCCCCATACACCATCCATATATACAGTTCTCCCCAACCCATACACCATCCATATATACAGTTCTCCCCCCCCATATATACAGTTCTCCCCCCCATACACCATCCATATATACAGTTCTCCCCCACCCATACACCATCCATATATACAGCCCCCCCATATATACAGTTCTCCCCCCCCCCCATACACCATCCATAAATACAGTTCTCCACCCCCTCATATACCATCCATATATATCGTTCTCCACCCCCCATACACCATCCATATATACAGTTCTCACCGGGTGACACCGTCCACTGCCCTACTGACACCGTCCTCTGCCCTACTGACTGACAGTGTCCACTTTTAAGGTAGGCTAGTTTCATATTTTAACTGACATTTCTTTTATTAATTGAATCATATTTTATGGGTACACTAATGCTTTTTTTTTTATTTAACCATGCCCCTTTAAGTCCCCCCCCCCCCCCACTGTTAATGCAATTTGGCCACAGCCACTGTTCATTGTAGCACACCTCATTACTACTCTCTGTGGGTAACCCAAAAGGTGTCCCAGGTATTTTACAATTGTAGCGATACCTTCAGTTAAGAGGGCCGCAGATTTAGTTTGGGCCCTGAAGACAGCTCCGCCAACCCCCGGCAATTTACTCGACCCTCTTCTGGCACAGTTAGTCTAGGGTAATATGTGTATATCTTATGCTCTATGATTAAATTCAAACACCAATGCAGTGATAGAAGAATAACGAATTTACTTTCTGCTGGCAATAAAATCAACAGTTGTAACAGATCACATGAATCTATCTGCAGAGCCCTGCAGCAATAGTCACACTATAACTATTAAGATATGGCGCACACGCGCCACGTGTAACAGTACTTCACTATGCGCCCTATGGCGCAGCAACTAAATAAACTATCTAGATGGCCAGGCCTGACCATATAACTCAGTCTCTAGGGGGGGGTAAAATTCTTCGCATGCAAGTCTTTAAACGGTGGTGCACATTTCAGGAACACATTTGTAATCCAGGGGGGGGGGGGGGGGTTAAAAATGCCAACACAGTACACTCCACTAGAGATCCGTTTGACTCAGTTCTGCTATGGATCTCCAGTGGGGGAAAAGAACTGAAATAGGAACTGGTGGGCCACGGCAGTCTGTAGGCTTAACAATGGTATACAGTATTTGTGGATTGAGCATGTGCTCGCTCACCCCTCCGGATGCGATCCCAGTCCTGGAACTTCCACCTGCTGTGTCTCCACACACAGCATCTGCAGCGGTCTGGTCTCCGGCTCAGCAGCGGTTGAAGAAAACCGAGTCAGATGCCACCCAGGCTCGCGATGGGGTGGAAGGCTCTTTTGGGTAGCAGCGCAAGGCCCCAGGCTTCAGGCCTTGCACCACAGCGGATCCGCACAGGAAGATCTCTCCCTTGAAGTCTCGTGTCCCAAAGAAGCCGAGCCCAGCCTCGCCTCCTCCTTTTATAACCCCTCCCATAAGTCTCTGGGGTGGAAACATTGCCAAAAGGGGTTCTGGGTAAGGAAGTCCTGGGAGTCTTAAAGGGGACCCCGCTACACACTCCCCCCACTTAAACTCTTTGGTCCCCAAAGACAATTCTAGCATACATTGCGTACAACCCTAGACAACATTGCGTATGATGTTGGCATAGGGAATTCCCACCAAAACAAAGGGGTTGAATTCCCTTGCCCACAGGTCACACTATCATGAGTGGCCTGCCTAACTGTGCCAGAGAGTGAGTGGGGGTTGCCCTCCACCAAATGAACAGTGGAGGGATCCGGATTCTCTACACTCCTCCTGGCAGTGACCACAGAATCTTCTGAGCTCTTCCCCATTTGTGGGTAAGTCAACTTTTTGGGAGGCCTTATGACTCTTCGAGCCCTTTGCTCTCTTGGGGTTTCTGGCTCTGGCGCCACAGGCTCTCCTTCCGTAGCAGGCTCGGGCAACACGGCAGGCTCTGTAACATCTGCTTCAGGAGCCGGGGGATACATAGAGTCTCTAGGGTCCTTTTCAGAGTAAGTATCACAAGCATCTTCCCAGTAATCTGATGAAGGACTAGATGGGATGAACTCAGTGGCTTCTGCATTCAGTTGTCCATCTATAGTGTCTTCAGTGGTTGGAAGATCTATAGCAGAAGTTCCTGAAGTTGGGAAAGGCCAAAGCCAGTCAAGTTCTCTTCCTTCATCTCCACTGAGTTCAGAGGCCTCTCCATCTTCAGCCCGAGAGGTCTGGGACCGAGTATTTGGCCTGGGGGTATCCAGAATAGAGACTGGTTCAGGGGAGTCCCTCACTGAAGGTATCCTGACCGCTTCAGCAAGTGGGAGCAGGTGGTTTCGATGCCACGTCTTCAGTGGTCCTACCTTTCCTTCTGGCTTCAACTTGTAGACAGGTAGGCCCGGCAGCTTCCTACAGATGACATAGGGTTCAGATCTCCATCTGTCTGCAAGTTTGTGTTTTCCAGGGACCCCCAGATTGCGTAGCAGTACTCGGTCCCCGGGCTGCAGGTCTTGCACCCGGACCTTTAAGTCATAGTTTCTTTTGTTTTGAGCTCCCCTTTGATCTGAGGCCACTTGAGCTTGTTCATAGGCTACTTTCAGGCTGTGTCTGAGCCTGTCCACATATCCTTTGTGGGATGTGGCTGAGGAATGGTCTAAAGAGGTGCCAAAGGCCAGGTCCACAGGTAACCTTGCTTCTCTCCCAAACATGAGTCGATATGGGGAGTAGCCTGTAGCATCACTGGTGGTGCAGTTGTAAGCGTGCATTATAGCTGCTATGTGTTTGCTCCAATGTTGTTTCTTCTCACTATCCAGAGTTCCCAACATGTTGAGCAGGGTTCGGTTAAACCTCTCCGGCTGAGCATCTCCCTGTGGGTGATAAGGTGTGGTTCGGGTTTTCTTGATTCCTAACGAATCCAGGAGTTTCCGGATCAGCCGACTCTCAAAGTCCCTTCCTTGATCTGAATGGAGTCACTGTGGCAGCCCATAATGAACAAAATACTTCTCCATGAGTACCTTGGCTACTGTGGAAGCCTTCTGGTCTTTGGTTGGGAAAGCTTGGGCATACCGGGTGAAATGATCGGTTATCACCAGAACATTTCCTAGTCCACTCAGGTCGGGTTCGAGGCAGAGAAAATCAATGCATACCAGATCCATTGGGCCTTGACTTTGTAGATGGCCCATTGGGGAAGCTTGATGGGGTAAAGTCTTCCTCTGGATGCAGCGTGCACATGAATGGCAGTACTCTTCTACTTCTGCCCTCATGCAGGGCCAATAGAACCGACTTCTGACGAGTTGAAAGGTCCTTTCCGCCCCTAGGTGGCCGTGATTGTCATGTAGGGCAATCAGAACAGTCTCTCGATGTTTTTTCCGGAAGAAACAATTGCCATTTATCTTCCAGGTCATCAGAGGGGCCCCTTCGGTAGACCACTCCCTGATGCACCTGTAACCTGTCCCACTCTTTCCTCAACAGGCGAGCTTCCTTTGAGGAGTGGCGCAGGAGTCTGTTTGGATCCTGATTCTCCAGGGCTTCCAAAACCAATTTCCCCATGGGGTCTTCTAATTGGTCGCATCTCAGTTCCTTCTTGGACAGTTTCGGTAGATGGTCTTCCTCCAGTTGGGTTACTCCACAGTATTGTTTGGGGACTCCTACCATGGTAACTCCTAACTCTTCCGCCCTTGAGCCTCCCCTGGCTTGTAATTCAGCCCCTTGACAAAGGGCCCGCACCCCGTCAGGTGCCACTTGAGTCCAGTCTTCCGTGTCACTGGTGGGGCCATGAGATCTCCTGGACAGAGCGTCTGCATCTCGATTTCCAGCCTCTGGCCTGTACTTTAGGCTGAAATTGAATCCAGACAATGCGGCCAGCCACCTGTGTCCAGTGGCATCCAGCTTTGCTGTGGTGAAAAGGTAGGTAAGGGGGTTGTTGTCGGTCTTCACAGTGAACTCCGCCCCATACAGGTAGTCTTTGAGCTTGTCTACTACCGCCCACTTAAGGGCCAGGAACTCCAGCTTGTGAGAGGGGTAGTTCTTCTCAGAGGGGGTCAGGCTCCTGCTCACATAGGCAACAGGCCGCAGTTGTCCTTCGTGTTCTTGGTAAAGTACTCCTCCCAGACCGTCATGACTAGCATCTACATGTAGTTCATAGGGTTTGGTTGGGTCTGCGTAGGCCAAGACTGGGGCAGTGGTTAGGCTCTTCTTCAACGCCTGGAAGGCCTCTTCACACTTCTGGCTCCACTGATCTCTGACTGACTCTCCCGGCTTCCTGGGCCCTGAGTCGTCCTCTTCCCCCTCGGTCTTGAGTAGTTCATTCAATGGTCTAGCAATTCGGGCGAATCCTTCCACAAACCTCCTGTAATAGGAGCAGAACCCTAAGAAGGATCTGAGTTCTGTTACTGTGGTGGGTTGTGGCCAGGAGGTAACTGCCTCCAATTTCTCAGGGTCTGTGGCCACCCCTTCTTCAGACACTATGTGCCCCAGATAGTTCACAGAAGACTGATAGAACCGACACTTCTCAGGCGAAAGCTTGAGTCCCTCCTCACTGAGTCTTCTCAACACTTTTTCCAGCCTCTCCTCGTGTTCTTCCAGGGTTCTCCCAAAGACAATGACATCGTCCAGGTATACAAGGACTTCAATAAGGTTCATGTCTCCTACAGTCTTCTCCATGAGACGTTGGAAGGTAGCAGGAGCTCCAGACAGTCCCTGAGGCATTCGATCAAACTCAAAGAACCCCACTGGGGTTATGAAGGCTGTCTTCTCCTTGTCTTCTGGATGCAGAGGGATCTGATAGTATCCACTCTTAAGATCCATAACGCTGAACCACTTGGCTCCAGACAAACTCTGTAAAGCGTCCTCTATCCTCGGAGTGGTGTACTGGTCGGGTATGGTTCTCCTGTTGAGAGTCCTGTAGTCTATACAGAGCCTCAATGACCCATTCTTCTTCCTGACCACCACTATCGGGGAGGCATAGGGGCTTCTAGACTCCCGGATCACACCAGTCCTCTTGAGTTCTGCGAGTTGTTCCCTTAGATCCTCCAGATCTGCTAGTGGGACCCGCCTGACCCTCTCTCTGAAGGGCTTGTCTTCTTGGAGGCGGATTCGATGGGTGGCACTCCTTGAACACCCCACATCGAACTCATCTTTGGAGAAGATCTTCTCCCGTCTGGTCAACTGGGCCTTGGCTCTCTCTTTCCAAGCCCTGGGCAGATTCGGGTTTTCCATGGACAGCTTCTCCCAAACGTCTCCTCCTTCACCCATCCCCTTGACTTCTGACAGGGTAACCGGGGCAGCAGGGCTCACCTGGCCCAGCAGCATCCTGGCTGGGATTTCCATGGGGCCACCTGTAGTGTTCCTAACACTCACCGGAACTCTACAATGGGCCTTCTTCAGGGCCTTCAGCGGAATCACTTCTGGTATCACTTCCAGACCGGGGGACTCTTCCCTTGGGTCGGACTCCAGCATGACAAAGGGTCCAGGCTGCTCCCAAGTAAGCTTCACAGTGGCTCTGAGACAGGTTACTTCGCCGGGCTGCAACACTACCCCTTCTCTTCCAAGCCTCCACACCTTCCCTATCCCCTCTCCAGGGGTCTTCTGCTCTAGGACCAGCCGTTGGTAGGCCGTCTTCAGCATGGGGTGGATCTTGGTGGCTGCTTGCCCCTTCTCTTTCACTATAGGGGTCAGGAGTCTTCGGACCAGGTCCGTGTTTGTCCCTATTATAAGGGAACTCTTGTTGGCTTCTGGCGGCCGAGGGCACACAACTGCCAGGGTGTCAAACACTTCGGCCTTCCCAGCCACAGATGGGTCAAAGGTCATCTTGACGGGCAGATAGCCATCGTAGGGGAAACTCTGGGTTCCAATCCCACATATTTCCAGTTCCTCTATCTTCTGGATGGGCAGGTGACTCAAGTGCTTATCGTAGAAATCCCGGTATAATAGGGTCACTTGTGCCCCAGTATCCAAGATGGCTCTGGTGTAGACTCCCTCCAATTGAATGGGCACTATAGGAGATGGGCCTACCAGCTTCTCCGGGTATGGCCTGGCAGGGGTCGCCTTCTTCTGGTCCTTTCCCTTCGGACTCTCTCTCGTCCAACTCCCTTTGGCCTTTAGTCTTTCTTGAGCCTGGTATGCATTGATTTCCCTCCTTTCAATGGGTGTACAGACCCGCTGATGGATATTATTGTTTTTCTTAGGCGTGCATCCCCTCTGGGGAATGCTGTGCCCTTTCTCTGGGGTGTATCTCTGTTGAGAAATGTGTTTCTTCTGAGGGGTTTTGTCTCCTCTTTTCTTCTGCTTCGCATTCAGCTTGGAGCTCACTGAAGATGATGGGCACCCGGTTGACTCCTTCACCGGCGCCCTCTGGAGTTTCCCGCCGGCTTGCGGTTATCTGTTTTCTTCTTCTTGGGACTGGAACATGTAGCTGCAATATGGCCAATTCCTCCACAGTTAAAGCAGACTATATCTCCCCATTCTTGTAAAGATGCGGGTGCTGAGGCAATTGGGAATAGTTCCTTCCTTGGTACTTCTCTCCTGGGGCCTTCTGGGTCTTTTGCTATCAGAGAGGTCAACATCTCTAACACCTTGGACATTTGTGATTTTAAAGTGTCTACCTCTGAGTCTCTTTCAGGGGTCATTACTGGGTTGACTAACACCTGTGCGGGGGCAACATTTGTCTTAATCATTTGCTGGTCATGTTGTAGTGCCTCCTCATCTCTGATGATTTTTATCAAATCAGAGTAAGTCAGTGACGTTCCTCCTCCCGAGGTTTTCAGGTGCAGCCAGACTGGATCCGAGCGCATTGCTCCCTTTAAGACTTGCTTCATTCTTGCCGCATCTGTATCTTGGGGCTTCATTCCCTTCTTCAACACAATCTTGCACAGCAACCTGTTCAGTCTCCTAACATACTCTGAAAGTTTCTCCTTCGGCTGTTGGAAAGTATGTTCAAATTGGTAGACCATCTCTGTCACCTTTTCCAATTGACCAAACTCTTCCTGTAGCATGGCTAGACAGTCTTGAGCCGTGCAGTCTGCATTCCCAAACCGAAAACTTTTCACTGCTTCTGCTGCTGCGCCTTTGAGGCTTTCTATTACTTGTTGCCTCTTCTGCGCTTCAGGCACCTCCCATGCCTCTACTGCTTGTAATGCCAAGTATCAAAATCTTCTTCCCCTGCAGGGACAGGGAGCTTCCCTGAGAATGTCTTTAGTCTCTGGTAGCTAGTCTCTACATGTACCGTGCTTGTCGTCTGACATCTGGTTAGCAGATCCCCTATGGCATTTATCAGCTCTGGTGATATGGCCGTGACGGGAGCAGGTGCCCCCGAAGGCGTCACCCTGTCTCTTCTTTCAGGCGAGACACGGGTTGCCCCTTCTGGTGATCCCGTTGGTGATGGCTCCTTCTTTATAGTCATGGCGAGCGTTAACCTATAGGTTCTGTTGTCTGGCGTCCACACACAGTTGTGCTTGGAAGTCTCTGGCATCCCGCCCCAGTACTTCACTAGTGCATACTGATACAAGGTATCTGGGTCTGGTTTTATCTCTGTCACCCTCGGTGTATAATCTGGGGACACGGACACCATTAGCTGCTCTACCGTCTCTGTCGACCACTCCTCTCCAGGGAGGCTGATGACTACCGACGTGTCCGGGTCTGCTCTGGATGTTTCACACCACGCTTTTACTGTTTGTGGGTCCATGCCGGTACCTCTGGGGTCTTCTTGCTGTATCAGGATTCCGGATGAGAACCCCCACGTGTAGCGATACCTTCAGTTAAGAGGGCCGCAGATTTAGTTTGGGCCCTGAAGACAGCTCCGCCAACCCCCGGCAATTTACTCGACCCCTTTCTGGCACAGTTAGTCTAGGGTAATATGTGTATATCTTATGCTCTATGATTAAATTCAAACACCAATGCAGTGATAGAAGAATAACGAATTTACTTTCTACTTGCAATAAAATCAACAGTTGTAACAGATCACATGAATCTATCTGCAGAGCCCTGCAGCAATAGTCACACTATAACTATTAAGATATGGCGCACACGCGCCACATGTAACAGTACTTCACTATGCGCCCTATGGCGCAGCAACTAAATAAACTATCTAGATGGCCAGGCCTGACCATATAACTCAGTCTCTAGGGGGTGGGTAAAATTCTTCGCATGCAAGTCTTTAAACGGTGGTGCACATTTCAGGAACACATTTGTAATCCAGGGGGGGGGGTAAAAATGCCAACACAGTACACTCCACTAGAGATCCGTTTGACTCAGTTCTGCTATGGATCTCCAGTGGGGGAAAAGAACTGAAATAGGAACTGGTGGGCCACGGCAGTCTGTAGGCCTAACAATGGTATACAGTATTTGTGGATTGAGCATGTGCTCGCTCACCCCTCCGGACGCGATCCCAGTCCGGGAACTTCCACCTGCTGTGTCTCCACACACAGCGTCTGCAGCGGTCTGGTCTCCGGCTCAGCAGCGGTTGAAGAAAACCGAGTCAGATGCCACCCAGGCTCGCGATGGGGTGGAAGGCTCTTTTCAGGCCTTGCACCACAGCGGATCCGCACAGGAAGATCTCTCCCTTGAAGTCTCGTGTCCCAAAGAGGCCGAGCCCAGCCTCGCCTCCTCCTTTTATAACCCCTCCCATGAGTCTCTGGGGTGGAAACATTGCCGAAAGGGGTTCTGGGTAAGGTAGTCCTGGGAGTCTTAAAAGGGAACCCCGCTACACAATCCTATAGCGCGTAGTACAACAAAATTGCCGTGCACCGCAAAAGTGTTCGGGTTTGGCTTGAAGAAAAGGTGGCAACCCTAATCCCATCCCTCCTCCCCACCAGCACTGTTACTGATCCCATTCCCCAGGTCAGATTTCATTGATCCTATGATTGCTTTATAGGATCAGCAACTGATGTATTTCTTAATTTGTGTGAAATCCCTGGTGATATGGCCAGTCCCTCTTTGTACAACAAAGTCCCCCTTTGTTGTACAGTGTAAAAAAATTAAGTAACAAAATCAGGCTTTTCGGTGGGGGGGGGGGCCTTTCATGATTTCTTGCACCGGGGCCCTGAAGTCTCTAGTTACGCCACTGTCCACAAACACTGACAAACATTAAAACTTTTCTAAATGACCATCAAAATCCACTGAAAAATTTGTGTCTTGAGTCAGCTACACACTCCACAAGGCTCATGAAATCTCCACAAAACCACACACCTGAGACATCACATGAGCACTTACAAACATTTTAAGAACAATTTTCACACACTTTAGGCTACTTCAACTCAGACCCTTTGGCCAACTAAACAGCACATTCAAGAAATGTTAGTTACATGCGCAACATTAAAAACAACAACACTCTTTTCTCAAAATTCATATACTCTGAATTAGTCACCACACACACCGTATAATGTTGCTTGTATGCTTTCTCAGAACATCAGATTATCATCCCTTAGGGCGTAGCCCCTCCAACACAAAACTCCTGCATGCTATTGTTTACAGAGAGTAACCAACTTTCACCATTGTAAATGATAGCAATGCTGGCTGCCCCGCCCCCACTAAACCTCATGGTGCACAGGAACAAGACTTTGAGAAATACAAACAGCTCAGCTGCACACATATATTGCAGGCTGCACTAAATCCCACATCTATACCTACATTTCATCCACAATATACAGTTTCCATATGCATTCACACAGGCACATCCAGGCACACCCAGGCATACATAGATACACATGATCAAATTCACAGGCACACATGATCGAATTCACAGGCACACATGATCGAACTCCCAACAAAATCACACACACACATACGATCTCTTCCAGCCAGCATTATTTCAAAAAGACGAAAAAAAAATATTTTACAAAACATAGCCTCCCCACGCATCAGAACGTGCATCCATTCTCTCCCTCTGCTGATCCGAGGGTTGATGGGTAATGACGGTGGCAGGGGGTGATGATGGTTGTAGTGGGTTTGGTGTCAGGAGGTGATGGTGTAGGGTTGCCACCTCATCCCTTTAAACCCGAACACATATGAATTACACAGGTTATGTGGCTGATTAAGGTGGTAATTAAACTCACTTGGTGCCTTATCTGCCTTTAATTAGCCTCAGAACCTGTGTAATTCATATGTGTTTGGGTTTAAAGGGATGAGGTGGCAACTCTATGATGGTGGCAGGGGGTCTTTAGAATTGGGAACATAAATTCTGGTGATCCTAGTAGCTACCAGGGATTTCCCCTTACTTTCTGTGGTGGTTATGGAACAGAAGTGAAGGGGAAATCTCTCCAGTTGGACATGCGTGACAAAAACTGATGGACTAAATAATCCGCCCTTATTATATTGAAAATAACAGAAATATGTTTTTTTTACCTTAAAATCTACCTTAAATCACATTGCTATTTGCCAAGTGTACTTGTTTGTAGCCTAAATACTGAAATTTGCGCTAAAAGATGTAGTTTTGTAACTTTTGTAAGCTGGCAGTAAAAACTTGGCTGTGACAGTAAAATTTTGGTGTCCTAACAGTAAATTTCAATCTGGTAGGTTGGCAACACTGGTAAGCCCTCACAGTTACTCTTGGGCGCAGGAACTGGCCCTGCTGTGAAATATTAGTTCAAAAATTGTAATTGCATGCCCCTGTTAAACAGGGGCAGAAAAATTGGGCCTTGGGCAGTGGTGGTGGTGCCCTAAACCAAAAATATTGTTATAAGCTAGCATCATCAAGATTGAGGAGGAATAGGATAGTCCCTCAGCATAGGTAGTCTTCAAGGGATCCCACATCTATAGAAAATTCAATCAGTTACATCAGCATCAGGTGCTTGATAGGCTCACATTCATAAAAATGAATCGGTAGCTATCAACGGAGTCTGTGGACAGGCGCACTCTATGATCCGTTACAAACCCTCCAGCAGCACCAGAAAGAACGCTGGATACAGGCCAGTAGCTCAATTGCATATTGAGCAAGTTCTGGCCAGTGATCCATCCTTGAGGCCGGGTTCACACTGGGGCGACAAACGCTCCGACATTGGGAGCTCATGTCGCATGACGTGTGAAAATCAATGTTTCCCTATGGGAGCCATCTTAACTGGTCCGACACATGTCGGTCCGACTTTGAAAATGCTCCCTGTACTACTTTGGTCCGACTTTGATCCGACTTCAGCCCATTGACTATCATTGAAGTCGGATCAAAGTCGGACCGCAGTCTTGCATGATCCGACTTTGGCATGCGACTTGTGCTCTGCTGCTCTTGAGGGGGAACTCTAGGCCAAATTTAAAATAAAAAACCTGCATGGGTTCCCCCTCCAGGAGCATACCAGGCCCTTGGGTCTGGTATGGATTTTAAGGGGAACCCCCTATGCCGAAAAAACGGCGTAGGGGTCCCCCCCCAAATCCAAACCAGACCCTTATCCGAGCACGCAACCTGGCAGGGCGCAGGGGAAGAGGGGGGGTCGAGAGAGCGTCCCCCCTCCCTCCTGAACCGTACCAGGCCGCATGCCCTCAACATGGGGGGTTTGGTGCTCTGGGGCAGGGGGGCGACCTGCGGCCCCCCCACCCCAAAGCACCCTGTCCCCATGTTGATGAGGACAGGGCCTCTTCCCGACAACCCTGGCCATTGGTTGTCTGGGTCTGCGGGCGGGGGGCTTATCGGAATCTGGGAGCCCCCCTTTAATAAGGGGGCCCCCAGATCCCGGCCCCCCACCCTATGTGAATGAGTATGGGGTACATCGTACCCCTACCCATTCACCTGGTGAAAAAAAATGTCAATAAAAAAAACACACACAGATTTTTAAAGTAATTTATTGCACAGCTCCGGGGGTCTTCTTCCGACTCCGGGGGTCTCCGGTGTCGTCTCCGCACTCTCCGGTTCTTTCTTCCTTCTGCCGGGCCTCCGCTATCTTCTTCCAGCTCTTTTGCTAGCGGGGCCCGGTCCTCTCCGTCGCCTTCTTCCCTCTCCGGTTCTTTCTTCCTTCTGCCGGGCCTCCGCTATCTTCTTCCAGCTCTTTTGCTAGCGGGGCCCGGTCTTCTCCGT
This sequence comes from Rana muscosa, assembly GCA_029206835.1. Taxonomy (NCBI): domain Eukaryota; kingdom Metazoa; phylum Chordata; class Amphibia; order Anura; family Ranidae; genus Rana; species Rana muscosa. The sequence goes on along the minus strand of CM055118.1, from coordinate 995,477,023 downwards.
CGCCTTCTTCCCTCTTCTCCTCTTCGATGTTGACACGTCGCTTCCTCCCGCTGTAATACTGGCTGTGCGGTGCACTCCGATTTATATAGGCCTCTCATGACGTCACAGTCACATACTCCGGGTGGCCCCGGAGCATGTGACTGTGACGTCATGGGAGCATGTGGCCACCCAGAGCATGTGACTGTGACGTCATGAGAGGCCTATATAAATCGGAGCGTACCGCACAGCCAGTATTACAGCGGGAGGAAGCAACGTGTCAACATCGAAGAGGAGAAGAGGGAAGAAGGCGACGGAGAAGACCGGGCCCCGCTAGCAAAAGAGCTGGAAGAAGATAGCGGAGGCCCGGCAGAAGGAAGAAAGAACCGGAGAGGGAAGAAGGCGACGGAGAAGACCGGGCCCCGCTAGCAAAAGAGCTGGAAGAAGATAGCGGAGGCCCGGCAGAAGGAAGAAAGAACTGGAGAGCGCGGAGACGACACAGGAGACCCCCGAAGTCGGAAGAAGACCCCTGGAGTCGGAAGAAGACCCCCAGAGCTGTGCAATAAATTACTTTAAAAAGCTGTGTGTGTTTTTTTATTGACATTTTTTTCCACTAGGTGAATGGGTAGGAGTACGATGTACCCCATACTCATTCACATAGGGTGGGGGGCCGGGATCTGGGGGCCCCCTTATTAAAGGGGGGCTCCCGGATTACGATAAGCCCCCCGCCCGCAAACCCCGACAACCAATGGCCAGGGTTGTCGGGAAGAGGCCCTGTCCTCATCAACATGGGGACAGGGTGCTTTGGGGTGGGAAGCCGCAGGTCGCCCCCCTGCCCCAGAGCACCAAACCCCCCATGTTGGGGGCATGCGGCCTGGTACAGTTCAGGAGGGGGGCTCTCTCGTCCCCCCCTCTTCCCCTGCGGCCTGCCAGGTTGCGTGCTTGGATAAGGGTCTGGTTTGGATTTTGGGGGGGACCCCCACGCCGTTTTTTCGGTGTAGGGGGTTCCCCTTAAAATCCATAGCAGACCCAAGGGCCTGGTATGCTCCTGGAGGGGGAACCCATGACGGTTTTTTATTTAAAATTTGGCTTGGAGTTCCTGCTCAGGATTCATACCAAACACAGTGCCTGGTATTGGCGGGGATCCAAGTCGGATCCCCGCTCATTGAAAGTCGGACATATGTCGGCTTCATGTCACAGGGCAAAGTCGGATCCAAAGTAGGACGGCTGTCGTGTCGCACAAGTGTGAACCCAGCCTGAGACACAGTAACCCAGTGGATGCTCTGTTGGAAAGGTCTCCAAGTCTGCTCTTGCCCCTAGATATTCCTGCACCATGTAATGCAGACGCTGGCGATTGTTGATTGAACCGATCAGTGCTGAGGACTGAAAAATTGTCTAAAGGCATCGGTCAGCCAGCCACCTTCTCCACCGCTCTTCCTCTGACTGAACGAAGCCTCAACAACACGTTGTCCAGCACCAGGAAATTGTAACCTCCCAGGGTCTGGAAATGCATTGCACAAACCTTTCTTCAAGGCCTCCTGAAGATGTTTCATCCTCTGCTCCTTCTGTCAAGGCAGGATGAGTTCTGCAACCTTACCCTTGTAACGTGGATCAAGAAGGGTTGCCAGCCAGTAATGACCCCTCTCCTTGATACCACGAATCCTAGGGTCCTTTCACAGGCTTTGCAGAATCAGGGAGGCGTAAGTTTGTAGAGGCATTCGATTCTGAGTCCTCTGGGTCACTAAGGATCACATGTTCCTTAACAACCTCCTCCTAGCCACGTACAACTCCTTGGGTTTCTGGGTACTGAAAACAATCCCTTGAAGACTGCTGCTGAGTGTTATCCTCCACGTCCATGCTGACACAATCCTCCTCCTCCTCCTCTTCTTTCTGTGTGTTTGGCGGGTCCGCAGGAATACTATCTAGATAAAGAGGGACTTGAGAGGTAAGGAAGTCCTCCTCTTCCTCTCGCTGTTCTGCCTCAAGTGCCCTGTCCATTATTCCACGAAGCGTGTGCTCCAACAGGAAGACAAGAGGGACAGTATCACTGATGCATGCATTGTCGCTGCTCACCATCCTTGTGGCCTCCTCAAATGGTGACAGGACAGTGCATGCATCCTTGATCAGTAGCCACTGGCGTGGCGAAAAGAAGCCAACTCCCCTAACCCTGTCCTAGTGCCATACTCACACAGGTACTTATTGATGTCCCTCTGCTGCATGTGCAGCCGCTGCAGAATTGCCAACGTTGAGTTCCACCTAGTGGGCATGTCACAAATGAGTTGGTTGGTGGGCAGGTTGCATTCCCTTTGAATGTCAGCCAGTCGAGCACTGGCATTGTATGACTGGTGGAAATGACCACAGACTTTTCTGGCCTGCCTCAGGAGATCCTGTAAGCCTGGGTACCTGCTCAAGAACCGCTGCACCACCAAATTCAGGACATGTGCCAAAAATGGAACATGGGTCAAGTGTCCCTGTCGGAGGGAAGAGAGAAGGTTGGTGCCATTGTCACATTCAACCATTCCTGGCTGAAGCTGGCGTGGCGTCAACCACCTCTGAGCCTGCCCCTGCAGAGCTGACAGAATCTCTGCCCCAGTGTGGCTCCTGTCCCCTAAGCAGACCAACTCAAGCACCGCATGGCATCTTTTTGCCTGAGTGCTTGCGTAGCCCCTTGAATGCTTACGGAGCACCGCTGGTTCAGAGGACAAATCTGCAGAAGAGGCCATAGAGGAAGAAGAAGAGGAGGAGGTGAAGGAGAGAGCTGTGGCAGAATCACCACTAGCATTTTAGAGGCGTGGTGGGGAAACAAGTTCCAACAATACTGAACCCTGTCCTGCATCCTTCCCAGCTGCCAGCAGAATTACCCATGTGCCCTGAAGGAAAGGTAACGTCCCTGCCCATGCCTGCTGGACCATGAGTGAGCGGTAATATGCGGTAATATGCACCTTACTGCTGACGCCCTGTCCAACGAGGCCAAAACATTGCCTTCTATATGCCGGTAGAGAGCCGGAATGGCCTTCCGTGAAAAGAAATGGCATTTTGGAACCTGCCACTGAGGTACAACACATTCCACAAATTCACGAAAGGGAGCAGAGTCTACTAGCTGAAAAGGTTGCAGTGCTAGCAATTTGGCCAAGCTATAATTCAGACGCTGAGCATGTGGATGGCTGGGACCAAATTCATTTTTACGGTTTAGCAACTGGGGTACGGAAATTTGTCTGCTAAAATCAGATGGTGGTGTACTGCTAGCAGGTTGGCTGCAAGTACTTGGGACACCTATTGCTATACCTTCATTCCTCTTAGTGCAGGTTTTTGAGAGAACCGGAGGCATAGTGGGGTTGGAGATCCCAGATGATGAGCAAGGAGAAGTCTGCCTTTTTCTTTGATGTTGGTATTTCAAGTGCTGTTGCCAATGGACTGCATTGGAGGTCGTCATATGTCTGGTCAAGCATGTTGTGTCCAAGCGGCTGCTGTTTTGGCCGCGCTTGATCCGCTTCAGACAGGTTGCAAACAGCAACGGTGCGATCTGCTGCACACGTGTCAAAGGCCCACACCAAGAAACTTTTCAAAATCAGCGGGGGGTCAGCAGCGCCCTGCACCTGCGGAGCTCTGCGGTGTGATGCAATAGAGTGGCTGCCCTTATCTGCCCCCTAGAGGGCATCCTGCCTCTTTGGAGTTGTGCCTCCTCCTCCTCCTCTCTTCTCTTAGGCACCCAAGTACAGTCAGTGACCTCATCATCCCCTCCCTCCTCATCACTGGAGCAAACTTGGCAGTATTCTGCAGCTGTGGGAACATGACTGCCAGTTTATTTTCCTTCTTGGGCACCCCCTCTCTCTAAGCTCACGTTACTCCCTTCCTCAACCTGGGAACCAACATCGGAGCCTTAAAATCGCTGCTCATCCTCCAGCAGCATGTACCCGACACTGTGGTCGAATAGTTTGGGGGACTCCTCCGTGCAGGATGGTGGGGCTACGGAAGGAGTGACTGTGGACAAAGAGGCCGCTTTGGCAGCTGCATTGGAAGGCAAACTACTCTGAGCCTGGGTGATGGAGGATGAGGACGGCTTTGTTGTCCACTCCAAAAACTCTTCTGCATGTTCTGGCTCAATAACATGGCCAGCAGCAGAAAAAAAGGACAAGCGTGCCCCACAGCCACCTGCAGAGGATGCACCATGTCCACGACCAGCACTGTTGACTGTAGACACAGAGCCTGCTTGCCCTCTTTTAGTGGCCTGTGAGCATCTGCCTCTCCCTGGTGGCCTTCCGGACATGATGTGTATTTTGTTTTGCAACACCACACTACACTGTATTAGATACTGTGTACACCACCAGAAAAGTAGTAGCAACTGCACTATGGCTGCACTGTATTGTGTACTGTGTACCCCACCAGAAGTGTAGTAGTAGCAGCTGCACTACAGTTGCATTGTATTGTGTACTGTGTACACCACCAGAAGTGAAGTAGCAACTGCACTACGGCTGTATTGTGTACACCACCAGAAGTGTAGTAGCAACTGCACTATGGCTGCACTGTATTGTGTACTGTGTACACCACCAGAAGTGTAGTAGCGACTGCACTATGGCTGCATTGTATTGTGTACACCACCAGAAAAGTAGTAGCAACTGCACTGTGTTGTGTACACCACCAGAAAAGTAGTAGCAACTGCACTACGACTGCACTGTATTGTGTACTGTGCACACCACCAGAAGTGTAGTAGAAACAGTACACCACGGAATGCACTGTAGACAGGCCCGGACTGGCCATAGGGCATACCGGGCAAATGCCTGGTGGGCCGCGGCGGCCCGCGGGCTGCCAGTGGCCCGTGACGGCCCACGAAGGCCCACGGCGGGCCGCCGGACAGCATGTCACGTCCAGGGCCGGCGTTACCACTAGGCGGATAAGGCAGCTGCCTAGGGCGCAGCCATGGCCTGTCACCTCCTCATCCCTGCTGGATGTAATCTCTGGAGCCGATGTCCCTGTGTGGCGGGTCTGCAGGAGTGTGTACTGGAGGTCCGAAGGAGGAGAGGGAATGTCCGCTGCCGGGGATCGTGCAGGGGCGCGGGGAGGGAACTATCACATGCAGTACACTGACAGATCCCTCCCCCGGCTCCCCCAGCTGCAGAGATGTTCGGCGGCTCAGGGCTCTGATGCAGAAGAGCTGGCCGCCTCCTTCATGGTCACTGGTCGGGACTCGTGAGGAGGTGTGGCCAGGCAAGGGCTAATCCCAAATGTCACTGGGGGGCGGAGCAGCTGGCGTCAGGGAAGATCGTGTGGTCCTTCTGGGCAGAGCAACATGGAGGTAAAAAAAATAAATGTTGTTTTGTCTTTTATGCAGCCACTGGACTGGGAGAAATTGGGTTAAAAACTTGCCCAGTAACTCACACTCAGAACAGTGCTACAGGAGATACCAGATACCATCTTGATCTTTGTCATCTTTATTACTTCTATCTTTAGACTTTTACATAGAAGTAGAAAGTGCTGTTAGCTGACAAAGATCAAGATGGTATCTGGTATCTCCTGTAATACTGTCCTGATTGTGAGTTACTGGGCAGAGCAGTTTTCAACCCAATTTCACCCAGCCCTCTGCTGTCGCCCAGTCCCCTGCTGTCGCCCAGTCCCCTGCTGTCGCCCAGTCCCCTGCTGTGGCCCAGCCCTCTGCTGTCGCCCAGCCCTCTGCTGTCGCCCAGCACTCTGCTGTCGCCCAGCACTCTGCTGTCGCCCAGGCCTCTGCTGTCGCCCAGTCCCCTGCTGTCGCCCAGTTCTCTAAAAAAATAAAATAAAAAATGTTGGCAACTATGCTTGCTGTGTACAGCAGCTCAATGAGGGGGAAACAAACATCACGGGGGGTATAGATAGGGATGGTGTTAGACTGTTTTGCGCTCTTTCTATACCGTATAGAGTTATAGAAATTATATTTTATCGGTACAGAAGTTTTATTTTTTATGGGGGGGGGGGCGCAAGTAGCTGATCTCGCCTAGGGCGCAAAATAGTCTAGCACCGGCCCTGGTCACGTCTTCCCCATCATCTACAATGTCTCCGGAGGCAGCCGGAGTTGGTGGGCGGGGCTGGGGGTGTGGCTGCCCCCTCCACTCCTCCCACAGACTCGTTCACTCTGGCTGATCCCACAGCTGAAGGAGAAAGAAACAAGGACTCAGCAACCAGAGTGTCTTCATCTCCAGGCATGCTGTAAGTTACTGCACTGCTGCACATGTCACTACATAGAGTCCTAACCTGGCACCATACCACCCCAGCCTGCCCTATGCCACTGCACCCTGCCCTATGCGTGCCACCCCAACCTGCCTTATGCCACTGCACCCTGCCCTATAGCACCTCAACCTGCCCTATGCCACCGCAAACTGCTCTATACCACCCCAACCTGCCCTATGCCACCGCAACCTTCCCTATACCACCGCAAACTGCCCTATACCACCCCAACCTGCCCTATGCCACCGCAACCTGCTCTATGCCACCACACCCTGCCCTATATCACCCCAACCTGCCCTATGCCACCCAGCCTGCCATATACCACTGCAAACTGCCCTATACCACCCAAACCTGCTCTATACCACCCCAGCCTTCCCTATACAACCGCAACCTGCCCTATATTACCCCAACCTGCCCTATATCACCCCAGCCAGCCCAATACCGCCCTATACTTTAATTTACAGGGGTCATTTGGGGGTGCGCCTCGTGGCCGTGCGCTGCCTGCAGGGCGCTGGGCAGGATAGACAGGAGGGGGGTGACACCATGTTTTGCCGCACCAGGTGACACCAACCCTAGTGACGCCACTGCTCACCCAGTGCACTCTCAGCTGCGAGTCGGAGCCGCACTCGAATGACAGTGACACCCGTCATCACATCAGTGGGCCGGGACCCTCAACGATCCCCTTCTCTCTGGCAAGATGGCCGCGGCACTGATGATCTGATCAGTCTCGGCTTGGCTGTCTCACACAGCCGAGTAGAGTGAAGCCGCCTCCCCCTCCTCCTTTATGTCCACACAGGGGGAGGGGACCCAACATGCAGTCCCGCGCTGATCTGAGGTACATTATGGGTCTGAAGGGGGGTCTGTATTGTAGGGGTGGTCTGAAATGTAGGGGGGGGTTCTGTATTGTAGGGGGGTCTGTAATGTAGGGGGAGTTCTGTATTGTAGGGGGGGTCTGAAATGGAGGGGGGGTTCTGTATTGTAGGGGGGTTCTGTATTGTAGGGGGGTCTGAAATGTGGGGGGTTCTGTATTGTAGGGGGGTCTGAAATGTAGGGGGGTTCTGTATTGTAGGGGGGTCTGAAATGTAGGGGGGTCTGAAATGTAGGGGGGTTCTGTATTGTAGGGGGGGTCTGAAATGTAGGGGGGTTCTGTATTGTAGGGGGGTCTGAAATGTTGGTGGGTTCTGTATTGTAGGGGGGTTCTGTATTGAAGGGGGTCTGAAATGTAGGGGGGTCTGAAATGTAGGGGGGTTCTGAAATGTAGGGGGGTCTCTAATGTAGGGGGGTCTGAAATGTAGGGGGCTCCTGTATTTTAGGGGGTCTGAAATGTAGGGGGGTCTGTATTGTAGGGGGGTCTGTAATGTAGGGGGGTTCTGTATTGTAGGGGGGTCTGTACTGTAGGGAGGGGGTCTGTACTGTAGGGAGGGGGTCTGTAATGTAGGGGGGTCTGTAATGTAGGGGGGTCTGTATTGTAGGGGGTCTGTACTGTAGGAAAGGGGTCTGCACTGTAGGGAGGGGGTCTGTACTGTAGGGAGGGGGTCTGTACTGTAGGGAGGTCTGTGTAACATGCAGGGGGTCCAGAACTGTTAGGGGGTCTCTGTGTAACAAACTGTGGGGGGCTGTGTAATGTAATGGGGTCCAGAGGTGCGGTGCTATGTAACGTAAAGGTGTCCAGAGGTACAGGGTGCTGTGTAATGTAAAAGGGTCCAGAGGTGCAGGGTGTTGTGTAATGTAAAGGGGTCCAGAGGTGCAGGGTGCTGTGTAATGTAAAGGGGTCCAGAGGTGCAGGGTGCTGTGTAATGTAAAGGGGCCCAGAGGTGCAGGGTGCTGTGTAATGTAAAGGGGCCCAGAGGTGCAGGGTGCTGTGTAATGTAAAGGGGCCCAGAGGTGCAGGGTGCTGTGTAATGTAAAGGGGCCCAGAGATGCAGGGTACTGTGTAATGTAAAGGGGTCCAGAGGTGCGGTACTATGTAATGTAAAGGGGTCCAGAGGTGCAGGGTGCTGTGTAATGTAAAGGGGTCCAGAAGTACAAGGTGCTGGAACCGCACATCCCATCATTAACCGCCGCCGCCGCGCACCTCCCTCCCCCGGGCTGCTCAGTCTAAAATGCCCGGGCCTATTTTTTGTCCCAGTCCGGGCCTGACTGTAGATATAGGCTACACTGGATGCAGAGTGTGTGAGTGTGTGTGTGTGTGTGTGTGTGTATATATATGTATATATATATATATATATATATATATATATATCACTACCCCCGTAGGAGCTGCTGGTTTAAATTTGGGCCTGCACTCTGCCTGTCAACCCCCAGAATTTGGCTCAATCCCCTCTGGCACAAATGGACAATAATATGATTGAGGACCCCAATTGGCTGTAAGGGACCTCAATGATACACACAGAACAATAAAGGCAATAAAAGGGTTGTTACCTTGGTGTTGTTCTCCTGCCACTCAGCTGCAAAGACAGGGTTCCACACAAATTGTAGCTTAACCAATGGTGATATGTTTACTTGGTAAAGGAATTAAATAATGGTTATACAATAGGCATTCAATACATACAGCTCCCTGTATAAATCAATGAATGAAATACCACTGATTCAAAATACCTCTGAAATCCGACCCTAATAATGTAATCTGAGAGCCAGACCTAAGCAAGGGTATGGTGGAGGAATCTCCCAGTGCAGTAATATCAACACTGGGGCACCTCTCCACCAAGTCTCACACAAATGGCAGAAAACACAAGGTGATACAAACAGTTATCACTAATATGCGGAATCACGACTCTATGACTCCCCCTAGTGGACAGTTCATTTGGTGCGTGTCCTATAGCAACCACTTGCAAAGATAGAAAAGCAGATGATTATTCCTTTAAGAGTCAGGTAATCTTCAGCTAGCCACGTTGGTGCACTTAAAGATTTGTAATCCACAAGATAGGGTGAAGAAAGAAACTGCTGATCGAGGCACACGGACCAACATTACAAGGGGTACTAGTTTCCCCAAGGCGTTGAGTTCCTACATGCGGAGATGCAAATGCCAGCAAATACAAGTGAAGCTTGTGATATAGAGAGAGCGCGCTATACGGCGCACTTGTCTTAAAAAGGTCCTCCCATCAGGCTTTGCGCGGCGCACCCCCCCTCTGGTAGCACAGTGGCCTTGTGGGCAATGTAGTCTCTGTGCTACTTACTGTAATGTAGTCTTTGTCTCTCGATAACTGAACCAAACAGGTTGTAACTGATTAGCATGAAATAAACACTAAAGAGAGCCAACGATGCTTGCAATGGTAACACCTTGCTACACACTCCCCTTACTTTAAAATCTTTGGTCCCTAAAGACAACAGCAATTTGTGACCTGTTACAAGCTTTGTTTAATACATGAGGAGGAAAAGACCAGTTAGTGCATACAAGAAATAAGGCAGTTTGCATTGTCAAAAGAACCTGGCAGAGGAACCCCCCACCAGGCTTTGGAAAGGAGGTTGTCCTGCCTAAAGGCCACTTTAACTGGGATGGCCCAGCCAGATGTGCCAGGGGGTGAGCTGGGGTTGCCCTCCACTAAATGGTGAGTGGAAGGATCAGGTATGTCTGAAGTCCTCTTTGAGGTAAGCACAGCCTTCTTGGAGCTTTCACCCAACTGATCATATGTTAGTCTCTTGGGTGGGTGAATAGCTCTTTTCTCTCTTTGCTCTTTAGGCTTTTGTGCTTCAGGCTGACTGGGTTCAATGTCTTCCTCAGCCTGTGCTTCAGGCTGACTGGGTTCAATGTCCTCCTCAGCCTCTCCTTCATCCTGTTCAGGCATACTGGACTCCATTTCTTTTAACACTTCCCCTCTCTGTATGTCGGTTTCCAAGTCATCTTCTGCAACGGATAAGATTACTTCCGGCTCTTCTCCACTGGTACAGAAATTTCACCATCTTTCAGCTCTTCAGGAAACAGATTCTGGGGCACAAACTCAGGGGCCTCTGGTCTGAGAGTCCCAGTGTCAGTCATTTCATGTGAGAACAAGGGGGGGGGGTCGCAGGCCCTGGTAGTTGAGATGACCACAGCCAGTCTGATTCCACCTCTTCATCATGTGTCTTCATCATCCACATCTTGAAGTACTGACTGAGACCTAGTGACTGGTCGAGACCCCTGAGAGGTTGAGGGAGCTGTCTGTAGATCTGATACTGGTGACAGGTGGACTGCCTCCGAGAGGGGCAGCAGATGATTTTGATGCCAAGTCTTTAGTGGGCCTACACTGCCTTCTGGCCTGATCTGGTATACTGGGAGTCCTGGTAGCTGCTTGCAGATAACATAGGGATGTGACTTCCAGTGGTCAGCCAGCTTTGCTTGCCAGGGACACCCAGGTTTCTCAAAAGTACTCTGTCTCCTGGTTGTAAGTCCTGTACTCTGACTTTGGGATCAAAGTTCTTTTTATTCCTCAGTCCCCTCTTGTCTGAGGTTGCTTGGGCCTTGTCATAGGCGGTCTTCAGGCTTTTCCTCAGGCGATCGACATACCCTCTGTGGGAGGTTGCTGTGAGGTGTGGTCCAGAGATATGCCGAAGGCCAGGTCCACTGGTAATCGAGCCTCTCGTCCAAACATTAAGCGATAGGGAGAGTATCCTGTAGCATCATTGGCAGTAATGTTATAGGCATGTACAATGGCGGCTACGTGTTTACTCCAATGTTGCTTCTTTTCTGAGCTTAATGTTCCAAGCATGTCAAGAAGAGTTCGGGTAAACCTCTCAGGTTGGGCGTCCCCTTGAGGGTGGTAAGGAGTGGTTCTGGACTTTTTGATGCCTAACAGGTCCAAAAGTCTCTTAATAAGGCTACTTTCAAAGTCTCTCCCTTGATCAGAGTGGATGCATTGGGGCAAGCCATAGTGGACGAAAAACTTCTCTACTAGGACCTTGGCCACTGTTAATGCTTGCTGATCCCTGGTGGGGAATGCTTGGGCATACCTAGTGAAATGATCAGTCACCACCAGAATGTTTCCCTGTCCACTCAGATCCGGCTCCAGGTAAAAAAAGTCAATGCACACCAGCTCCATTTGTCCCTGACTCTGAAGATGGCCCATTGGGGCAGCTCGGGAAGGTAGAGTCTTCCTTTGGATACATCGGATACAAGAATGGCAGTAACCGTCAAAATTCAGCTCGCATGCAGGGCCAGTAGAATCGATCCCTAACCAATAGTGATGTCGCGAACATAAAATTTTCCGTTCGCGAACGGCGAACGCGAATTGCCGCAAATGTTCGCGAACGGGCGAACCGCCATAGACTTCAATAGGCAAGCGAATTTTAAAACCCACAGGGACTCTTTCTGGCCACAATAGTGATGGAAAAGTTGTTTCAAGGGGACTAACACCTGGACTGTGGCATGCCGGAGGGGGATCCATGGCAAAACTCCCATGGAAAATTACGTAGTTGACGCAGAGTCGGGTTTTAATCCATAAAGGGCATAAATCACCTACCATTCCTAAATTGTTTGGAATAATGTGCTTTAAAGCATCAGGTATGATGTTGTATCGATCAGGTAGTGTAAGGGTTACGCCTGTGTCAGGACCTGGGTTTGAACCTGGGACCTCGTCGGTGTCTGGCATTGACTCTTCCCACTGAGCTGTCTGGGATGCTGGACAGCTTCCTGCCTGATCTGCTGGATAAACCTGATCCAATGGACAACCCTGCCTTGAGACTTGATTACTGTTGAACCTTGAACTCCTTGCTCCTCCCATGAACTTCCTATATAAGCCTTGTCTCAGCACTTCCTCTTGGCCAGGTTATTGTGCCTTCCCTGCCAGTGCCTTGCTGTTGTCTTTCCTGCTGCCATCTGTACCTACAACCACTCGTGATTGACCCTTGGCTTGTTCCTGGACTTCTCTACTGCCTGATCCCAATCTGCAACCACCCGTGTTTGACCCTCGGCCTGTTCTTTGACCACTCTACTGCTTGATCCCAACCTGCAGCGACTCGTGATTGATCCCTTGGCTTGTTTTCTGACCACGCTGCTGATTCATCCTTGTCTGTTATCCGCTATTGGACCCCGGCTTGCTCACACCCTGGTGGGGCAAACTTGAGGACCGCGACCTGGTACTAGCTTGCAGCTAAATCCATCTCCACCATCCGGAGCTCTGGGGAAAACCAGCTAGTACTTAGACTCCGCACCTCAGGAGAGCCTGTGTCATCTGCCAGAAGTGACTGCCTGTATGCCTGTCCTGCCACTGCTATTGCAATTGGTCTTCAAGCCCGACGCCTGATCGTGACAGCCCGCTTCACAGTGACAGACCAAACTCTGACAGACCAAACTCCCAGTTTAACGCACCGCAAACAACCGCAAACAGTCCATTTGCACAACCGCAAGGCTTTAATGTTTTTTCTATGCAAAATTATCCAGCCGATCGCTTTTGGTCTGTTCACAATGAAGCAACGACCTTATCATCTGGGGTGTGCCAACATTGCCATTGCCAACACACTCATAGAGGTGGTCGCTTCATTGTGATACGCAAGCCCCTTCACCACAACAAGGTAACGATCACGAAGGGGAATTGACACATGTATGTGTTTTTTGTTTTGTTTTGTTTTTGCAGCCACAGTGCAGCACCAGAGGCCAGAAAAATTAGGCATGGACACATGCCTGAAAAATTAGGTATTGTTGCAGCCGCTGCTGTAGCAGCGGCCAGAAAAATTGATGTTTTTTAGGCAGAAAGTGCCCTAAAACATTGCGGCTTGAACCCTAGTTGGTGGGGGATAAGTCACGCAAGTCATCCGGCATGCAGAGATAAAATACAGCAGCGTGTGGACCATTTTTAGCCCAAGGCAGCTTATCTCATCAGGCCTTTTTTAGTCAAATGTATCGCCCACTGTCAGTCCCTTCGGGATCCATGCCTCATTCATCTTAATAAAGGTGAGGTAATCTAGACTTTTTTGACCTAGGCGACTTCTCTTCTCAGTGACAATACCTCCTGCTGCACTGCAGGTCCTTTCTGAAAGGACACTTGAAGCGGGGCAGGCCAGAAGTTCTATCGCAAATTGGGATAGCTCAGGCCACAGGTCAAGCCTGCACACCCAGTAGTCAAGGGGTTCATCGCTCCTCATAGTGTCGATATCTGCAGTTAAGGAGAGGTAGTCTGCTACCTGTCGGTCGAGTCGTTCTCTGAGGGTGGACCCCGAAGGGCTGTGGCGATGCGTAGGACTTAAAAAGCTCTGCATGTCCTCCATCAACAACACGTCTGTAAAGTGTCCTGTCCTTGCCGGCGTGGTCATGGTAGGAGGATTACTTTCACCTCTTCCCCTGTTAGATTCCCGTTGTGCTGTGACATCACCCTTATACGCTGTGTAAAGCATACTTTTTAATTTATTTTGGAACTGCTGCATCCTTTCCGACTTCCGGTAATTAGGTAACATTTCAGGCACTTTCTGCTTATACCGGGGGTCTAGTAGCGTGGCCACCCAGTACAGGTCGTTCTCCTTCAGCCTTTTTATACGAGGGTCCCTCAACAGGCACGACAGCATGAAAGACCCCATTTGCACAAGGTTGGATGCCGAGCTACTCATGTCCCGTTCCTCGTCCTCACTGATCTCACTGAAGGTCTGTTCTTCCCCCCAGCCACGTACAACACCACGGGTACCAGATAGGTGACAACGAGCACCCTGGGATGCCTGCTGTGGTTGGTCTTCCTCCTCCTCCTCAATTCCTCAGACTCCTCTTCCAGCATTGCCGCAGGTCCAGCAAGCGATGCTGATAAGGCTGTTTCTGGTGGTGATGGTGACCACAACCCTTCCTCTTCCTCTTCACGCTCATCTACGGCCTGATCTAGCACTCTTCGCAGGGCACGCTCCAGGAAGAAAATAAATGGGATGATGTCGCTGATGGTGCCTTCAGTGCGACTGACTAGGTTTGTCACCTCCTCAAAAGGACGCATGAGCCTACAGGCATTGCGCATGAGCGTCCAGTAACGTGGCAAAAAAATTCCCAGCTGCGCAGAGGCTGTCCTAGCACCCCGGTCATACAAATACTCGTTGACGGCTTTTTCTTGTTGGAGCAGGCGGTCGAACATTAGGAGTGTTGAATTCCAACGTGTCGGGCTGTCGCAAATCAAGCACCTCACTGGCATGTTGTTTCGCCGCTGGATATCTGAAAAGTGCGCCATGGCCGTGTAGGAACGCCTGAAATGGCCACACACCTTCCTGGCCTGCTTGAGGACGTCCTGTAAGTCTGGGTACTTATGCACAAAGCGTTGTACAATCAGATTCAACACATGTGCCATGCACAGCACATGTGTCAACTTGCCCAAATTCAATGCCGCCAACAAATTGCTTTCGTCGTCACATACCACTTTGCCGATCTCCAGTTGGTGCGGAGTCAGCCACTGATCCACCTGTGCGTTCAGGGCGGACAGGAGTGCTGGTCCGGTGTGACTCTCTGCTTTCAGGCAAGTCAACTCCAAGGAGGGAATCCATCAGACATAGCGTAGTGGTTGCTAGGGCCATCTTCCCCTCATAGTCACTCAGGATTAAAGGTTTTGTGGACTTTCTCAGGCACTGATACGGAAACATACAAATTTTACATAAAAAATATATTTATTTGTTTGTATCAACAGAAAAAAACAATAATATTTAAAAACAAAGACCAAACCCCACAGTATAGGACAGCATGAGTCGGTGACAAAACAGCCGTATACAATCTATTAAAGTGGAGCAGGCCAAGCCTCAACCAGTTTTGCGGCAAAAGAACCGCTTCTTCAGGAGGGTCTGTACAAAACATAATATACATAATAAATACACTAGCAATGTATTAATACAAATATAGAACATATTTAATATCAACAATATAATCAAAAAGTCAAGGTCTGTGGACTGCTCACCGTGAAGACGTTCAGAGGTGCAGCGACTGCCCAAATAAACCCCCCGCGGCGGATGAGGGGGAATAAACGTATATGGTGCAGATTGATACAATCTAATAATAATAATTAGAATAATATTGGGTTAGATAATTTATATTTGAGTCAATTTAGCATGGGACACCCAGTGCTGATAGTGAGAGGGGGAAGGAAAGAAATCCCCCTGGAATTAACGAGATGAACTCCTACAAACCTTTTTTATAAGTTAATTTTATCACTCCCCCTTTTTTCCCCCCCTCCCCTTTCTGCCCTCCCCCCCCCCCAAATATGGCCTGTTTATAAGTCTACATCCAACCTAATTTGCCACCAATGTGATACATCCCTGTAAATGTGCTATTTTTCTTTCCAATCTCTTAAATTGTATATTGGTGATTTCTGTCAAACATATTGTTGTTGATAGGTACTATTAATTATCTATTAAAAGCCTTATACTGCTATTACATATTCATTGTTACTGCATTATATCTTTATTGTTTTGGTCTCTGGCTGCTGACGTTACACGCGATGCGGCGGCTCCCTACTTTCACTCCATTGGCGGATGAGTTCTCTTCCTGGTCGGGATGACTATGTCATCCCGTACTTGCGTCGATTGACCTGGCCCCACGGCCTTGGGCTAATTGACGCGCAAAAATCCATACCAGACCCTTATCCGAGCACGCAACCTGGCCGGCCGCAGGGGAAGAGGGGGGGACGAGAGCGGCCCCCCTCCCTCCTGAACCGTACCAGGCCACATGCCCTCAACATGGGGAGGATGTCCCCATGTTGATGGGGACAAGGCCCTCATCCCCACAACCCTTGCCCGGTGGTTGTGGGGGTCTGCGGGCGGGGGGCTTATCAGAATCTGGAAGACCCCTTTAACAAAGGGGACCCCCAGATCCCGGCCCCCCCCTATGTGAATTGGTAAGGGGTACATTGTACCCCTACCATTTCACGAAGAAAGTGTCAAAAAATGTAAATAAAAACACACACACCTTGAAAAAGTCCTTTATTAAAAAAAAAAAAAATAATAAAAAAAAAAAAAACATTCCAGCGATGAAATCCAGTGTCCCGCGGCGATCCCGGTGTCCAGCGCTGTCCGTCATTGGTTGCGCCTTTGCGGACCTGATGGGGAACTTCCTCCGCTGTGTTTTAAATGTATAGACCCACCCCTTCTAAAGTTCCCCATCAGGTCCGCTCAGCGGACCAGATGCGGAACGAGAGAAGGGGCGGGTCTATTCATGTATTACACAGCGAACGAAGTTCCCCATCAGGTCCGCCCCCTCGGTATGTCCGACCCCGCCTACGTCATTGGCCTGAGCGGGGAACTTCCTTCACTGTGTAAATTTAAATTACACAGTGAAGGAAGTTTCCCGCTCAGGCCAATGACGTAGGCGGGGTCCGACATACTGAGGGGGCGGACCTGATGGGGAACTTCGTTCGCTGTGTAATACATGAATAGGCCCGCCCCTTCTCTCGTTCCGCATCTGGTCCGCTGAGCGGACCTGATGGGGAACTTTAGAAGGGGTGGGTCTATACATTTAAAACACAGCGGAGGAAGTTCCCCATCAGGTCCGCAAAGGCACAACCAATGACGGACAGCGCTGGACATCGGGATCGCCGTGGAACACTGGATTTCATTGATGGAATGTTTTTTTTTTATTATTATTATTTTTTTTTAATAAAGGACTTTTTCAAGGTGTGTGTGTTTTTATTTACATTTTTTGACACTTTCTTCGTGAAATGGTAGGAGTACAATGTACCCCTTACCAATTCACATAGGGGGGGGCCGGGATCTGGGGGTCCCCTTTGTTAAAGGGGTCTTCCAGATTCCGATAAGCCCCCTGCCCGCAGACCCCCACAACCACCGGGCAAAAGTTGTGGGGATGAGGCCCTTGTCCCCATCAACATGGGGACATCCTCCCCATGTTGAGGGCATGTGGCCTGGTACGGTTCAGGAGGGAGGGGGGGCCGCTCTCGTCCCCCCCTCTTCCCCTGCGGCCGGCCAGGTTGCGTGCTCGGATAAGGGTCTGGTATGGATTTTTGGGGGGACTCCACGCCATTTTTTTTTAAATTTGGGGTGGAGTTCCCCTTAAAATCCATGCCAGATCTCAGGGGCCTGGTATGGATATTTAGGGGGAACCCCACGCCATTTTTTTTTTATTTGCGGCGGGGTTCCCCTTAATATCCATTCCAGACCTAAAGGGCCTGGTAATTGAATTTGGGGGAACCCCCAAGCTTTTTTTTTTTTTTTTTTTATCAATGACTTTTCTATGTATTGATAAAAGCCGACAATTCATTAATAGCCGCGAGTGAGTTTTAAATGACTTTTTTTCCTTCAAAAATGACACTTTGTGCAGGGACAGTTCTAAGCACGGGAAACATGCGCCACTTTACATGCATATCATACACACCCCCCAGGTACGAAATTTAAAGGAATATTTCACTTTTATTTTTTCATTTTAAGCATTATTAAAATCACCGCTCCCGTAAAAACGTCTATTTTTTAAACCTTTTTTTGCATTGATACATGTCCCCTGGGGCAGGACCCAGGTCCCCAAACACTTTTTAGGACAATAACTTGCATATTAGCCTTTATAATTAGCACTTTAGATTTCGAACGTTCGAGTCCATTGTATTTAATAGGGTTCTAAAGTTCGCGCAAACATTCTGTCTGTTCGCAGGTTCTGGTGCGAACCGAACAGGGGGGTGTTCGGCTCATCCCTGGTCTGCAGCAACTGATAAATGCCCCCACGCATGGATCGGGTCACATTCTTGACCTCATCTTCAAACAAAATATGGACATCAACATACTGGACAACATGCCGTTGCCATGGACGGACCACCACGCTATCAAATTTAAATTTACCACCAGCACCATCTCCCAAAAACCAGAAGGCTCAACAACAACATACTGGACAAGATCTCAGAAGAAACTACACTCAAAACTTTTCAAAGCCACACTATCAAAAAAAATAGGAATGCTAAAGCATAACCACTCAACGGAACAAACACTCAACTCCTTAAACAAAATATTACTACAAACAGCGGACACAGTCGCTCCGAGACGCAGAGCACACATCCGTAAAAACAACTCGGGCTGGTTTAATGACACTCTTACTCTACTGAAGCAAGAACGCAGAAGAGCTGAAGGAGCATGGAGAAGAAACCCAACGGAGGAAAACCACACAAACTACAAAGCAGTCACTAAGAAATATCACAAAGCAATTTTTAAAGCAAAAAAGGATAATTTCTCATACACCATAAAAAAAAGCCCTAAACCGGCCTCGTGAACTCTTCAAACTGGTCACTCGTACTATGAACCCTACCTGTCTACAGCCTCCAGCAAACGAAACCCAAGAGTTCTGTAATGAGCTATCGGATTTTTTTATCGACAAAATTGAAAACATTCGGGAAATAATTCAACAGAAAAAAACAACCAACTTCACACAGCCAAAGCAAACAGAGGAAATCGATACGAACATTATACAACTAGCAACATTTTCGCTGTTCCCGATCACCATTGACACCACCGAAAACATCATCAGAAGCCTCAGAGACAACACATCTCAAAATGACATAAATCCCACAAAACTCCTGAAAGAATGTACCGACATCTTAGCACCTACCATAACACACATCGTAAATCAATCATTCAAAGAAGGTATGGTTCCGAACTCCCTCAAGCAAGGCATAATCAAACCCCTACTAAAGAAACCCAATCTTGACCCCAAGGACCCAAATTACCGCAGACCGGTAACAAGCCTCAACACCATTTCCAAGATCATGGAGAAAGCAGTAGTACAACAGCTACAACGCCATTTGGACACTTACAAACTCTTGGATCCACTACAATCAGGCTTCCGCCCAGGCCATGGCACAGAAACAGCACTGCTCAAAATATGGCATGACGTCCTCGAAGCCGCAGATGATGGAGAATCATGTCTCCTGGTGCTGCTGGACCTCAGTGCAGCGTTCGACACAGTAGACCACAAAACTCTACTCATTCGCCTTAAAGAAGTAGCAGGAGTCGCAGACCCTGACCTACCTTGGTTCGCTTCCTTCCTTGAGAATCGTTCTCAGACAGTGAAATTAGGAGCCTCCACCTCGCGCAATTTCCTGCGGAGTCCCTCAAGGATCACCCCTGTCACCCCTGCTCTTTAACATCTACCTCCGCCCACTCCTCAAAATCATTAGCAAACAGGACTTGTGCTATCACTCATACGCTGACGACACCCAACTCTACTTTCGTATCACTGGAAAAAAAGACCAATATCACGGACTGGAAAAGTGCCTCACATTGATCGATGATTGGATGACTGAGAGTTCACTTAAACTCAACGGATCCAAAACAGAACTGCTTCTCCTTCACGCTAACCGAAAGACAAAAACTAAAACTTCTTGGACACCACCCACCATTCTCGGACAGACCATCACCCCGAGCACCAAAGTCAAAAGTCTCGGAGTAATCTTTGACTCGGAGATGTCGATGGACGCTCAAATAGGATCAGTAATCAGCGGATCTCACCATCTCCTCCGCCTGCTGCGTAGACTCATTCCCTTCATCCCAGAAGAGGACACAGCAGTAGTAGTTGGATCAATTATCAACTCCCGACTCGACTACGCAAATGTCTCCAGGGGGCCTTGGCGTGGCTCTGTGGCTCACGCATGCATTTGCAAATGCGTGCGGACATACCCCTGTTTTTAACGCATACTGTTAGACAGGTTATTTGGTTGTCAGCGAGCTGGTCGGTGAGTAGGCTTGGTTTTTCCCTGGGCATTCCCCAGGCCATGTTGTTACCTGTTTTAGCCTTCCAATGCTACTTACCGTGATAGCCAGCTATAGATGGGGGCGGTGGACATGCTTCTTGAGAGGGTGTCTGCATCCCTGTTTCCGACTCCAGGCCGATATCTCAAGCTAAAGGTGAAACCCGACAGGGCTGCCAACCACCTGTGGCATCCAGCTTGGCTGTAGAGAGGAGATAGGCGAGTGGATTGTTGTCAGTCTTTACCACGAACTCTGCCCCGTAGAGGTATTCTCTCAACTTATCCACTACAGCCCACTTCAAGGCCAGAAACTCAAGCTTATGCGTGGGGTAGTTCCTTTCAGCGGGGACCAAACTCCAACTCACATAGGCAACGGGCCGTAAGTGACCATCATGTTCTTGGTATAGCACTCCACCCAGCCCATCTCGACTGGCATCAACGTGCAGTTCGTATGGCTTGGTGGTGTCAGCATAGGCCAAGACTGGGGCAGTGGTTAGGCTCCTCTTCAGCTGAGTGAAAGCCTCCTCACACTTTGAAGTCCACTGATCCTGGATGGATTCTTTGGGTCTTCTAGGCCCTACTGTGGGCTTTGCAGGTTTAAGTGGTTCTGGGACATCTTCCTCTCCTTCACTCCTTAGTAGTTCATTGAGTGGGCGGGCTATCTTGGCAAACCCTTCTACAAATCTTCTGTAGTAAGAGCAGAATCACAGAAATGACCGAAGCTCAGTCACATTGGTAGGCCTTGGCCAAGAGGTGACAGCATCCAGCTTCTCAGGGTCGGTGGCTATCCCCTCAGCAGACACGATGTGGCCAAGGTAATGGACCGAGGGCACTTCTCCATGGAGAGCTTTAGACCTTCTTCATGAAGTCTCTTCAGGATCTTCTCCAACCACTCTTCATGCTCTTCCAGAGTCCTACCGAACACTATGATGTCATCCAGGTACACCAGCACTTCGATCAAGTTCATATCGCCCACTGTTTTCTCCATCAGCCTTTGAAAGGTGGCCGGGGCTCCTGACAACCCTTGAGGCATGCGATCAAACTCAAAGAACCCCACTGGGGTAATGAAGGCAGTTTTCTCTTTATCTTCCGGATGCATGGGGATCTGATAATACCCACTCTTCAGGTCCATCACACTGAACCACTTGGCTCCTGACAGGCTCTGCAGAGCATCTTCTATCCGGGGGGGGGTGGTGTATTGGTCAGGAATGGTTCTTCTGTTTAGTGTTCGGTAGTCAATGCACAGCCTTAATGACCCATTTTTCTTCCGCACCACCACTATTGGAGAAGCATAGGGGCTCCTGGATTCTTTGATAATCCCCGCTCTTTTAAGTTCTGCCAGTTGTTCACATAGGTCTTCCAAATCCCCCAAAGGAACCCGTCGGACCCTTTCTCTGAATGGTTTGTCTTCTTGCAGACGAATCTTGTGGGAGGCACTCTTTGCACATCCTACATCGAACTCGTTCTTGGAGAATGCAGCCTGCCATCGGGCGAGCTGGGCTTTAACTCTTTCTCTACACTCTGGAGGGAGGGTGGTGTCTTAAGGGTAGAACTTCTCTACTGGGATCTCACCCTTCTCTTCCTTCTCCAGGTCAGATGGCGTGAATGGGGTAGCCGTGCTCACTTGTCCCAACAGCATTCTGGCCAGTACCCTCACAGGCGAGGTGGTCGTGTTGCGAACACTCACTGAGACCTTTCCATGATTCCTCTGCAGGGCCTTCAATGGAACCACTTCAGGGATTATCTCTATCCCCTTCCCTTCCCTCCGTTGGTCCGCCTCAAGTACAACAAAGGGGCCAGGTTGCTTCCAAGTAAGCTTGACAGATGCTTTCAGACAAGTCACCTCCCCTGGCTGTAGCTCTCTCTCTCCTCTATCCAAACGCCAGATCTTGCCTACTCCTTCTGCTGGAGTGTCCTTTTCTAGCACTAGGCGCTGGTACGCTTGTTTTAGCATGGGGTGTATTCCTGTAGTTGAAGTACTCTGCTCCTAAGCCAGAGGTGTTAGTAATCTCCTCACTAGGTCAGTGTTGGTCCCTATGATGAGGGAAATTTTACTAGTCCCTGGTGGGCGAGGGCAGACCACCGCCAGAGTGTCAAAAGTCTCTGTTTCCCTTGCCACTGAGGGGTCAAAAGTTAGTGGTAAGTAACCATCATAGGGAAAGCTTTAAGTCCCAATGCCCCATATCTCCAGCTCTTCCAACTTCTGCAATGGCAAGTGTTTAAGGTGCTTGTCATAGAAGTCTCTGTACAAAAGAGTCACTTGAGCCCCTGTGTCCAGGAGGGCCTTAGTGTAAATTCCCTCTACCTGGATTGAGACTACCGGGGAGGGCCCCACTAACTTGGCAGGAAACTTTTGGAGAGGGGCTTGCTTGCCTGGTTCAGCAATTTCTACCCTTACTCCCTTTTTTTTCTTTGAATTCTGGCTGGATCTCGACCCCTGTTGGGTCTGGTGTGCATTGACTCCCCGCCCCCGGGCAGGTTGGGTCAAAGAGCGGGAGACATTTGTTCGCTCAGAGGCAACAACTGGAGCCCTAGGCGAGGGTCGGGACTTCTGACATTGTCTCCTCGCGTCGTTAGATTTTATGGAGTTAGCTGAAACTGTTGGGCACCCGGTTGACTCCTTCACCGGGGCCCTCTGGAGTTTTCCGCCGGCTTGCGGTACTGGGCTGCAGCTTTATCTGGGCTTGGACATACTTCCCGATAATGTTCGACTCCTACACAGTTGAAACAGATTATCAGTTTCCTTGGTTTCTGTACTTGTGCAACATTAGAGCTGAGAGACTTCTTGGGCTCCTCTGGAGTGTTTCCACTAGACAAACTGGTTGACTGGTTGGTTAGTATTGAATAGAGAAATATTAATGGGACTTGGACTTCATAGGCACCGTACTACAAAAGTTGGTTAAAAAAGTCTAAATTTATTAGACATAAATAATGGTGTAAACAAACTTGTTATAAAAGCCCACATCGTTGCAACGATACAGCAATACCGCCATTATACATAAAGAGACCATATCCCTCAATAGGATGAAACAATATCAAAATTATTCCAAACAGTACATAGTCCAAAGGATAGTTGAGGTACAGATAGGGCGGTAGAAATTGCTGATTTAGTGTTCGCTCGACAAGTTCCGCGTGCGATCACGCTTCTTCAGGAGCACAGCATGTGGACTGACAAAAAAAGTTTTTAAAACAAGAAAACATTAAGCATATTTACAATCAATGTATGACGGTTTACAATATATAACAAACAAGGAGTATTATGAAGGATCGACAACCCACCACAACCTAATGGTAAGAACAGGACCAAGATGGATCCCCTGCGGAGGCGACAAGAGAAATTGGGCAACTGCGGGGGCGTGTATATATTGTTTTAAATAAATTATCTCTTAAATATTTCAAAGTAAGAACTATAGAGGGGAGGGGGAGCAAAAAAGGGGGGGACAGCAGCCGTGGCTAAAGAGCCATGGCGGGGTCGTCTCACCCAAAGAGCCAACCTAAAACTCTGTAAACAAATATATAATAATGGATAACAGCCAGCAAAAAGGGATAGGTAGAGTATAATAAAATATGTAAGTAGTAAACGTACCAGTACAGAGGTATACAATGATAAATAGACTTACTGTGGATAAGAGAGTAGTGATCTTAGAATGGTTAGCAGCCAATATATAATAAAGTAGATACACCTGCAGGCAAGTGACAGTGCTGAGCATTGGGGGTATGTTGAATTGACCTGAAGTGGAAGAAAAACAACAAAAACCCCTATTGTATTATATAGTGCCAAAAGGGGGAATGCCATAACAAAGGTATTATGTAACTCACCTTCTATTAGCACTTATAGCAATTAGCTACATATCCCTGGTAACTCCGGCTAATGTGGACATCCATAGGAGTCCTGGTCAGAGATAGGATGGTATATCAAGGAAGCCTATGAAATCCCCAGTGTTCATGTTAAATTATGTTACACAGTTCTGATAAAATCCAGTTTCAGAGATTGTGCCTGAAAGTGGGTAGAAATAAAGAGGGATAAAAGCCTAATGAGCATTGTATCAAGCATCCTAGAACTAAAGACCCGAGCTACAGGGAAATGAAAGGGTTTTTTTACCTAATAGGATGTCGCCAGGTCAGCAGCGTCTGTCACGATCAGTAGTCCTGCAGTGATGGCTGTGTTAGAACACGCTCATGCGTGTTAGAGATATACACGCCCCAATTGCGTCGTCAGCCAATCGGAGGAGCCGAGGTGACATCATCCGCAACCGCCGCAAGAGGTCAATGCGCATGCGCACTGCGGATCCCGTGCATGCGCCGTATGGGAAAAATGGACGCATTGCGCGTGGATCCAAGAGGGCAGCTCATTGGCCAGCCAAAAACGTGTTGGGGGGGAAAGGAATTTCCCATATCACCAAAGATGGCAACGCGTCACCAGAACAAAGGTGACGCATTATGCGGCCACACAGCGCCACAACAGTTCCCGGAAGCCGCCCCCAGAGATGCCGGCAAAGAACCCGCATACCATAGACGGGTGATTGTCGATCCTAGAAGTATACAAATATGAAAGAACAGTTTATAATAATAATGGTGCAGGTATTCAATATAAAGGAAATGGGCTGGTGAATTGGGCATTTCCAAAAGAGTAGCCAGTCACCAAGTCCATTAGGTATAACAATATGGATTAACCAAAGTGAAGCATATGTTATACATATTCATAAGAAGACTTGCAATTGCACAGAAAACAGGAAAACTATTGCCAAAAAATAAATAAATAATTACATGGCAGATGACCAACCCAAAGAGACGCAACTATAAGAAAGGTTTATACGATTGAGCCTCATTGATGCCAGGGGCATGAGTGGCATCAAGATGCTCAATCCATAGGGTCTCTGCAGAGAATTTGTCCCATTCGCCGCCCCGTGGGTCACGAGGGACCACAGCAAGGGCGGTGAATGACACAACAGAGGTATCAAATTTGTGATATAGGTCTAGATGTCTGCTCACTGCTGTGATCATCTTTCCACTGCCAGAGTAGTAGACATGGTTCTTAATACGGGACCGAAATTGTCTAATCGTTTTGCCTACATAAAAGGCTTTACATTGACATGACATTAGATAGATCACACCTTGTGTATTGCAGTCAGCATGGAAATTCGGTATATGAATTTCACCATTCGGTAATGTAAATCTCATACCTGTAGAGATCCAGGAACAAAAAGAACATCTGCCACATCGTGTAATGCCATTGGGAATAAGTCTGGATTGCAGATTGTTGGAATAATGGCTAGAAGTTAATTGATCACGTAAAGATTTGGAACGTCTAAATGTTATATCAGGTCTAGATCTGACATATTTATTGAGGACAGGATCATCATATAGCAGGGACCAGTGATTGGTGAGAATGTTTCTTAATTCTAGATGATGGGTAGGGATGGGCCCGGTGCTCGATTCGAACCCACGTTCGAATCGAGCACCGGGCGTTCGCTCGCTCGCTCGGCGAGCCCAGAACTATTTGGGCCGTTCGCATCACATTCGTGTGATGCGAGCGGCCCCGCAATGCATTGCGGCCGGCACGGCCGGCGCAGTGCATTGCTGGCTGATGATTGGCCAAGCATGCACTGTGACCCCGCATGCTTGGCCAATCACAGCGCCCGAAACTCGGAGAGCAATAATTGGCTACAGGCAGGACGCCTGTAGCCAATTACAGCTCAGGGGCTTTAGTACACGCCCCACCATTTAAAAGGCCGCCACACCGTCGGCCCCGGTCACATGAGTTCCGGCTTTAGGAGAGATCAGTCTGCTGATTCTGTCTTTGCTTGATACTGAAAGATTTGCTCTTCTTTGCTAAACCATTGGCTATTTCTTTGCTAAACCATTGCTACCTAAGTCATTGATCGTTCATTGCTGCTGATTGCACAGTTAGTGTGTTATTAGCAGCTGCTGCGGATTAGTCTGGTGCGTGCTTACTGTTAGTACAGTATTGCAGTTGTACCAACCGAAGTGCTGTTAGCACAGCATTGCACCCCAACAGCACCCATAGGACTTCTAGTGTGTTAGTGGCAGCAAACAGAGCTCCTATATTTTCTTCTCAGCAGCACCCATAGGACTTCTAGTGTGTTAGTGGCTTCACACAGAGCTCCTATATTTTCATCTCAGAAGCACCCATAGGACTTCTAGTGTGTTAGTGGCATCACACAGAGCTCCTATATTTTCTTCTCAGCAGCACCCATAGGACTTCTAGTGTGTTAGTGGCATCACACAGAGCTCCTATATTTTCTTCTCAGAAGCACCCATAGGACTTCTAGTGTGTTAGTGGCATCACACAGAGCTCCTATATTTTCTTCTCAGCAGCACCCATAGGACTTCTAGTGTGTTAGTGGCATCACACAGAGCTCCTATATTTTCTTCTCAGCAGCACCCATAGGACTTCTAGTGTGTTAGTGGCAGCAAACAGAGCTCCTATATTTTCTTCTCAGCAGCACCCATAGGACTTCTAGTGTGTTAGTGGCAGCAAACAGAGCTCCTATATTTTCATCTCAGAAGCACCCATAGGACTTCTAGTGTGTTAGTGGCATCACACAGAGCTCCTATATTTTCTTCTCAGAAGCACCCATAGGACTTCTAGTGTGTTAGTGGCATCACACAGAGCTCCTATATTTTCTTCTCAGCAGCACCCATAGGACTTCTAGTGTGTTAGTGGCAGCAAACAGAGCTCCTATATTTTCATCTCAGAAGCACCCATAGGACTTCTAGTGTGTTAGTGGCATCACACAGAGCTCCTATATTTTCATCTCAGAAGCACCCATAGGACTTCTAGTGTGTTAGTGGCATCACACAGAGCTCCTATATTTTCTTCTCAGCAGCACCCATAGGACTTCTAGTGTGTTAGTGGCAGCAAACAGAGCTCCTATATTTTCTTCTCAGCAGCACCCATAGGACTTCTAGTGTGTTAGTGGCATCACACAGAGCTCCTATATTTTCATCTCAGAAGCACCCATAGGACTTCTAGTGTGTTAGTGGCATCACACAGAGCTCCTATATTTTCTTCTCAGCAGCACCCATAGGACTTCTAGTGTGTTAGTGGCAGCAAACAGAGCTCCTATAATTTCATCTCAGAAGCACCCATAGGACTTCTAGTGTGTTAGTGGCATCACACAGAGCTCCTATATTTTCTTCTCAGAAGCACCCATAGGACTTCTAGTGTGTTAGTGGCATCACACAGAGCTCCTATATTTTCTTCTCAGCAGCACCCATAGGACTTCTAGTTTGTTAGTGGCAGCAAACAGAGCTCCTATATTTTCATCTCAGAAGCACCCATAGGACTTCTAGTGTGTTAGTGGCATCACACAGAGCTCCTATATTTTCTTCTCAGCAGCACCCATAGGACTTCTAGTGTGTTAGTGGCATCACACAGAGCTCCTATATTTTCTTCTCAGCAGCACCCATAGGACTTCTAGTGTGTTAGTGGCATCACACAGAGCTCCTATATTTTCATCTCAGAAGCACCCATAGGACTTCTAGTGTGTTAGTGGCATCACACAGAGCTCCTATATTTTCTTCTCAGCAGCACCCATAGGACTTCTAGTTTGTTAGTGGCAGCAAACAGAGCTCCTATATTTTCATCTCAGAAGCACCCATAGGACTTCTAGTGTGTTAGTGGCATCACACAGAGCTCCTATATTTTCTTCTCAGCAGCACCCATAGGACTTCTAGTGTGTTAGTGGCATCACACAGAGCTCCTATATTTTCTTCTCAGCAGCACCCATAGGACTTCTAGTGTGTTAGTGGCATCACACAGAGCTCCTATATTTTCTTCTCAGCAGCACCCATAGGACTTCTAGTGTGTTAGTGGCATCACACAGAGCTCCTATATTTTCATCTCAGAAGCACCCATAGGACTTCTAGTGTGTTAGTGGCATCACACAGAGCTCCTATATTTTCTTCTCAGCAGCACCCATAGGACTTCTAGTGTGTTAGTGGCAGCAAACAGAGCTCCTATATTTTCTTCTCAGCAGCACCCATAGGACTTCTAGTGTGTTAGTGGCATCACACAGAGCTCCTATATTTTCATCTCAGAAGCACCCATAGGACTTCTAGTGTGTTAGTGGCATCACACAGAGCTCCTATATTTTCATCTCAGAAGCACCCATAGGACTTCTAGTGTGTTAGTGGCATCACACAGAGCTCCTATATTTTCTTCTCAGCAGCACCCATAGGACTTCTAGTGTGTTAGTGGCATTACACAGAGCTCCTATATTTTCTTCTCAGAAGCACACATAGGACTTCTAGTGTGTTAGTGGCATCACACAGAGCTCCTATATTTTCTTCTCAGCAGCACCCATAGGACTTCTAGTGTGTTAGTGGCATCACACAGAGCTCCTATATTTTCATCTCAGAAGCACCCATAGCATAGTTGCCAACAGTCACGGATTGGCCGGGACGTTCCCGGGATTCAAACCCTTTTCCCGGATTTATTTTGTCCCGGCCAATGTCCCGGCCAATCCGATTTTTCCCGTTTTCCCCGAATTTGGACGCCGCAGGCCGCCGCCGCTAGAGGTCCACGGCTGGCGGAGACAATGTCTCGGCCGGCCGCCATGTTCAAGAAGACCAAAACACGGATGTAGTACAATAGAAAATAAAGCCGCTGCGGCGCCGCCCACACCCCGCACCTCCCCGGGGGTGGGCGGCGCCGCAGCAGCTTTATCTTCTATTGTACTACATCTGTGTTTTGGCTGGCCGGCCGGCCACCCCCCGCCCCGCCCCGCCCCGCTGCAGGTCTGTCTGTAATGGAAAGGGGCGGGGGTCGGCAGCGCCACAGCTTAATTTTTTATTTTTTTGCAGCCACACTGTCGGCTCCGCCTCTATTTTGTTCCCCTTCGGGGAAGGGGAAACAATAATGGCGGCCGAGACAGGAGACGCCTGTGGTAAGGGGGGACTCCGCTGGGAACGCCTGTGGTAAGGGAGGACTCCGCTGGGGACGGCTGAGGTAAGGGGGGACTCCGCTGGGGACGCCTGATGTAAGGGGGGACTCCGCTGGGGACGCCTGTGGTAAGGGAGGACTCCGCTGGGGACGGCTGAGGTAAGGGGGGACTCCGCTGGGGACGCCTGATGTAAGGGGGGACTCCGCTGGGGACGCCTGATGTAAGGGGGGACTCCGATGGGGACGCCTGATGTAAGGGGGGACTCCGCTGGGGACGCCTGATGTAAGGGGGGACTCCGCTGGGGACGCCTGATGTAAGGGGGGACTCCGCTGGGGACGCCTGAGGTAAGGGGGGACTCCGCTGGGGACACTTGATGTAAGGGGGGACTCCACTGGGGACGCCTGATGTAAGGGGGGACTCCGCTGGGGACGCCTGATGTAAGGGGGGACTCTGCTGGGGACGCCTGATGTAAGGGGGACTCCTCTGGGTACACCTGATGTAAGGAAGGACTCCGCTGGGTACGCCTGATGTAAGGAGGGACTCCTCTGGGGACGCCTGATGTAAGGAGGGACTCCGCTGGGGACGCCTGATGTAAGGAGGGACTCCTCCTGGGGACACTTGATGTAAGGGGGGACTCCACTGGGGACGCCTGATGTAAGGGGGGACTCCGCTGGGGACGCCTGATGTAAGGGGGGACTCCGCTGGGGACGCCTGATGTAAGGGGGGACTCCGCTGGGGACGCCTGATGTAAGGGGGACTCCTCTGGGTACACCTGATGTAAGGAAGGACTCCGCTGGGTACGCCTGATGTAAGGAGGGACTCCTCTGGGGACGCCTGATGTAAGGAGGGACTCCCCTGGGGACACCTGATGGCATCTGGTGGCAGGCGACGTGGCAGGTGACACACTCGGGGCTAACCCTGATTCGGCATTTTGGTGAGTTGAATGATTTCATTTTATATTAAAATGTAATAAGAGAAATAATGCACTTCAGTCATCCTGTCACCCTAACAACCTTGGTGCCGGGATGATTAAAGAGCTAACACCAGATGTTTGGATTATCTTTATCTGTTGATTGTTAAACTCTGGAATACACATATTTCTATTATGGTGTAGGATCTGGGCCTGCTGTCCTTCCATCCTTCCTTCCCTCCCTCTTTCTTTCTCCCTTCATCCCTCATTCATCTCAGACTTTAACCACACCCCCTTTGAGCCACGCTCATTTAAGCCACTCCCACTACCCGCGTAAACCACGCCCACGCTTCGTGCGCCACTTTTTTCTCCTAAAGTATAACACACCTTCAAATGAATGCCCCACCCCCTAATTATACCAAGGCTCCGCCTACATGCGAAAAAGTGTCACGGATTTTTTTTTTGCAATGTTGGCAACTATGCCATAGGACTTCTAGTGTGTTAGTGGCATCACACAGAGCTCCTATATTTTCTTCTCAGCAGCACCCATAGGACTTCTAGTGTGTTAGTGGCAGCAAACAGAGCTCCTATATTTTCATCTCAGAAGCACCCATAGGACTTCTAGTGTGTTAGTGGCATCACACAGAGCTCCTATATTTTGTTCTCAGAAGCACCCATAGGACTTCTAGTGTGTTAGTGGCATCACACAGAGCTCCTATATTTTCTTCTCAGCAGCACCCATAGGACTTCTAGTGTGTTAGTGGCAGCAAACAGAGCTCCTATATTTTCATCTCAGAAGCACCCATAGGACTTCTAGTGTGTTAGTGGCATCACACAGAGCTCCTATATTTTCATCTCAGAAGCACCCATAGGACTTCTAGTGTGTTAGTGGCATCACACAGAGCTCCTATATTTTCATCTCAGAAGCACCCATAGGACTTCTAGTGTGTTAGTGGCATCACACAGAGCTCCTATATTTTCTTCTCAGCAGCACCCATAGGACTTCTAGTGTGTTAGTGGCATCACACAGAGCTCCTATATTTTCTTCTCAGAAGCACCCATAGGACTTCTAGTGTGTTAGTGGCATCACACAGAGCTCCTATATTTTCTTCTCAGCAGCACCCATAGGACTTCTAGTGTGTTAGTGGCATCACACAGAGCTTCTATATTTTCTTCTCAGAAGCACCCATAGGACTTCTAGTGTGTTAGTGGCATCACACAGAGCTCCTATATTTTCTTCTCAGCAGCACCCATAGGACTTCTAGTGTGTTAGTGGCATCACACAGAGCTCCTATATTTTCATCTCAGTAGCACCAATAGGACTTCTAGTGTGTTAGTGGCATCACACAGAGCTCCTATATTTTCTTCTCAGCAGCACCCATAGGACTTCTAGTGTGTTAGTGGCAGCAAACAGAGCTCCTATATTTTCTTCTCAGCAGCACCCATAGGACGTCTAGTGTGTTAGTGGCAGCAAACAGAGCTCCTATATTTTCTTCTCAGCAGCACCCATAGGACTTCTAGTGTGTTAGTGGCATCACACAGAGCTCCTATATTTTCTTCTCAGCAGCACCCATAGGACTTCTAGTGTGTTAGTGGCAGCAAACAGAGCTCCTATATTTTCTTGTCAGCAGCACACATAGTACCTATAGTGTGTTAGTGTCAGCACCCATAGGACCTACAGTGTGTTGTGAGCACACATAGGAGCTCTATTTTTTATACTATATACACTACCGACTACAATGGCTGGAAGACCGCCAAGGAGAGGCAGAGCGTGCCGAGGCAAGAACACAGGGCAGGCAGGCTCTGTTTCTAGAGACAACAGTGCTGGCCGTGGACGTGGTCGTGCATCGTCATCAGCACGTGGCCATGGGACACGCTTGTCTTTGTTTTCGGCAGCTGGACATGTGGAGCCGCATCATGCCGAAGGCTTGGTAGAATGGATGACCAAGCCCTCCTCATCCTCTCTCACCCAGGCTCAGGGTACTGGCAGAGCAGCTGCCAACGCGTACTCAATGACATCATCAGCCACCCCTTCCCTAGACCCACCATGTCCTCCTGAGGAGTCCCCCGAACTGTTTGAGCACAGTGTTGGGTACATGCTCCAGGAGGATGCCCAACGATTCGAAGGCTCGGATGATGATACCCAGCTTGAGGAAGTCAGTAGTGTGCGCGCAGAGAGAGGGGATGCTGAAGGACAGCAATCTGGCAGTACTGTTCCACCAGCTGCAGCTTACTGCCAGGTTTGCTCTAGTGGTGAAGAGGGAGGGGATGATGAGGTCACTGACTCCACGTGGGTGCCTGAAGGGAGAGAGGAGGAGGAGGAGGAGGAGGATGCGGCGTCACATGTCCAACGAGGCAGGATGCCCCCTGGAGGCCAGCTAGAGGCCAGCACAGCAACTGTACCACACCGCAGAGCTCCGCATGTGCAGGGCGCTGCCTCTGCACGTTATCACAAAAGTTCTTTGGTGTGGGCCTTTTTTGAGACGAGTGCATCAGATCGCACCACTGCTATTTGCAATATTTGTCTCAAGCGTATCTCGCGTGGCCAAAACATCAGCCGCTTGGGCACCACAAGCATGAGCAGACATATGTCGACCTGCCATGCAGCTCGTTGGCAAGCACACATAAAAGACCCACACCAAAGAACAAAGCGGACCTCTCCTTGCTCCTCATCAGCTGGGATCTCCATCCCCACTATATCTTCAGTCCTCTCTGAAAGCTGCTCTGAGAGGACTGAAGGTGTAGAATTAGGTGTGTCACAACCAAGTACTTGCAGTACACCGACGTCCGATTGTAGCAGGCAAATTTCCCTGCCCCAGCTGCTGGACCGTCGAAAGAAGTATACTCCCAGCCATCCACATGCCCAGCGGTTGAATGCTAGCTTGGCTAAATTGCTAGCACTTCAACTGCTGCCTTTTCAGTTGGTAGACTCGGCCCCCTTCCGTGAGTTTGTTCAATGTGCGGTTCCTCAGTGGCAGGTTCCCAAACGCCACTTTTTCTCACGGAAGGCGATTCCGTCTCTCTACCGGCATGTGGAAGGCAATTTCCATGCCTCGCTGGACAGGGCGGTCAGCGGTAAGGTGCATATTACCGCTGACTCATGGTCCAGCAGGCATGGACAGGGACGTTATCTTTCTTTCACGGCCCATTGGGTCACTCTATTGGCAGCTGGGAGGGATGCAGGACAAGGTGCAGTAGTGTTGGAGGTTGTTCCGCCACCACGCCTCCAAAATGCTACTACTGGTTGTGACACACCTCTCTCCTCCACCCCCTCCTCTTCTTCTTCCTCCATGTCCTCTTCGAGTGCTCTGTCCTCGGAACCAGCGGTGCTTCGTAGGCGTACAAGGGGCTACGCGAGTACGCAGGCAAAAAGATGCCATGCCGTGCTTGCGCTGGTGTGTTTGGGGGACAGGAGCCACACTGGGCCAGAGGTTCTGGCAGCTCTGCAGGGGCAGGCCGAGAGGTGGTTGACGCCACGCCAGCTTAAGCCAGGAATGGTCGTTTCTGACAATGGCACCAACCTCCTCTCCGCCCTGCGACAGGGGCAGCTCACCCATGTGCCCTGTATGGCTCACGTCCTCAACCTGGTGGTGCAGCGGTTCTTGGGCAGGTTCCCAGGCTTACAGGATGTCCTGAGGCAGGCCAGGAAAGTCTGTGTGCATTTCCGCCGATCTTATAATGCCAGTGCTCGGCTGACTGAGCTGCAAAAGGAGCTGAACCTGCCCAAGAACCGCCTAATATGTGACATGCCCACCAGGTGGAACTCAACGTTGGCCATGCTGCAGCGACTGCACACGCAGCAGAGGGCCATCAATGAGTACCTTTGCGACTACGGCACCAGGACAGGGTCAGGGGAGCTTGGCTTTTTTTCCCCACGCCAGTGGAGCATGATCAGGGATGCATGCACTGTCCTCTCACCATTTGAGGAGGTCACGAGGATGGTGAGCAGTGACAGTGCATGCATCAGTGACACTGTACCTCTTGTCCACCTGTTGGAGCATACGCTGCGTGGGATAATGGACAGGGCACTTGAGGCAGAACAGAGGCAGGAAGAGGAGGACTTCCTTGCCTCTCAAGGCCCCCTTTATCCAGACAGTGTTCCTTCTGTCCCACCCATCACACAGGAAGAGGATGAGGATGAGGAGGAGGAGGAGGATTGTGTGAGCATGGAGGTGGAGCCTGGCACTCAGCATCAGCAGCAGCAGTCTTTTAGGGATGATGTACAGTCCCAACAAACCAGTGGACTTGTACGTGGCTGGGAGGAGGTGGCTGGCGATCATGTCATCCTCAGTGACCCAGAAGACTCCGGACCGAATGCCTCAGCTAACCTACGCTGCATGGCCTCCCTGATCCTGCAAAGCCTGCGGAAGGATCCTTGTGTTCTTCGGATCAAGGAGAGGGACCATTACTGGCTGGCCACTCTCCTTGATCCACGGTACAAGGGTAAGGTTGCGGACCTTATCTTGCCGTCGCAGAGGGAGCAGAGGATGAGACATCTCAGGGAGGCCTTGCAGAAAGGTCTGTGCAACGCGTTCCCAGAAACTGGGAGGTTACAAACTCCTGGTCCTGGACGACGAGTTGCTGAGGCTTCGGTCAGTAGCAGAAGGAGCGGTGG
The DNA here is from genome assembly GCA_029206835.1 of Rana muscosa. Taxonomy (NCBI): domain Eukaryota; kingdom Metazoa; phylum Chordata; class Amphibia; order Anura; family Ranidae; genus Rana; species Rana muscosa. The sequence goes on along the minus strand of CM055118.1, from coordinate 995,442,811 downwards.
GGAAGGTGGATGTCTGACCGATGCGTTCAGACAATTTTTTAGTCCGCAGCCCCAAGGTATGATCGGTTCCAGCAACCATCGCCAGCGTCTGATATACATGGTGCAGGAATACCTAGGGGCAAGGTCAGACTTGGACACCTTTCCCACCGAAAATCCTCTGGCTTACTGGGTCCTGGGGATGGATCACTGGCCAGAGCTTGCATAGTATGCAATTGAGCTACTGGCCTGTCCTGCATCCAGCGTTCTTTCCGAACGCACATTCAGTGCTGCTGGAGGATTTGTCACCGATCATAGGGTGCGCCTGTCCACCGACTCGGTTGATCGACTGACCTTCATAAAAATGAATCAGTCTTGGATCACCACCAGCTACCAGACACCTGAAGCGGATATAACGGAATAATTTATAATGTCACATCCCTTCAAGACTGCCTATGCTGATGCTGAGTGACTGTCCTGTTATGTTGACTGACTATCCTCTTCCTCCTCCTCAATGATCCATGCCACCACACAAGTGCCTAAGGCACAATTTTTCAGCCCCTGTATAACAGGGGCGTGTAATTACAATTTTTTAAAAAGATGCTTCGCAACAGGTGTGACTGCTGTGCTCCAAGTACAGTATCTGTGAGGGGTTGCAGTGTTGTGGCACCAGTGCCTAAGGCACAATTTTTCAGCCCCTGTTGGGGCGTGTAATTACAATTTTTAGGCAATGCTTTGCAACAGGTCTCATTGCTGTGCTCAGAGTACAGTATCTGTGAGGGGTTGCAGTGTTGTGGCACCAGCACCAGTGCCTAAGGCACAATTTTTCAGCCCCTGTATAACAGGGGCGTGTAATTACAATTTTTTAAAAAGATGCTTCGCAACAGGTGTGACTGCTGTGCTCCAAGTACAGTATCTGTGAGGGGTTGCAGTGTTGTGGCACCAGCACCAGTGCCTAAGGCACAATTTTTCAGCCCCTGTTGGGGCGTGTAATTACAATTTTTAGGCAATGCTTTGCAACAGGTCTCATTGCTGTGCTCAGAGTACAGTATCTGTGAGGGGTTGCAGTGTTGTGGCACCAGCACCAGTGCCTAAGGCACAATTTTTCAGCCCCTGTATAACAGGGGCGTGTAATTACAATTTTTTAAAAAGATGCTTCGCAACAGGTGTGACTGCTGTGCTCCAAGTACAGTATCTGTGAGGGGTTGCAGTGTTGTGGCACCAGCACCAGTGCCTAAGGCACAATTTTTCAGCCCCTGTATAACAGGGGCGTGTAATTACAATTTTTTAAAAAGATGCTTCGCAACAGGTGTGACTGCTGTGCTCCAAGTACAGTATCTGTGAGGGGTTGCAGTGTTGTGGCACCAGCACCAGTGCCTAAGGCACAATTTTTCAGCCCCTGTTGGGGCGTGTAATTACAATTTTTAGGCAATGCTTTGCAACAGGTCTCATTGCTGTGCTCAGAGTACAGTATCTGTGAGGGGTTGCAGTGTTGTGGCACCAGCACCAGTGCCTAAGGCACAATTTTTCAGCCCCTGTATAACAGGGGCGTGTAATTACAATTTTTTAAAAAGATGCTTCGCAACAGGTGTGACTGCTGTGCTCCAAGTACAGTATCTGTGAGGGGTTGCAGTGTTGTGGCACCAGCACCAATGCCTAAGGCACAATTTTTCAGCCCCTGTTTAACAGGGGCGTGTAATTACAAATCTTGATCTAATAGTTCACAGCAGGGCCCATTCCTGCGCCCATCAAGAGTAACTATGAGGGCCTACAGTCTTGTGGCAACACCGTCCACCACCACCACCACCACCAAAGGCCCAATTTTTCTGCCCTGTTCAACAGGTGCATGCAATTACAAATCTTGATCTAATAACTCACAGCAGGGCCCATTCCTGCACCCACCAAGAGTAACTGTGAGGGCTTACAGTCTTGTGGCAACACCGTCCACCACCACCACCACCACCACCACCAAAGGCCCAATTTTTCTGCCCTGTTCAACAGGTGCATGCAATTACAAATCTTGATCTAATAACTCACAGCAGGGCCCATTCCTGCACCCACCAAGAGTAACTGTGAGGGCTTACAGTCTTGTGGCAACACCGTCCACCACCACCACCACCACCACCAAAGGCCCAATTTTTCTGCCCGGTTCAACAGGTGCATGCAAGTACAAATCTTGATCTATTAACTCACAGCAGGGCCCATTCCTGTGCCCACCAGTCTTGTGGCTACACCAACATCTAATAGGGCAAATTTCTGCAGAGTATATACGGCAGGCCCCTACTTTCAAACATCCAACTTACAAACGACTCCTACTTGCAAACGGCAAGAGAAAACAGGAAGTGAGAGGAAATCTACCCCTAGGAAGGGAAATTCTATCCTGTTAGATTTAATTTGGGAAAAAGGTATCTCCTCTCTACTGATGCTTTATCACCAATCCTTGTTTCAATTAAAACCCCACTTTTCCAAAAACATTTGTCATTGGGACGGAAAGTGAGGTGACATGTTCTGAACAGATGTGCAAAGACAGCAAATGTTACAGGGGTGATAACCCCTCCCTATGTTCTCCAAAAAGCTTAAAAATAGATTTTTTTGGGATGGAGATACACTTCATAATGTACCTGTTCAGATTCTACTTAAGAACAAACCTACAGTCCGTGTCTTGTTTGCACCACCTATATACTGCTGTTCAGAGTATATAGGGTTGTAGGTATAGGGTTTTATTTTGGGTGCGGGGTCCCCCTTAATATCCATACAAGACCCAAAGGGGCTGGGGTGGGGGGGGGGGGTGTGATGGGGTAGCCATGCCATTTTTCTCAAGGATTTTCAGCCATATGGCGGCCAGGACAAGACATGACATTAAAGCCGCAAGTGGTTTTAAATGGCTTCTTTTTTTCCTTTACAAATGTCATTTTGTGCAAGGACAGTTCTAAACACGGGAAACACATGCCACTTCACAGGCATACTTTAGACACCCCCCAGGTACCATATTTAAAGGAAAATTTCACTTTTTTTTTTTCACTTTATGCATCATTAAAATGACTGCTCCCGAAAAAACGTTAGTTTTTAAAATTTCTTTTTGCATTGATATATGTCCCCTGGGGCAGGACCCGGGTCCCCAAACCTGTTTTATGACATTAACATGCATATTGGCCGTTGTAATTAGCAATTTTGATTTCGAACGTTCGCGTCCATTATAACGAATAGGGTTCGAAAATTCGCGCGAACTTTCGGTCCGTTCGAAGGTTCTGGTGCGAACCGAACCCGGGGGTGTTCGGCTCATCCCTAATGATGGGTAGAGTATCTAGTAATGTATCTTATAGGTTGATTATGTTCATTGGTCTTTGTCTTGTATGATAATGAATTTCGGGACTGGCGTAGCGCTTTGTTGTAAGCGCTTCGTAGCAAGGATTTGGTATATCCTCTAGCTTTAAGTCTATCACGCAGCAAATTAGCCTGAATATTAAACTCCTCAGTGTGTGTACAGTTATGACGTAGCCTCAAGTACTGTGCATAAGGTATGCTACGGACAAGAGAGGCAGGGTGAGCAGTATCAGCATGCAGCAAGGTGTTTCCAGCTGTTTCTTTGCGGAACAATGTTGAAGCCAGTTGACCATTGTTGTCTTTGAGGATAGTCAAATCCAGGAAAGTGATCTTGTGAGGGTCACTAGACACTGTGAATTTGAGGTTAAAGGAGTTCTGATTGAGAGTATCAATGAAGTCCTTGAGTAAGATAGAAGTGCCAGTCCAGATGATGAATATGTCATCGATATATCGAAGCCAGCAAGCCCCATGGCTCATATACTGTGACAATAAATCATCTGAAAAAAGGTAACGTTCCCACCCCCCCAGGTACAGGTTGGCATAGGCAGGTGCGCAACACGTGCCCATAGCCACTCCCTGCACCTGGAGTATGTGGGACTCTTTGAACGTAAAACAGTTACTAGTCAAAATTAATCGCAGTAGATCCAGTATGAACTCACAGAACTCCCAGCGGTGGTGATCCTGCTCTCTAAGGAAGGTCCGAACTATCCCGATGCCCTGCTCGTGAGGGATGCTAGAGTAAAGAGCCTCTACATCTAAAGTCACGAGCAGGGCATCGGGAGGTACGACCATTCCTTTGATGTGTTTGAGAAGATCAAAAGTGTCCTTAGTATAGGACGGTAGTGCCATAATATGTGGCATCAATATGGAATCAACCAAGCAACTAGCATTTTCCGTTAATGAACCAATACCAGATATTATGGGTCTGCCCGGCGGCAATTGTGGATGTTTGTGTATTTTTGGCAACGCGTAAAACGTTGCTAGCCTGGGGTTGTGAATGTTCAGATAATTGTAGAGGTCTTGGTCAATTAGGCCCCTCTGATGGGCAGAGCCAATGATGGAAATAAATTTCATTTTAAATTTGTTGGTATGTGTCACATTGATACGTGTGTACCATTCCCTATTACATAAAATGTCCATGGCCATTTTTTCATAGTTCTTTTTTGTCATTAAGACAATATTCCCTCCCTTAACTGCAGCCTTTATCTCGAGGTCAGGATGATTCTGCAGCCGCATCAATCGCCTGTTTTTGAGGAGGGGAAAGGTTACTAGGTTTTTTGGTCACGGACATTTTCTTGATGTCATTGACTGTGCCCATCAGAAAGGCCCAAATGTTGGGATTGGTCATTAGATCGGGGAACCGCTGTGATTTAAGTTTAAATTGTTTAGGGGAAAAACAGGTGGAGAACATTGGTATTGAGAGGCGATCGGATCAGTATTCTCGTCCACGGAATCATTCTCATCTAATAATAACATTAAGTCCCGGAGTGCCCGGAAATCTTCCATGGTATAATTTTTAACTTGTTCGGATATTTGTTTATCTTGTATTGACCGAAGACGGTCCTTGTCGAACAGGAATTTATATGTGAGATTCCGCGTGAATAAATAGAGATCCTTAATCGCCTCAAATTTGTCAATACCCATTGATGGACAGAAGCTGAGGCCAAATTTCAGAACATCCAATTCTATAGATGAAAAAGTATAAGGTATAAGGTTGATGACATCAAGGTTGGAAGTTACGTCGGAAGTGCAGTGTTCAAGGGCAATTGAAAATTTGGTAGTGGGGTATTAGGTAGAGAGATATGTGCATCTAATGTGCTTTGTCTTGAAAACATTTGACGTTGTGTCATTGGGGGAGGATTGTGAGCATGTAAGGAATAAGAAAGTGTTTGGGCTCCTCTGGAGTGTTTCCACTAGACAAACCGGTTGACTGGTTGGTTAGTATGGTCATCATCTCTATCAGCTGGGCCACTTGAGTCTTTAGGAGCTCAACCTGAGGGTCACCCTCATCAGCATTTATCACCCTGATTCCGGCAGCAGGTTCAGGTTTCTGGCTCCTCTTCTTACTTCTTACTCCTCTTCTTACTGTCCAACATGAATTCCTCCTCCCTGACAATCCGAATCAAGTCTGGATATTTCAGGATACCATCATCCTGCCGGCTTCTCAACAGGAGGATAATGGGGTCTAAAGGTTGAGCCCCTCTCAAAACTTGCGTTGCTCTGAGTTTTATGCTTGAAAAAGAGGCGCGGTCATTGTTCCACCAATGGCTTGCTAGCTTTGAAACATGCCGCATGTGTGTGATGTCATTGCCGGGCGCCATGCTGTGATGCCCTCCAAGCCTCACCAAGCCTCACTCTGAATACACGGCCGTGTTTACTTCCTACTCTACAGAGACAGAGTGCACACTGAAGCCACAGCGTAGCTTGCCATAACCACTGACGCTTGTCCTTCCCCACTACACCTTACCTGGAACCCATATCTTCTTCAGACTGACTTTTTCTGATAGACCAAGATATGCCCAAGCCTGGATCACTGAAGAAAACCATGCTGTGCTCAGCCATCCCACTCCATCCTGCACGGATCTGATGTGGTGCCAGCTCTACAGGACTTGCTGTGACTTGCAGTCCCACTCCATCTGTTCAGCCCAGCAACCGGACCTGAATGCAACTTACCTGTTCTCCATGTGAGTGGATGTTGTTGTTTATTAAATTATTCTTATGATATATACTCAGAGGCGCCCCTTTTCTTGTTTTTTCCCTAGCATACTGGAACCGGCTTTTGGTTTTCTTGGTGGCTGCCCTGACTGATCACCTGCCATATAGTTCTATGTGTGCATATATATGTGTATACACACACCTTCTTACCTCTGCCCTTGGACTATTGGGTACTACTACTTGAGGTACCTGTGCTTTGCGCCTTTTTTACTTGTTTAGTTGCTCTGATCTCATCCACCTTCCGGGGGTCTAACCCCATTTTTCAACAGGATCTGATGTATGATCTTGTCCAGATGCCTCATTTACTCTGACAACTTCTCTCCATCCTTCTGTTAAGAGTGTTCCATTTGGTAGATGAGGTCGGAGACTCTCAGTGCGGCCAAATACATCCTGTAAGATGCTCAAATAGTCTTGGGCAGTACAGTTCTTTTTACTAAGTTTCAAGTTACGAATGGCTTCCAAAGCAGGCAACCATGAAACTCTGTGATCCTCTGCTTCTTATGTGGTTCTGGTATGTCCCACTCATCCAAAGCTTGAGTAGCCTGGTCCAGCCATTCTTCAAAACTGTCTTCCGCTAAAGGTACTGGTTGCCTTCCAGAGAAGTTCCTAAGCTTCCTGTAACCAGCAGTTGAGTATGATTGGGGATCCTTTTGGCACTTTGCAACAAATTTCCCCAGGACAACACAGAGTTCAGGTCCGATAGTGGCCAGAGGTGACTTAGCGGAAACTTCTGGTTTGTTGGAGTCGGCTTGACTGGATGAGGCAGGGCCTCCTTTGGCTGCTTCTGGGTGTATCACCTTTAATTTTCCCTTGCTGGCTAGTTTCACACTGGCGCCCTTGAAGTGTTCAGGCATTTTCTGCTTCCACTCAAACAATGCATAAGTATTCGGAGGCCCCGTGTCTGTCTTTACAGCAATCACCCATGCTTTCTGGTCTGGGGACAGGATCTTTATGGCTTGGATTAACTGTTCTTCGCCCCAGGATTCTGGAATTTCAAGCACTATGCTGGAGTCCGTGCGGGCGCTCTCTTCCTTGCACCATGCCACGGCAGTAACAGGGTCCATTTTGGTGCTGGTAGAGTTTCCGTCTGGGGGGGGGGTTTGTTGCAGAGTCACAGGAATCCCGGACGAGCCTCCACGTGTAGCACTACCCCCGTAGGAGCTGCTGGTTTAAATTTGGGCCTGCACTCTGCTTGTCAACCCCCATAATTTGGCTCAATCCCCTCTGGCACAAATGGACAATAATATGATTGAGGACCCCAATTGACTGTAAGGGACCTCAATGATACACACACAAACAATGAAGGCAATAAAAGGGTTGTTACCTTGGTCTTGTTCACCTGCCACTCAGCTGCAAAGACAGAGTTCCACACAAATTGTAGCTTAACCATTGGTGATATGTTTACTTGGTAAAGGAATGAAATAATGGTTATACAATAGGCATTCAATACATACAGCTAGGGATGAGCTGAACACCCCCCTGTTTGGTTCGCACCAGAACTTTCGAACGGACCGAACGTTCGCGCGAACTTTAGAACCCTATTAAATACAATGGACGCGAACGTTCGAAATCTAAAGTGCTAATTATAACGCCTAATATGCATGTTATTGTCCTAAAAATGGTTTGGGGACCCGGGTCCTGCCCGAGGGGACATGTATCAATGTAAAAAGAATCTTTTAAAACGGTAGTTTTTTCGGGAGCAGTGATTTTAATAATGCATGAAGTGAAAAAAAAAAGTGAAATATTCCTTTAAATATCGTACCTGGGGGGTGTCTAAAGTATGCCTGTGAAGTGGCACGTGTTTCCCGTGTTTAGAACTGTCCCTGCACAAAATGACATTTCTAAAGGAAAAAAAGCCATTTAAAACTGCTTGCGGCTTTAATGTAATGTCTGGTCCCGGCAATATGGATGAAAATCATTGAGAAAAATGGCATGGCTACCCCATCACCCCCCACCCTACCCCAGCCCATTACCAGCCCCTTTGGGTCTTGTATGGATATTAAGGGGAACCCCGCTACAAAATAAAAAAAGGCCCTATATACTCTGAACAGCAGTATAAAGGCGGTGCAAAAAAGACACAGACTGTAGGTTTGTTCTTAAGTACAATCTGTTTGTAATTTGGAACAGGTACATTTTTTAAGTGTAGCTCTAGCCAAAAAATCTATTTTTAAGCTTTATGGAGAATATAGGGAAGGGTTATCACCCCTGTAACATTTGTTTTGCTGTCTGTGCACCTATTCAGAACATTTCACCTCATGTTCCATCCCAATGACAAATGTTTTTGGAAAATTTGTTTTTTTTATTGAAACAAGGATTGGTGATAAAGCATCAGTGGAGAAGAGACACCTTTTTCACATATTAACTCTTACAGGAGAGAATTTGCCTTCCTAGGGGTATATTTCCTCTCACTTCCTGTTGTCTCCTTCCGTTTGCAAGTAGGAGTCATTTGTAAGTTGGATGTTTGAAAGTAGGGGCCTGCCATATATACTCTGCAGAAATTTGCCCCTTAGGTGTTGGTGTTGCCACAACACTGTAAGCCCTCACAGTTACTCTTGGTGGGCGCTGGAACGCCCTGCTGTGAACTATTATATCAGGAATTGTATTTACATGCCACTGTTGAACAGTGGTAGGAAAAATTGGGCCTTTGGTGGTGGTGCTGGTGCCACAACATGTAAGCCCTCACAGTTACTCTTGGTGGGTGCAGGAATGGGCCCTGCTGTGAATCATTAGATCAAGAATTGTAATTGCATGCCCCTGTTGAACAGGGGCTGAAAAATTGGGCCTTTGGTGGTGGAGGTGGTGCTGGTGCCACAACACTGTAAGTCCTCACAGTTACTTTTGGTGGGCGCAGGAATGGGCCCAGCTGTGAAATATTAGATCAAGAATTGTAATTACATGCCCCTGTTGAACAGGGGCTGAAAAATTGGGCCTTAGGCACTGGTGCCACAACACTGCAACCCCTCACAGATACTGTACTTAGAGCGCAGCAATGAGCCCTGTTGCAAAGTATTTCATGAAAAATTGTAATTACTCGCCCCTGTTAAACAAGGGGCTGAAAAATTGGGCCTTAGCCACTGGTGGCGGTGCCCAGAACCAAAAATGTTCTTTCAAGCTATCAGCATGATTATTGAGGAGGAAGAGGATAGTCACTCAGCATAACAGTATAGTCACTCTACATCAGCATAGGCAGTCTTGAGGGGATCTGACATTTTAAAGAAAATTATTCTGTTGCATCAGCATCAGGTGCCTGGTAGCTAGTGGTGATCCAAGAACCGCACATTCCACAAACTCACGGAAGGGGGCATAGTCTACCAACTGAAAAGGCAGCAGTTGAAGTGCTAGCAATTTAGCCAAGCTAGCATTCAACCGCTGGGCATGTGGATGGCTGGGAGCATACTTCTTGCGGCGGTGCAGCAGCTGGGGCAGGGAAATTTGCCTGGTAAAATCAGACGTTGGTGTACCGATAGCAGGTTGCCCGCAAGTACTTGGCTGTGACACACCTAATTCTACACCTTCATTCCTCTCAGTGCAGGTTTCAGAGAGGACTGAAGGTATAGTGGGGTTGGAGATCCCAGCTGATGAGGAGCAAGGAGAGGTCCTTGTTCTTTGGTGTGGGTCTTTTAGGTGTGCTTACCAACGGACTGCATGGCAGGTCGACATATGTCTGGTCAAGCACGTGGTGCCCAAGTGGCTGATGTTTTGGCCACGCGAGATACGCTTTAGACATATGTTGCAAATGGCAATGGTGCGATCTGTTGCACACGTCTGAAAAAAGGCCCACACCAAAGAACTTTTGGAATAACGCGCAGAGACAGCAGCGCCCTGCACATGCGGAGCTCTGCGGTGTGATGCAGTCGGTGTGATGCCCTTAAGCTGGCCCCTGGAGGGCATCCTGCCTCATTGGAGATGTGCCTCCCCTCCTCCTCCTCCTCTCTCCTATCAGGCACCCACATGGAGTCAGTGACCTCATCATCCCCTCCCTCCTCATCACTGGAGCCAATCTGGCAGTATGCTGCAGCTGGGGGAACATGACTGCCAGATAGCTGACCTCACGTTACTACCCCCTCTCTCTGAGCTCACGTTACTGCCTTCCTCCAGCTGGGTTCCATCATCGGAGCCTTCAAAACGCTGGGCATCCTCCTGGAGCATGTACCCAACACTGTGGTCAAACAGTTCGGGGGTCTCCTCAGGAGGACATGGTGGGGCTAGGGAAGGAGTGACTGATGCCATTGAGCCGAGGGAAGAGGTCGCTTTGGCAGCTGCTTTGCCAGACAAAGTACCCTGAGCCTGGGTGAGGGAGGATGAGGAGGAGGAGGACGGCTTGGTCATCCACTCTACCAAGTCTTCGGCATGTTGCGGCTTAACATGGCCAGCTGCCGAAAAGAAGGACAAGCGTTTCCCACGGCCACGTGCTGATGAGAATGCACCGTGTCCACAACCAGCATCATTGTTGCCTCTAGACACAGAGCCTGCTTGCCCTCTTTTATTGCCTCGTGACTGTCTGCCTCTCATTGTTTGCCTTCCAGACATACTAATTGCCTGCTGTGGTGTTAGTATGGGAAAAGCAGCAATTGTTTTCAGTTAGTTTTAGGTGAAAACTGTGCAGAGGACACAGTACACTGAAAATACTTGCAGCTCTCTGCTTGTGGTTTTATTATGAGAACACCACTATAATAGTATTAATCACTAACTGTATCCAGGTGAGCTTTAGGTGAAGGCTATGCAAAGCACACAGTAGTACACTAAGTGAAACACTGACTGTCTGCAGCTAGCACAATCACCGGCCTGCCTGTCACAGTATAGAGAATAACTGTATCCAGGTGAGCTTTAGGTGGATGCTATACAAAGCACACAGTAGTACACTAAGTGAAACACTGACTGTCTGCAGCTAGCACAATCACCGGCCTGCCTGTCACAGTATAGAGAGTAACTGTATCCAGGTGAGCTTTAGGTGGATGCTATGCAAAGCACACAGTAGTACACTAAGTGAAATACTGACTGTCTGCAGCTAGCACAATCACCGGCCTGCCTGTCACAGTATAAAGAATAACTGTATCCGGGTGAGCTTTAGGTGGATGCTATGCAAAGCACACAGTAGTACACTAAGTGAAACACTGACTGTCTGCAGCTAGCACAATCACCTGCCTGCCTGTCACAGTATAGAGACTAACAGGAACGGATCTAGCTAAACTCAATACAGTGTATAAATATATATACAACACCTAGGATGCATATATATCCTCTACACACTGTAACAGCAGCTAACTAACTCGCCTGCCTGCTCTGTGTAACTCTATATAAATGACACTGTCTATCTCTCTGAAACTGCCTCTCTTTCACAAACGCCAACACACTACACAAGGCCGACTTCCAGGCGGCCTTATATAGTGTGGGGCGTGTACTAAACCCCCTGAGCCATAATTGGCCAAAGCCACCCTGGCTTTGGCCAATTACGGCTCTCCGTTTTTTCCTCGCTGTGATTGGCCAAGCATGCGGGTCATAGTGCATGCTTGGCCAATCATCAGCCAGCAATGCACTGCGATGCCGCAGTGAATTATGGGCCATGTCACGCAACACGAATTTGGCGGGAACGGACCATAACGTTCGTTCTTCGGCGAACGATTGAACAGCCGATGTTCGAGTCGAGCGTGTGTTCGACGCGAACATTAAGCTCATCCCTACATACAGCTCCCTGTATAAATCAATGAATGAAATGCCACCGATTCAAAATACCTCTGAAATCCGACCCAAATAACGTAACCTCAGGGCCAGACCTAAGCGAGGGTATGGTGGAGGAATCTCCCAGTGCAGTAATATCAACACTGGGGCACCTCTCCACCAAGTCTCACACAAACGGCAGAAAACACAAGGTGATACAAACAGTTAACACTAATATGCGGAATCACGACTCTTTGACTCCCCCTAGTGGACAATTCAATTGGTGCGTGTCCTATAGCAACCACTTGCAAAGGTAGAAAAGCAGATGATTATCCCTTTAAGAGTCAGGTAATCTTCAGCTAGCCACGTTGGTGCACTTAAAGATTTGTAATCCACAAGATAGGGTGAAGAAAGAAAGTTCTGATTGAGGCACACGGACTAACAGTACAAGGGGTACTAGTTTCCCCAAGGCGTTGAGTTCCTACATGCGGAGATGCAATTGCCAGCAAATACAAATGAAGCTTGTGATAGTCACACTCCTGGCAGTCAGTTAACTAAATTGATGGGCAAGTGCCCGCTCACCAGATGAGGCCTTGTCCTGCTGCTTTTCCTCTCAGTCCGGAACCCTCCTTCAATGGTCCGTCTCGCGGTGTCACGAGGCCCCTGGTCCTTCACCCGGCCGTCCTCTGGATAACGATGGATAAAAGGCTCTGGATGCTGCGAGCTGTAGACCGATCCTCCTCCGGTTGATCAGCGAGACTGTCCTTAGGGATCCCTCTTTGGCTAGGTGATCCGCTCTCGGTCTCCGTAGACCCAGGCTTCTCAGGCCTAGGTACACTCACAGCAGGCCTCAACACAGGCCTCCAGCCGGCTTGAAGATGGCATCCAGAGAGAGCGTGCTATACCACGCGCTTGTCTTAAAAAGGTCCTCCCATCAGGCTTTGCGCGGCGCACCCCCCTCTGGTAGCACAGTGGCCTTGTGGGCAATGTAGTTTCTGTGCTACTTACTGTAATGGAGTCTTTGTCTCTCGATAACTGAACCAAACAGGTTGTAACTGATTAGCATGAAATAAAAACTAAGTGCCGGTTCACACTTGTGCGATGCGATTATGATGGGTTTTTTTTCATTGCGTGTTTGTTAATTACCAGCGCGATTGCAATGCGAATCCAATGCGAATTTAATGCGCTTAGAATGTAAATTAGGCGCAGATGCGATTTCTGCTCAGGCCAATTGAAAACCCCCCAAAAAAATGAGTGTTAACTTCCTGTGCTTTCCCTGTTTTCTCTTGTGGGGAGAGTATTGTCGTTGGAGGAGTGTGGTTTTTGTGAGTAGTCAGTGAGGATTTTGTTTTTTGGTCATTATGTTTCATCATGTGCCGTTGATAATGGCAGCAGTTGTTACTGCTACTGCTGCAGTACTGATGGACAAAGCCCGGAGGAAGAGGAGGAGGAGGACCAAGAAGATATTGGGTCCATCCAATTATTTAAAATAGGGAAGAGAGAGGTCAGTTTAGGATCCTCTACAATCATCTTAGGCAGCATGAGGAGAAGTTCTTCAACTATTCCCAGATGTCAGTAAATAGGTTAGTACCTGTACCCCTCTTCCTTCTCCTCCTCCCTCCTCCTTTCTATCTATCACTGACATGAATCCCACTGACCACCAATCCCAATGACCACCAATGTAAGGGCATACATCCCACTGACCACCAATGCCACTGACCACCAATCCCACTGACCACCAATCCCAATGACCACCAATCCCACTGACCACCAATGTAAGGGCATACATCCCACTGACCACCAATGCCACTGACCACCAATCCCAATGACCACCAATGTAAGGGCATACATCCCACTGACCACCAATGCCACTGACCACCAATCCCAATGACCACCAATCCCACTGACCACCAATGCAAGGGCATACATCCCAATTTTTCTTTATTAAAAGTCTTGCAATCAATAATCATAAAATCACTATATATATAAGATATACATAAATATATACATATTTACATAAATGAAAATAAATATAGCAAATTTGCTCTCAAACAAAGAGTGACTGTACAGCAAAAACAAAACTAATCATGAACATGTCATTATTGGGCATAATCTTACTACAACACTCACACCACTACACCAGACAAACCTGCAAGGTCAAGAAACAAACCCGCACCCATTATGCATGCAGCCCTTCTTCAAAAAGAAGATACTAACCAACAAAAGCTAAGGGAGTGAAAGACACAGAAAAAGAAAAGAACTCCTCACCCAGAGATAGGCAGTTCACCAAAAGCAGGTCTGATATTCCTCCACGCCCTTTTCCAGACCGCCCGAGGCTCCCTGCCCTTCTCAAGACCCCGAATTTTCCCAACCTCACCCAGAATATCGTACACCACCACCTCAACAGAGAGGACTTTCTTCCGCAGGGTAATCTGACACCGTGCATTCCATGTGAAGTAACGGACAACTATACTAACTAGAAAAAGTGTATTGAAATCAAAATCCCAGCAAGTCGGAAATGCCCCGTACACCCACTCCGCATAACTCATGCGATAGAAAAAGGGGATACCTAGAGCCCTCCCCACCCTTTTATATACCTCTATGTTAAAGGGACACTGCAGCAAAAAGTGGTCCATAGACTCCACTTTACCAACACACTCCACTCTAGGACAACCCCGATCATCCACAGGGCGATGCTTCAAGTTCCCTCTCACATAGAGCCTTCCATGGAAAGCGAGCCAGGCTTGATCCCTAAACTTCAAAGGGATTCTTTCTAAATTGATTAAACGCAACCCCTCCCTCATTACAGGGCCTGGGCAATCCCTTAAGGCCAGTGACACACTGAAAGCAGAGCTCAAAATCCTCTTCTCCAGAAGCTTCCTGGGGAGGGACTTGATATCCTCCGCTGTCACCTGCCACTGCCGAAGTATTTTCAGGCACGGGGCAACATAAGCCGGGAGCTTGCCATGTTGGACTCTCAGACTTTTCACTGGCCCGCCTTCTTCCCAGCATCGCAGATAAGGCCTAAAACAAGATTGAAAAATACCCACCCATCCCGGCGGGTTCTCTGCTAGCATGCTACCAAGATTGAACTTTAAAAAGAGCAGATAAAAGAAAACGATTGGGTTGACCATTCCTAAGCCACCCTCCCGCCTAGACAGGTAAGTCACATTGCGTTTGATCAGGTTCAGCCTATTTCCCCATAACAGTTGGAAAAAACAGCTGTACACCCTTGCATAGAGAGATGCCGGCAAGATACAGATGAAGCTGACATATGAAAAGATTGGGACCAGGTACGTTTTGATCAAGTCAACCCTCTCCCTCAAGGAAAGCTTCCATTTCTTCCAGCTTGCTACTTTGGCATTGGCACCCACCGATCTGCTTTCCCAATTTCGATGACCATAGTCACCAGGACCAAATTTGATGCCCAACACTTTAATTTCCTGTTGGGGCTCTGGGAAGGCATCCGGAAGTTCGAAGCTTTCACCCTCCTCACCCATCCAGAAAACTTCACTCTTTTCATGGTTTACTTTAGAACCAGAAGCCTCCGTGTACTGCTCTATCATAGAGACCACCTCCAGCGCCTCCTCCGTCCCAGAGACAATAACAGACACATCATCGGCATAGGCCACGACCTTCAAAGATCCACTCTCTAGCCTTCTTATGAAGGGGTCGATTGCGAATACATATAGCAGGGGGCTCAGAGGACATCCCTGGCGCACACCAGATCCAACCTCAAAAGGCCGTCCAACCCAACCATTAACCAGTGGGAAGCTCTCAGCCCCTCTATATAATGTTTTTAGCCAATCTATAAACCTCCCCTGCAGGCCGTATCTACCAAGTAGCAAATACAGGTACTCATGATTGACTCTATCAAAAGCCTTCGCCTGATCCAATGCCAGCAAGTACTTTCTCCATCCAGCAGCCCTGCATCGCTCCAAAGCCTCCCGGACAGCTAAAACCGCAGAAAAGGTACTTCTACCTTGGACCGAGTAGTGCTGATGACTGGACAACAAATCGCCTGCCACTGACGACAAGCGCCAAAAAAGAATCTTTGCCAAGATCTTTCTATCAACATTGAGAAGACTGATGGGGCGCCAGTTCTCAATCATTGAGGGGTCTTTACCTTTTGACAGAAGAATCACAGCGGATTGCCTCATGGAGGGAGGGAGCGAACCCTCTTCTAGACAGCTGTTATAAACGTCCGCTAAAAAGGGAGCCAGAATGGACTTAAAACACTTGTAGAATTCAGCTGTTAATCCATCTGGCCCAGGCGATTTTTTGGTAGCCAGCTTCTCTATAGCATGAACTACCTCATCTGCTGAAATTGGTTCTGTCAAATCCATCAAAGGCAATTTACCATTTCCCAATCCTGGAGTAGAATCCAGAAAGCTTTTCATCCTGTCCCGACAAAGGTCCTTTCTTCCCAGAAGGTCTGCGTAATATGATCTGAAGATCTCCAGGATCCCTGATCTGGACTTCACCAGGGAACCCATACCATCCCTCACGCCTATGACCGTCTTAACTGCTATGCCTTGCTTACAGTTCTGGTAAGGATCAGGCGAGTGATATTTTCCATAATCCCTCTCCAGAACCAAGGAGGCATGCCGGTCGTATTGACACTTCCTAAGAAGAAGCTTCACCTCAGAGATCTCCCCTGGATCTCCTCCATACGAGACAAGACAATCAAGCTTCCTCCGCAAATGCTGGTAGGCAATGTACATACCAAGCTGCTTCTTCTTACTTATGGCCTTGAAAAGTCCAATTGTCCTTTGTTTCACAAGCTCCCACCACTCTGACTTACTGCTGCAAAAGTCCAGAATAGAAACCTGTGCCTGAAAAAAATCCTCAAAGGATTGTCTTACCTCTACATCTTCCAGGAGAGTCGAATTCAGTTTCCAGGTACCCCTTCCCCTGGGTGGAGTGTTGAGGCATTCAGAGTCACAGACAGCATACAGTGGTCAGAGAACTCCACCGCCCTCAACTCAGGAGCCGAGAAAGCAGAGTTCTCCTTTAAAAAAAAACTATCTATCCTACTCTGACTATTCCCTCTCTGAAATGTGAATCCCGTGCTGCCAGGGCAGTGCTTAATATGCACATCTACCAGGCCTGCTTGTCTCACCATATCTCTAAGAAAAACGCTATCGTAACCCAGCCTGTCTATGGAGCCTCTCCTGTCTTCAGGCCTCATTATGGTGTTAAAGTCACCTCCAAAGACAACCTGCTGGGACGTAAAAAGGAAGGGCTTGATCTCTGTGAGGAGGCATTTCCTGCCCCATTTTGACTGCGGCCCATAGATATTAATCAGGCGCAGGTCCTGCCCCCTAACAGAAACGTCCAAGACCATGCATCTACCCATTTCTACCTCAATTATCCGCCGGCACGTTACCATATCGGTTTTAAAAAGGACCGCAACTCCGCTGCAGGGCTCAGCCGCAAGAGACCAAAAGGAGGGACCGCATCTCCACTCCCTTTTTGCCAGATGGACATCGGCCAAAGTATGGAGCCAGGTATCTTGCAAAAATAAAATCTCGGCATCAAACTCGCTGAGCAAAAATAAGGCAATATCACGAGCTCTTACAGATTTAATGCTGGCGACATTAATGGTCACCACCTTTATCGGAGTGGGAACTGCCATCAGGATGATTGGGGTAGTCGTTTCTTAACCTTTACCACACTCTCATCACCAGAAACAGCTCTCTTCAAACTACGTGACTCCCCCTCATCCATAGATGATAAAGAGAAAGACACATCAGACATCTCATCACCCAACAAAACAGAAAAGGTGTTGCCAAGAGGAACCCCTCCTGGGTCCGACTCTGAGGAAGAAATTACAGCTTTTCTCGTCTTCCTCTTCTTTTTTTTCTTCCTCCTAATCTTCTCCCACCCCTCATCATCCGAATCCCCATCAACAGAGCGTGAGACATGGGGTATGGACACCCTTCCATCAGCCCCACCCCCATCCAGCACACCCACATTCCCCTGACAATGCTTGCGCGTCCGAGGGGCAGGGACTTGAGGCTGAGTGGGAAGATCCGCTAAACCTGCCCCCCCAGCAGCCTCTGCCAGTCTGGAGGATCTACGTACCACAGGAGGGACAGACTCAGGGACCACATTACTAGGGGAAACTGAAACAGATGTAACAGACACAGGAGGGACAGACTCAGGGACCACATCACTAGGAGAGACAGAACCAGAACCAGAAACAACAGATGTCACAGACACAGGAGGGACAACAACAGTTTCAGTGGCCTCATCCTCCTTATCCAGCCTCTGCAGCTCAGCCTCCAATCCCGGCAAGTTATGTAATGCCTCTGGGCATTGACTATAAGGATGACCGAGCTTTTGGCACAAATTGCACCGAATATCGGTGCAGTCCTTAGCCAAATTGCCCAGCTCCTGGCACATTGAACACTTTTTACGGGTGCAGGTAGATGCAAAATGGCCCTTTTCACCACATTTGTTGCAGACTTTAGGCTGACCTTGGTAAAAAATGGTCAGCCTATCCCTCCCCAGAAAGGCTGAACAGGGCAGATGTTGGACTACATTTTCCAGCACCCCTAATTTTAATGACACTGTCCAGGCCCCTGTCCAAATCCGATGCAGATCAAGGACCTTCCGCAGTGGAGAGAGGACCTCACCATATCGGCGTAGCCATACTATTAAATCAGCCTCAGGTATAGATTCATTGCGCACCAGGATCGTGACAGATTTTATCAGAGGCTGCCTGGAAATCACCTTTGGCACCCAACCGTTCCACTGCGGAAGGCCCCCGCACCTCCTAAAACGCTCCCAAAACAAATCCAAACCCTCAGGCTTTACAAAGGACAAATCAAACTCATAACTCCCCACGGGGCAAATCAAAGCAAAAATATCCGAAACTTTAAACCCCATTTCCAGAACCAACTCTGCCACCCTCCCCCTTACTGGTGGGGTCCCCTCCCCCTCCCACTTCAATTGGACCACATTTCTCCTCTGGTACCCACTAACCATCCCACCACCAAACCTCCTCAAATTGTGACCACTAACATTTGCAGCATTCCCCCCAACCTCCTTGGTGCGACTCCCCAAAATTGTCGCATAGCTGCCAGTGCTCGCAGACCTCCCTGCAGAGGATCCAGTTGTGCATTTAGAAATGTCTGACACAACTCTGGCCGATGACAATTGCACACCTGAGGAGTCTTTCCTCTGCTGAGCAGGAGGAGAAATGTCATTTTTACCAATAGCAGCAACATTAACCCCTTCACCACCACCCACTACCACATCCATTGCTTTATTAATGTTATTGCTGTCATTATTTTCTGGCACATTCATAGTTCCTGCCGTGTCCATACTCACTGCTGTACTGGTAGATACTTCACCTCCAGGCAGACTCTTCTCCATCAGGACAGGATTGTCAGCTAAGCAAGATTGTACAGCAACAGGTGATTCATTGCAGGAGACTTCCATGGCTGCTTCCACTTCACATGCTGCACTGTGCTGCTCCCCTCCCCCACCTGCATCAACCAGCCCAAGTGAAGGTGAAACAGGCTCTTTGGAGCTGTCAGCCATCTTGCTTGTGGAACTACAAGTCCCAGCAAAATCCATGTGCGGGGGGCATGATGCAGATCCATCCACATTGCTCTGGTGGGCTGATGACACCTCTGCCAGGGGTTTTCCCTCCATGTCTGCAGAGGATTTCTCCACAGCAGAAACTCCAACAGGCAGCTGTTTGCAGAGCTCCTCACTCTGTTCCTCAGTTGGGACACCATTCACTACAGCTGGAGGGGCAGACATGGTGGAAAGAGGCTGCACAGTGCACTGGGATTTCTCCACCAGTGCTGGCTCTGCCAGTCTGTAACCCCTCTGCTCCTCCACAGGGACTTCTGATGGATCACCAGCAGACCTGTCTGCCCTTAGGGGTGACTCCATCTGCTGGATGAACTTTAGTGTGCCATGTTCACTCTCAACCCCCTGGCTGGTTGCCACTGGTGATTCCCCAGCCTGACATGGGGGGAGAGGTGCAGAGGCAGATGAAGCCGGGTTGTCTGTTACCTGCGGCTGCTGATCCACAGAACTCACTGATGTCTGGCTGGCAAATCTCCTCTCATTTTTTAATTTTTCTGCAAAAGCTCCACTCTTATCTTTTAATTTCTCCAACAATAAAGATTGCTTCTTTACCTTTTCTTCCATCTGCTGTAACTCTGGCTTCATGGCCGAACGATTCTTACTCCAGGCCTGGAAATACTTGGCCCTGAAGTTTTTATGCTCAGCTTTTAAACATTTCAGTTTTTCCTCAGCTCTTCCGATCGCCCGGAAACGATCGATGATCTTCTGTTTGTAGACATCCACATTCTGACCAGGGCCTGGACCCACAGTCAGATCATCCACCTCCTCCTCCTCACTAGGCCCTGTATCATCAGGGGGATCCCTCCCAGGACCTTCCCCAGGATCAGGCATTATTCCTGGGCCAAGCTAGCAGGCAAGGCCCAGGCTTGAAAAAAGGCTGGTTCTCAGAGAGAGCTCTTTGAGTGTGTCCTCCTCCTTCTTCCCACTGACCACCAATGTAAGGGACATTCTTCCCACTGACCACCAATGCCACTGACCACCAATCCCAATGACCACCAATCCCACTTTCCATCTCTTTTCTCCTTTCACTAGTACTCTTGCCTCTTACCATGTGATTTTGTATGGGCTTTAGCTTGTCACTTACATTGGTTTTGTGGTTTTATTTCTTAGTTTTGATTAATTACTTTGGTTGCTTGGTACACGATTGGAGTATCAGAACACCACCTTTCGAAAAAGTGTGGAGCCAGCGGAAAGTTTGCTTGTTACATTAAGTTAAATTTAATCGATATACCGTATTTATCGGCGTATAACACGCACTTTTTTCCCCTTAAAATCAGGGGGAAATCGTGGGTGCGTGTTATACGCCGATACCCACTGATCCCGGCGATCTCCGCTGACTGAGCGGAGCGCAGCGATCGCCGCCGAGATACACATAGCCGAGTGTACTCGGCTTTTCTCGGCTCTGCTCACAGTCACGCCCAGTCCCGCCATTGGACCTGTGATATGTCCATCATAGGGCGGGACTCGGCGTGGCTGTGAGCGGAGCCGAGTATAGCCGAGTACACTCGGCTATGTGTATCTCGGCGGTGGCTCCGCCCGGTCCCTGCGTCTCTGCGTCCCTGCGTTCCCTGCGTTCTCGGCGGCGTTCGCCCCGCTCCGCCCAGTCTCGGCGGCGATCTCGGCGGCGCCAATTTTGAAAACTGGGGCAAGGCTGCACTTAGCAAAGGCTGCACTGGACACTGGGCAAAGCTGCACTGGACACTGGGCAAAGGCTGCACTGGACAAAGCTGCACTGGACACTGGGCAAAGGCTGCACTGGGCAAAGGCTGCACTGGACACTGGGTAAAGCTGCACTGGACACTGGGCAAAGCTACACTGGGCAAAGGCTGCACTGGACACTGGGTAAAGCTGCACTGGGCAAAGGCTGCACTGGACACTGGGCAAAGCTGCACTGGACACTGGGCAAAGGCTGCACTGGGCAAAGGCTGCACTGGACACTGGGTAAAGCTGCACTGGACACTGGGCAAAGCTGCACTGGGCAAAGGCTGCACTGGACACTGGGCAAAGGCTGCACTGGACACTGGGCAAAGGCTGCACTGGACACTGGGGCAAGGCTGCAATGGACACTGCTGACAAGGCTGCAACGGACACTGGTAAGGCTGCATTTAAATGTAAGTTTTTTTTTTTTCCTTAAACTTCCCTCCTAAAAGTTTTTTTCCCTAAAATTCCCTCCTAAACTTGGGGTGCGTGTTATACGCCGGTGCGTGTTATACGCCGATAAATACGGTACTTTGTGAATTTTATGCTATGCACCATAGTAAGCTATAGGAATGCAAAGAATGCAGACAGAAATCACAACAAAATTGTCTTCCAAAATAAGTATTTTTTTTTTTTTTCAAAAACTTGTAATCAGTTTGCTTTGCACCAACCATTGGAGAAACTTTCAAATTTCTTCTTACATATCAAGAACAACATAAAGAGGAGACAACACTCTCCTTCCCTTTTTTTTTTTTTTACTTTTTAAACACACTATGCACTTTTTCCCCCTTTTCCATCACCTTCTAACTTCCTCTGCCTCTCCAACTTCCTCTGCCTCTCCAACTTCCTCTGCCTCTCCAACTTCTTCTGCCTCTCCAACTTCCTCTGACTCTCCAACTTCCTCTGCCTCTCCAACTTCCTCTGCCTCTCTACCGCTGGTCTGCGAGTGCACGCTGGTCTGCGAGTGAACGCGGGTTCCGTTGGTCTGCGAGTGCACGCTGGTCTGCGAGTGCACGCGGGTCCGTTGGTCTGCGAGTGCACGCTGGTCTGCGAGTGCACGCGGGTCCATTGGTCTGCGGGTGCACGCTGGTCCGCAAGTGCACGCGGGTCCGTTGGTCTGCGAGTGCACGCTGGTCTGCGAGTGCACGCGGGTCCATTGGTCTGCGAGTGCACGCTGGTCTGCGAGTGCACGCGGGTCCGTTGGTCTGCGAGTGCACGCTGGTCTGCGGGTGCACGCGGGTCCGTTGGTTTGCGGGTGCACGCTGGTCTGCGGGTGCACGCGGGTCCGTTGGTCTGCGGGTGCACGTAGGACTGCGTGGTACCTGTGTATTGTCTTGTTGAGTACCTGTGTATTGTCTTGTTGAGTACCTGTGTATTGTCTTGTTGAGTAGCTGTGTATTGTCTTGTTGAATAGTTGGGTCAGGAAGCTAGTGTTAGGTAATTTGGACAGGGTATAATTTCGAATACTCATTAAATTAATAGGTACGATGCCCAGCGGGTGTGGCGAGGCGACTCGGTGTACATCTTGCAGCATGTATGCGTTCCTTGATCATCTGATCGAGGGCGATTACTGCTGTGCAAAATGTAAGCACATTGTTTCCCTGGAAGCCCAGGTTCTTAATCTAGGGAAGCAACTGTCAGCACTGGGAAGTCCCTCCACACTAAAGGAGAGCTGGATACGTACCCGGCAGGTGATGGCAGGGGCCAGCTCAGAGGTGGGTGGAGACAAAGAGGTGCAGGCACTAGAAAATAGTAGATGGGTGACAGTCAGGAAGGGTAGAGGGCGAAGTGCCAGGGAGGCCGATCCAGGGCTGGAGCATCCCATTAAGTATGCTCCATTGAGTGACATTGGTGAAACCAGTCAGGGACCAGCACTGCTGGAGCTGAGGGACTCTCCTAGCTGCCAGGGGAAGAACTCCTCCAGTGAGAGTGGGGGGGAAGCGAAGGGAAAGGAAAGACAGATTCTGGTGGTAGGGGACTCAATTCTTAGAAGGACAGAGAGGGCAATCTGTAACAAAGACCTGAAGCGCCGAACTGTATGTTGTCTACCGGGCGCTCGGGTTCGGCACATCACGGATCTGGTGGACAGATTACTGGGAGGGGCTGGGGAAGACCCAGCTGTCATGGTGCACGTTGCCACCAATGACAAACTCAGAGGCAGATGGAGTGTCCTAAAGAACGATTTTAGGGACTTGGGAGCTAAATTGAGGAAAAGGACCTCCAAGGTAGTATTCTCGGGAATACTACCGGTACATCGAGCCACACCAGAAAGGCAGAGGGAGATTAGGGAAGTGAACAAGTGGCTGAAGAGCTGGTGTAGTAAGGAGGGGTTTGGGTTCCTGGAGGACTGGGCCGACTTCTCAGTCGATAACCAGTACTATAGAAGGGACGGACTGCACCTAAATGAGGAGGGTGCAGATCAGCTGGGAATAAGGATGGCCAAAAAGTTAAAGGGGTTTTTAAACTAGGCGACGGGGGGAGGGTCCAGAGATAGTGAGAGTCAGCGGGGAACATATTCTAGAGGGTAGTATTAGGGGCATTAGTGGTAGGGTAACCAAAGCACATAAACCCAAGGTGAGTATAGTAGCAAGTCCTAGTTGCAATCTGGGAACACCCAAGAGGATAGTATGTGACCGGTCAAAATATATTAATGCATTAAAGTGTCTGTTCACCAACGCCAGAAGTCTGCCAAGCAAAATAGGTGAGTTGGAAGCTCTGGTGCATGAGGAGAGCTATGATGTAATTGGTATTGCTGAAACTTGGCTTCATTCCTCACATGACTGGGCTATTAATATTCCTAGCTATGCACTCTTTCGGAAAGACAGGGTAAAAAGGAAGGGTGGAGGGGTCTGTCTCTATGTGAGAAGTGATCTCAAAGCGAGTGTGAAAGAGGACCTGGTGGATGGAGAGTGTGATGAGTCTGAAGCATTATGGGTGGAACTGCATACAGATGTGCGTAGTTCAAAGCTAATCATTGGAGTTTGTTATAGACCACCCAATGTTAATGAGGAGTTAGAGACTCAGCTCCTTGCACAGATGGAAAGGGCTGCAAGGGCTGGGACGGTGATAATAATGGGGGATTTTAACTACCCAGAAATTGACTGGAGTAATGGAACTGCTGGGACAGTTAAAGGGCAAAAATTTATAAACCTATTGCAGGACAATTTTATGGTCCAGTTTATTGAGGCCACAACTAGGAATGATGCTCTGTTGGACCTGGTAATCTCAAACCATGCAGAGCGTATTACTAATGTTCAGATAAAGGAACACCTGGGTAGCAGTGACCATAACATGATTTCATTTGATGTTAGTTGTAAGCAAAAATCACATACAGGAAAGATAAAAACACTTAATTTCATGAGAGCAAATTTTCCAAGGATGAGCGCTGCTCTCCAGGACTTAGACTGGGAAGGAATATTGGCATCAATGGGCACAGAACAGAAATGGGAATTCTTCAAAAAGACTGTTTGTGAACTCACTGCAAAGTATATTCCCATGGGCAATAAGTTTAAAAGGCTAAAAATAAAACCTATGTGGCTCACTGCCAAAGTGCAAAAATTCAAAATGAACGACAGATTGCAAAAGATAGTAGGACAAACCCCAAAAAATTCTTCAAATATATTAATAGTAAAAAGGTCAAGTCTGAGCATGTAGGCCCTTTACAAAATAATCTAGAGTGGGTGACTGGGGACAAAGAGAAGGCTAATTTATTAAATACTTTCTTCAGTTCTGTGTATACAAAGGAGCATGGGGGAGCTCATGTCCAAAATGGGGGTGGTAGTGACACAGCCCCAAATCCACAATGGCTCAAAAGTGATATGGTCCAGAAATATTTAGATGGAATAAAGGTGGATAAAGCACCTGGACCAGATGGCATACACCCACGGATCCTAAAAGAATTGAGCTCTGTAATTTCAAAGCCATTGTATTTAATTTTTAGGGACTCATTAATGACAGGAATAGTACCACTGGATTGGCGCAGGGCCAATGTGGTGCCTATATTTAAAAAGGGAATTAAGTCTTTACCAAGTAACTATAGACCTGTTAGTTTAACTTCTATAGTTGGGAAAATACTGGAGAGATTAATAAAAGACCACATGGATGAGTTCTTGCTGGAAAAAAACTATTTAACCACTTCCCGCCCAGTCAATAGCGAATTGACGTCCGGGAAGTGGTTGCAATATCGATACTGGACGTCATATGACGTCCTGCAGGATATTGCCTTGCGCGCGCCCGCGGGGGCGCGCAGCGCGGTGATCGGGGACGGCATGTGTCCCTCGGACACAGCGCTTCCCCGATCACGGTAAACAGCCAATTTCATTGGCTGTTTATCATGTGATCGGCTGTGTCAAAGTCACAGCCGATCACCTGTCAAAACAAACTCGGCGGCGCGCTCCGTGCGTGCCGCCACAGGCTTGCAGAGCGGGGATCGGGGAAGGCGAGTGTCCCTTGGACACAGCGCGTCCCCGATCAGAGTAAACAGCCAATGAATTGGCTGTTTACCACGTGACCGGCTGTGTCCAATCACAGCCGGTCACAAATGTAAACAAACTCCACAGGAGTTACTACCTGATCCCTGCTCTCTCCTCACACACCGATCTGTGAGGAGAGAGAAGAGATCAGTAAGTTAGCTCAGTGTAGTTTGTCTACATAAGTTTACAGTGCACAACACGCCGCCCCCCCAATAAAGAGGACCTGTCACACAGCCCAGCACATCAATCAGCCCAGCCAATCAGCCCATCTGTCAATCAGCCCATCTGTCAATCAATCAGCCCATCTGTCAATCAATCAGCCCATCTGTCAATCAATCACCCCACCTGTCAATCAATCACCCCATCTGTCAATCAATCAACCCATCTGTCAATCAATCAATCAGCCCATCTGTCAATCAATTAGCCCATCTGTCAATCATCTGTCACAGGCCCACCTCCATCGGTACCGCCATTGGCACCGCCACACAGGCTACCAGTACCGCCATCGGTACCAGTACCACCACCAGTACCGCCACCAGGCCCAGCATCTATACTGCCACACAGGCCCACTACCAGTATCACCACTAGTGCCGCCATCGGTACCACCACCAGTACCACCACCCGTACCACCGTCGGTAGTGCCATCACCACCTGTACCACCACCTGTACCACCACCTGTACCGCCGTCGGTACCATCACCACCCGTACCACCACCACCTGTACCGCCATCGGTACCACCACCACCTGTACCGCCATCGGTACCACCACCACCCATACCGCCATCGCTACCACCACCACCCGTACCGCCACCTGTACCGCCATCGGTACCCGCCGCCACCACCACCACCCGTACCGCCATCGGTACCACCACCACCTGTACCGCCATTGGTACCACCACCACCCATACCGCCATCGGTACCACCACACAGGCCCACCACTAATACCTCCATCGGTACTACCACACAGACCGCCACCACTACCACCAGCAGTACCATTACACAGGCCCACCAATAAGCACTGCCATAATGTCCCAAAGGGTTTACACACCTGAGGAGGCATATGCCATTCTTGCCATGTCGGATGATGAGAGCAGCGGGGAGCTCCCATTATCCGATTCTGGTTCGGAATACGAGCCAGTGGAGGATAGTGGCTCAGATTCCGAGTCCCCGGAGGAAACCGTCCCTCCCAAAAGAATGCGATCGGCACCAAGATCAGCACCAAGATCAGCACCAAGATCAGCAGAACTGCCCACCACCAGCAGCGCCATACCCCAGGAAGAGGAGCCCAGTACAAGCAATGGAAATGCACGCCCAACCCGAATAATCCAGCCCCAATCCTACCTTCCCGATGCCCTGGCAAACCCCTTATGGTTGCCTGCCAACTCAGGATCCGCTATCATCCCCCCTTTCACCGCACAGCCAGGTGTGCAGCCCAACACTACAAATTTTTCTAAATTTGATTATTTTTGTTTATTTTTCCCACAAGATTTGCTGCAGAATATAGTGGATCAAACGAATCTGTATGCATCCCAATTTATTGCTGCCAACCCCGATTCTTCCTACGCCCGCATGTTCCAGTGGCGGCGTCTAACATTGGAGGAATTTAAATTATTTTTGGGCCTTATGTTCAATATGGGGCTTACAAAAAAGAACGAAGTCCATTCATATTGGTCCAAACGCCCCATCCAACACATGCCCATATATTCCGCTGTCATGTCCAGGAAAAGATACGACATGATTATGCGCTTTCTCCACTTCAATGACAATTCACAGTGCCCTCCCCGAGATCATCCCAACTACGACAAATTGTACAAGATACGCCCCCTAATCAATGCCTTTTCCCAGCGATTTGAAGAAGTTTTCATCCCAGACCAAAAAATTTGTGTGGACGAGTCCCTCGTACATTTCACCGGCCGACTGCAGTTCAAGCAGTACATACCAAGCAAGAGAGCCAGGTATGGGTTAAAATTAAATAAATTATGTGATCGAGCCACTGGATACGTCTGCAAATTCAGGATCTACGAAGGCAAAGACTCCCAGCTCCAGCCCCGTGATTGCCCCACATATATTGGAACCAGTGGGAAAATTGTCTGGGAGTTGGCATACCCCCTGTTCGGAAAAGGTTACCATTTATATGTTGATAATTATTATACCAGCCTGCCCCTTTTTCGCCACCTTTACAGTAAACAAACCCCGGCCTGCGGTACCTTAAAAAAAAAACGGAAGGGATTCCCACAAAATTTATTGACAAAAAAATTGCGACCTGGAGAATCGGCATCCATGAGGAACGAGGAGGTGTTGGCCATGAAGTGGAGGGACAAGAAAGATGTCCACATCCTCTCTACGATCCACAATGACACCATGGTGGAGATCCCAAGAAGACGCGGCTCCATTGTAAAGCCTGAATGTGTCCACGACTACAATTTGTACATGGGGGGGGTGGATTTAAACGACCAGATGCTACAGCCCTACTTATCAACCAGAAAGTCCCATTATTGGGACAAAAAAGTTGCGTTTCACCTGTTTCACATGGCCCTTTTTAATTTGTTTGTCTGCTACCAAAAAGCAACTCAAAATCACCGACTCCACTACCTCCAATATATCGAAGATATCATCGATAGGATAGGATAGGACACCTCTGCCTGCTACCTGGACCTGTGCTTTGGCTGTGCTCTGGCTGTGCTTACAGTATCTCTGCCTGTGCGAACTATGGACAGTATTCCTGCCTGCTGAGCTGCCTGGATGATTGCTTTTGCTGTCGCTGACCTCATCCCTGCCTGCTGCCTGGACCGATGCTCTCCTCTGTGGACCACTGCACTTCTAAAACCACAGGTAATCTTTTGTTATTTGGTATGTACCTGCTATGTGTTAGATATATGAAGGGCCTTCAAAAATGTGATCGGTAGTCAGAAAATGATATGTGCAATTAATGCTGCTAGAATGCCTGGAGGTGCTACTTGGATGTTGGGCCTCTGTATGTGGCCAGGCTGTGTAAAAGTCTCAAACATGTGGTATCGCCATACTCAGGAGGAGTAGCAGAATGCATTTTGGGGTGTAATTTTTGCTATGTACATATTATGTGTTAGAAATATCTTATAAATTGACAACTTTGTGTAAAAAAAATGCATTTTAATTTTTTCTCCACATTTTCCAAAACCTTCTGGAAAAAAATGAACCGTTCAAAAGACTCATAATGCCTCATAGATTATACGTTGGGGTGTGTGCTTTCAAAAACGGGGTCATTTTGTGGAAAATTCTATTGTCCTGGTGCTCCAGGGCCTTCAACATTGTAATAGGTGGTTGAGAAAGGATATGTGCGATTTATGCTTGTAGAACGCCTGAAAGTGCTACTTCAATGTTGGGCCTCTGTATATGGCCAGGCTGTGTAAAAGTCTCACACATGTGGTATCGCTATACTCAGGAGGAGTAGAAGAATGCATTTTGGGGTGTTATTTTTGCTATGTATATGCTATGCGTTAGAAATATCTTATAAATGGACAACTTTGTGTAAAAAAAATGCATTTTCATTTTTTCTCCACATTTTCCAAAACCTTCTGGAAAAAAATGAACCGTTCAAAAGACTCATAATGCTTCATAGATTATACGTTGGGGTGTGTGCTTTCCAAAATTGGGTCATTTTGTGGAAAATTCTATTGTCCTGGTGCTCCAGGGCCTTCAAAATTGTAATAGGTGGTTGAAAAAGGATATGTGCGATTTATGCTTGTAGAACGCCTGAAAGTGCTACTTCAATGTTGGGCCTCTGTATATGGCCAGGCTGTGTAAAAGTCTCACACATGTGGTATCGCTATACTCAGGAGGAGTAGCAGAATGCATTTTGGGGTGTCATTTTTGCTATGTATATGCTATGCGTTAGAAATATCTTATAAATGGACAACTTTGTGTAAAAAAAATGCATTTTCATTTTTTCTCCACATTTTCCAAAACCTTCTGGAAAAAATGAACCGTTCAAAAGACTCATAATGCTTCATAGATTATACGTTGGGGTGTGTGCTTTCCAAAATGGGGTCATTTTGTGGAAAATTCCATTGTCCTGGTGCTCCAGGGCCTTCAAAAGTGTAATAGGTGGTTGAGAAAGGATATGTGCGATTTATGCTTGTAGAACGCCTGAAAGTGCTACTTCAATGTTGGGCCTCTGTATATGGCCAGGCTGTGTAAAAGTCTCTCACACATGTGGTATCGCTACACTCAGGAGGAGTAGCAGAATGTATTTTGGGGTGTAGTTGCAATTATGCATATGCTGTGTGAGAGAAAAAAACTGTTAATATGACCAGTTTGTGTAAAAAAAAAAAAATTAAATTTTCCCAAGAATTGTGGGAAAAAAATACAACTTCAAAAAACTCACCACACCTCTTAGTAAATACCTTGGACTATCTACTTTCCAAAAAGGGGTAATTTTGGGGTATTTGTACTTTCCTCGCTTGTTAGTGTCTCAAGAAATGAGATATCCCTTCAGTACATCAGGCGTGGTCAGATGTGATAAATTTTCAGTGATTGCCACCATAGTTTGTAGACTCTATAACTTTCACAAAGACCAAATAATATACACTAATTTGGGTTCATTTTACCAAAGATATGTAGCAGTATACATTTTGGCACAAATTTATGAAGAAAAATTACTTATTTGCAAAATTTTACAATAGAAACTAAAAAAAAGTGGTTTTTTTTAAAAAAAAATTGCTGTTTTTTTGCTTATATCGCAAAAAATAAAAAACCCAGTGGCGATTAAATACCACCAAAAGAAAGCTCTATTTGTGAGAAGAAAATGATAAAAATTTTGTTTGGATACAGTGTAGCATGACTAAGTAATTGTCATTCAAAGTGTGAGAGTACTGAAAGCTGAAAATTGGTCTGGGCGGGAAGGTGCATAAGTGCATGGTATTGAAGTGGTTAAGCAACAGACAGCATGGATTCATGAAAGACAGAAGTTGTCAAACAAACCTGATTTCTTTTTATGAAGAGGTAAGTAAGACCTTGGACAAAGGGGTGGCTGTGGACGTGGTATACTTGGATTTTGCAAAAGCGTTCGATACAGTTCCCCACACACGGCTCATGTGTAAGGTAAAGTCTACAGGATTGGAAATATCAGTTTGTAAATGGATAGAAAACTGGCTAAAAGACAGAATTCAGAGAGTAGTGGTTAATGATTCTTACTCTGAATGGTCCAAGGTTATCAGTGGTGTACCCCAAGGTTCAGTGCTGGGACCCTTACTTTTTAATATGTTTATAAATGATATTGGGTCTGAGATCAAAAGTAACATTTCTGTCTTTGCAGATGACACCAAGCTATGCAGTGGAATAACGTCCTTACAGGATGTTGCCAATTTACAAGCCGACCTCAATGCTCTGTCTATCTGGGCGACTATGTGGCAGATGAGGTTTAATGTTGATAAATGTAAAGTTATGCACTTGGGGGCTAAGAATATGAATGCATCATACATACTAGGGGGAGTACAACTGGGGGGATCCGTAGTGGAGAAGGATCTGGGGGTTTTGGTAGATCATAAGCTCAATAATGGCATGCAATGCCAAGCTGGGGTTTCCAAAGCGAGCAAAGTCCTTTCTTGTATTAAGAGAGGTATGGTCTCCAGAGAGAGAGATATCATTTTGCCCCTGTTCAAATCATTAGTAAGACCTCATCTGGAATATGCAGTTCAGTTTTGGGCCCCAGTTCTCAAAAAGGATATTGGGGAACTGGAGAAAGTGCAGAGAAGGGCAACCAAACTGATAAGAGGCATGGAGGAGCTCAGCTATGAGGAGAGATTAGAGGAACTGAATTTATTCTCTCTTGAGAAGAGGAGATTAAGGGGGGATATGATCAACATGTACAAATATATAAGGGGTCCATATAGTGAACTTGGTGTTCAGTTATTCACTTTACGATCAACACAAAGGACAAGGGGGCACTCTTTGCGTCTAGAGGAAAAGAGATTTCACCTCCAAATACGGAAAGGTTTTTTCACAGTAAGAGCTGTGAAAATGTGGAATAGACTCCCTGCAGAGGTGGTTCTGGCCAGCTTAGTAGATTGCTTTAAGAAGGGCCTGGATTCTTTCTTAAATGTACAGAATATAACTGGGTACTAACATTTATAGGTAAAGTTGATCCGGGGAATATCCGATTGCCTCTCGGGGGATCAGGAAGGAATTTTTTCCCCTGCTGTAGCAAATTGGATCATGCTCTTCTGGGTTTTTTTTGCCTTCCTCTGGATCAACTGTGGGTATAGAATTGGGTATATGGGATTGTACGATATATTATTATTATTTTTATTTTATTTTTATTTTTTTTTATGGTTGAACTGGATGGACTTGTGTCTTTTTTCAACCTGACTAACTATGTAACTATGTAACTATGTAACCTTCTTCTGCCTCTCCAACTTCCTCTGACTTTGTAACTTCCTCTGCCTTTCTAACTTCCTCTGACTCTCCAACTTCCTCAGACTTTCTAACTTCCTCTGACTCAAACTTCCTCTGACTCAAACTTCCTCTGACTCAAACTTCCTCTGACTCAAACTTCCTCTGACTCAAACTTCCTCTGACTCAAACTTCCTCTGACTCAAACTTCCTCTGACTCAAACTTCCTCTGACTCAAACTTCCTCTGACTCTATAACTTGCTCTCACTGTCTAGCTTTAACTTAAAGTAACTTTAATTCTAACTTACAAAACTTTACTAACTAAAACTCTATCTCCCCACCTCATCCTCCCTGTCATCTCCAACTCTCTCATCCTCCCTTCCTCGCATCTTCATCTCCACTTTCCCCACTAAAATTTTTTCTCTCCATCTCTTTTTCCCTGAGATATTCAAAATAGGATATATAATTTAACAAAAAACATAACGTCTACTAAGAAAGTATTGAATTTCAACATGAAGTTGGTAGCGAAATTAGCAGGTAGTCCTCTACAAATTCAAAAAACTTGGTGAACTATGTTCACCAGGCTTGGTTAAATCATGCTGTTGCAGTGTTGAAGAGCTCGGTGGTGTTAGCAAGGCTTCATCTTGTGTTGAGGGATATTTCCTCAATGGCACAGGTGGGGATATCTCGGTATCCGGTGGTACACTTGGGGGCCCATATTGTCTATAGGGCATATGCATATTAGAGGCAACTTCAATCGACTGATTGTGATATGGATAATGATTTTGAATTATCGGTTTGTGCTGTTCCATTGGTCTTGCTACAGGTGGAAATTGCTTTGCCACGGACTGTATTTGCTCGTAGAGCTGTTGTGGTCTGTTTTGTGATGGCACATGATAAGATGTTGACTCAAGTAGTCTCATATCCATTGGTCTAGTAATATCCGTGGTTGTACTTGGGGGTGAAATTACTGAGGCAACTGGTGAAGGAATGGGATATGGGATTCGTGATCTGGGGGTCTCATAGATGCTAGTGGGTTCCTCAAAACTAGAGGGATAAGGGTTTGGTGCAGTGTTAGAAGCAGTAGAAATGGGACTAAATATTTGGGTACTAGGACTCTGGTGCGTTGGCACAGAAACATGGCGCGGCACAGTAAATGAATGAATGCAATGTTCCACTGCAATCCTCATATTAAAGTAATGGTCTGGCAAGACCTCTTTCAGAAGAGGCACCAAACTAATGGCAAACATTGTATGAGGGCATCACTGGGCATCGATTTGTTCAGTGATCCCTGACACAATGTGTAGTAATTTCTTGGTCTGGTCTTGGTCTTCAACCTGTTTCTGCTGCCCTGCTGCTTTGCTTTGTGCGGCAAGTGGATGCCTGTCTTTGCCTTCTGCTGGAAGGTGTCGAAACGTCTGTATCCTCGTTATCCAGCTCCTGAGAAGAGGACTCGTGAACCTCGATCACCTCACCCTGGAGCTCCATAGATGAATCCTCATGATTTGAGCAAGCAAATGATACTCCTTCATCAGCATCAACAGTAGCAGCATGCTCCTCCCCTCCTCCTTCTCTTCCTCCTCCTCCTCCCAACTTGCTTCCGTGCTGCAATACAAAAATTAGAACTTTATTATTAAAAAAAAAAAAAAAGATGATAGGGGGAGAAGTAAAGGTTAGGGATAGGACAGGGTAATTAGATAGAGATGGTAGAGTGGCCGATTCATGTATGATAACTTACTTCCTCAATTCTAGAACAGGCTTCAAAAAATCCATGTATCTGGCAGAGGGGTAGGGACACTTTGGGGGGGCACCAGACCCACTCCTTGCTTCACGTTCCAGTCTCTGGTGTCTCTGAAGCGTGTCTTTGAGGCTCCACCACCTAGTGTGTATAAGTCCTTCTGTAAAAAAAATAACCTAACTAATTAATTTTCTATCTTTTACAGGTACCTAGCAACGGGAAATTAATTTGCCAGCTTGCAATACGAGTTCAAACTGGGAAAATCTACGGTCAGCACAATTGTACGGGACACCTGTATGGCCATCTGGGAGGTCTTAAGATATGTGGTCATGAGAAAACCAAACAAAGACGAATGGAACTCCAAAGCTCAGTTGTTTTGGGATCGCTGCAACTTCCCTAACTGTGTGGGGGCCATAGACGGCAAGCACATCAGAATTGTTAGGCTAGTCGGTAGTGGGGCAAAATTTTTTAATTATAAAAAATATTTTTCTTTCGTGCTTCTGGCAGTGGCTGATGCAAACTACTCGTTCACATACATAGACATTGGTTCTTATGGGAGTAGTTCTGACTCCAGCATTTTTTCCCACTTTAGTTTTGGAAGAATGATTCGGGAGAACACACTGGACCTCCCAAACGTACGACCACTCCCTGGAACATCTGAACCCTTTCTCCCTTTAATATTTGTCGGTGATGAGGCTTTCACTCTTTCAGAAAAAATGCTAAGGCCATATGCTAACCGGTAACGGTCTGTGGAGAAAAGGGTCTTTAATTATCGGCTAACAAGAGCACGAAGAGTTGTGGAGTGTACTTTCGGAATCATGGCAAACAAATGGCAATTTCTGCACACCCCAATTACTCTAAACATGGAAAACGCCATAATTGCCGTAAAATCTGCCTGTGCACTCCATAATTTTGTCCGGGGAAGAGATGGATACCTTTTCGAGGACTCTTTGTTGGATGAGATGGAAGGCGCAGATTGGACACATACAAGGGGCAATTATAGAGGGGCCAGCGTCCGTGAGAAGTTTACTGACTTCTTTATGAGTCCTGCCGGTCAAGTATCATGGCAGCTTGATGCCATTGCATAAAGATCAATAACTTTTTTACCAGTCAATGCTGCATTGTCTAATATCTTTAACTTTTTTCAATAAATGTGATAATGTTTTATTGTTCAACAGTGTGTCCATGTATTTTTTGTGCTTTGTGTCAACATACTGAGCATGCAATATCATCCCACAACATTACATTGGTGGTCAGTGGGATGCATGCCCTTACATTGGTGGTCAGTGGGATTGGTGGTCAGTGGGATACATGTCCTTACATTGGTGGTCAGTGGGATGCATGCCCTTACATTGGTGGTCAGTGGGATACATGTCCTTACATTGGTGGTCAGTGGGATTGGTGGTCAGTGGGATGCATGTCCTTACATTGGTGGTCAGTGGGATTGGTGGTCAGTGGGATGCATGCCCTTACATTGGTGGTCAGTGGGATACATGTCCTTACATTGGTGGTCAGTGGGATTGGTGGTCATTGGGATTGGTGGTCACCTTACATTGGTGGTCAGTGGGATAAATGTCCTTACATTGGTGGTCACTGGGATTGGTGGTCAGTGGGATGCATGCCCTTACATTGGTGGTCAGTGGGATATATGATCTTTACATTGGTGGTCAGTGGGATTGGTGGTCATTGGGATTGGTGGTCACCTTACATTGGTGGTCAGTGGGATTGGTGGTCATTGGGATTGGTGGTCACCTTACATTGGTGGTCAGTGGGATAAATGTCCTTACATTGGTGGTCAGTGGGATTGGTGGTCAGTGAGATGCATGCCCTTATATTGGTGGTCAGTGGAATACATGTCCTTACATTGGTGGTCAGTGGGATTGGTGGTCATTGGGATTGGTGGTCACCTTACTGTAGCGGTCTCACCCGCTCTCTCCCTTCTTCTCGGCTGGTTTACTCATCTAGGGGGACCAGGGGGAGAGGTGAGGTGCTGCCACCAGCTCGCCCCTCTTATGTGTTTAGAGGGTTTAGCTAAGATCTTTACCTTCGGGTCTGTGTCCCTGTCCAGAGATTCCACTTCAAATATGACTGATAGATAGGTGAATGTAGAACACTTTGCTCCCAGAAAAGTAAGCCCACACCAGGTGACAGTACAACATCTATATTTATTTCCGCAGAGATAAATATGCCTCTTTGCAAGCAGACAGGTTGTTACAAACACAAACTTGGTGGGGTGAGGGTTCAGGCACAATCCTTTCGGATCAGAGAAGCTGTCAGGAGTTCACAACAGCTTTTGGCGCACGGTCGCTGCCACCGACCGTGAGGTTGGTCCCTGCCACAGACGGGTGAACGATGAGGTCTCTGCCACAGACCTTAGAATAGGCCTCTGCCACCGACCTGATGTAGCTGGGTCTCTGCAAAGACCATAGAACATGAACTACCTTCTAATGGCGACCCCTGTTAGGGAGATGATCCATCCCGGACGGTCCCCAGAGGCCTGCACTGTCACCAGTCAATGCTGCACTGGGTCTTCAGGCCAGGTCACCTCCCTGGTTCTCCTCGCCCGAGACTCGGGTCCCCTCACTCAGTGGGCCCCCTAGGTATCTTCTCCCATGTGGGACCCAGTCGAAGGTACTGGGCCCCAGGCCTCGGATAGTACCTCACCCCAGGCCTAAGGTGCCTGGGATGGAACTCGAACTCCCTCGCACCCAGGCCGAGGGCACCTGGGCGCGGATGAACAGAATAGCAGCCCCCAGGCCGAAGGTGCCTGGGGCTCGGACCTCGTGCGAAAGATGTCCACCCCCTTTATACCCTCTCCCAGCAGGCACAGTGGGTTCCCCGCCCCACCGTACTACTGTCGCGAGAGGACACAAAGGGCACGGCCCTACAATGATGGTTCAACCCAAGGCGACAGCACAACCCAGGGGCCGTAGGGAACTGAACACCATTATATCCTCCCCAAATCAAATTGGCCATAGATCCCTAACAATTAGTGTATCTGGGCCATGCTACCACCCAGATACTCCCCTAAATGTTAACCCCCGCTACACACACCCCCCGGCAGATAGACACTGGTCCCCAGTGTCTGGAACAAGCCATGCTCCAAAAGGGAGCCAACATAGACCCGATCCAGAGACTAGCTTCTCAAAAACACCATCAAAAATAATTTGAAAAAAAACTTGGGAGTTGTGCCTGAACCCAACAGGGAAAAGGAAAAGGTGAACATGAGGGAAACACTCATTGTAATTGCACATCACATTACACACAAATGACATTTTCCCCCTTCCACATCACTAACTAAGACCCGCCCATTCTCAGCAGTCTTGACCGATGTTCTCCTGCAGAGGGAAGAGAAAAAAAAAAGAAACAACAAACAATTCCTGACACATGTGTGAGTGTTGGAGTGAAACAGATCTCTCAGAAAAGAAACCTCTTTCCTTCCAAGAAGTGTGCAATGCAATGTGATGAATGGTGCACAACACTGCCACCTGGTGACAGCGCTGCGGTAAAAGCACTTGTGAAATCCAGGTTCTTCTCTGTACTGTGGCCCTGACTATACCCCAAAGTCCTGATTATCTTTGCAGTGGGAGGCAGAGGGAGACCAACATAAAACACAACTGCTCCCATGCCTCCAAAGAGTAGAACACCCCTAGACAGGGTACAGTTCCAGAGTACCGGAATGTTCAGCAATGAAAAAAACAAACAGGAGTCTTTCCTCCTACAAGTAAAACCTTGGATGCGGCAGCACAAGAGGTTTTAAATATCGATCAAAGGTCTCCATATGATACTCCACATCTTCCCAATCTTTCCGACAGATAACAACCCGGTCAGCATGGATATGCCGACCCAACATCCACTCGGCCTTGCAGTCCTTAAACCGCTTTGAAGCTGTGGGTGAACATGCGAGGTAGCGACGGGCATGAGGCACCTTAATGTGTGTCCATACAAAGTCATTGTACCACCGCTGCCGGCAGGCCTCCACCTCGTACAACAACTCCTTGGACAAATACGGGTACTCCCACCCGTATTCACTAGCAACCTTTTGGCAGAAAAGTCTCTGTAGCCTGGACAAGGGTGGCATCGTGGAGCGGTCTCCCTCACCAGGCAGAACAATCGACTCTGGGTGGCGAGATGCCTTGACCACCTCCAAACTGGGCGTAGGTGCCCGCAGCGGCACTCTCTTCACCTGAGCAGATGGCACAGGTAACTCTGGGGGCGGAAGGGCAAGCAGGGGACTGGATCCCTCCTCAGGCACCGAGGCCTCCACCCGGGGTGTACTATCCCCTGTAGACATGGGTGAGTCCCTAGGTGCACGGGACGAGGCCAGGGGTACTTTGTCCCAACCATTCCTTTCAAATAGTTCATCTATTTGTCCATCATCTCCTGCATCGGAGACCGACTCTAGGTCGGAGGTGACATACTCTTCTGTGGGTAGGTAATTCCCTGTAGATGTGGAATCACCCCCTCCCACGGGCTCCGATAACTGTGGATCCCCGACACCTCCAACAAAACACCAAGTCCCGTTCCCTGGCTTACCTCGGCCGATACTTGAACATAGAGGTCCGGGAATTTTCCCACTGGATCCATCCGGGCCAGGCAAGCGCAGGGGTTGTCCTCCATTTCGGCCGCTGGAAGCTTTTGTGAAACCGATCTTCCTTTTGGGCGCTGGGAGTAGGGAATCTGTGGTGACCGAAGCAGCATCTTCGGCTTTAAAATCCTCCGTCCATTTGTCCGCGACTTCCACGGAAGTCTCTGCAGTGCGCAGGGGAATGGCTGTGCAAGCTCTGACTTCTCCTTGTAGAGTGGTGGCGCCTGTTAGGCAGTTGAGGTGGAAGGCTCTCAGCCTTTCTATTGGTTGCTCCACTTCAAATATGGACTTGCCACAGGCCTCGCAGCGACCGAAGGGCTTTAGCTGTACCACCAGTCCCGAACAGCCGGGAAAAATCATACCCAGGGCCTCAACGCCCTTGCATGTGTACAGGGCAAATCGTCCCCGGGGCTTGAGCCGAATCCCTGTATCCATAGCGGGGACAGCAATGGGGGTTGCCCTTGTGGTAGATGCAGTGGGGACTCATGATGCGGTAGAAAGCATGCTGACCGTTGACTGCTCCATCGCGCACTGAAGAACTGGTGCAAAGTCTCCACGTGTATCTCCACACATGGCCAGACTCCTCCCCTTTGGTGCAACACTTTGCGGGCCTTTTCCTCATCACGCCCACGAACTGAGCAGGGAGGGTGTGCCACGTGGCGCGCCAGCCAACATGGCCGACCTCCTCTGAACTTTTCTGGGGGTTAAAAGTCAAGTTTTGACAGCTTCAGCTCCATTGACACGGAACACAAATCCCGGACCCAGAGCCCCCATGTGTAGCGGTCTCACCCGCTCTCTCCCTTCTTCTTCTCAGCTGGTTTACTCGTCTAGGGGGACCAGGGGGAGGGGTGAGGTGCTGCCACCAGCTCGCCCCTCTTATGTGTGTAGAGGGTTTAGCTAAGATCTTTACCTTCGGGTCTGTGTCCCTGTCCAGAGATTCCTTTCGGATCAGAGAAGCTGTCAGGTGTTCACAACAGCTTTTGGCACACGGTCGCTGCCACCGACCGTGAGGTTGGTCCCTGCCACAGACCGGGTGAACGATGAGGTCTCTGCCACAGACCTTAGAATAGGCCTCTGCCACTGACTTGATGTAGCTGGGTCTCTGCAAAGACCATAGAACATGAACTACCTTCTAATGGTGACCCCTGTTAGGGAGATGATCCATCCCGGACGGTCCCCAGAGGCCTGCACTGTCACCAGCCAATGCTCGCTGGGTCTTCAGGCCAGGTCACCTCCCTGGTTCTCCTCGCCCGAGATTCGGGTCCCCTCACTCGGTGGGCCCCCTAGGTATCTTCTCCCATGCGGGACCCAGTCGAAGGTACTGGGCCCCAGGCCTCGGATAGTACCTCACCCCAGGCCTAAGGTGCCTGGGATGGAACTCGAACTCCCTCGCACCCAGGCCGAGGGCACCTGGGCGCGGACGAACAGAACAGCAGCCCCCAGGCCGAAGGTGCCTGGGGCTCGGACCTCGTGCAAAAGATGTCCGTCCCCTTTATACCCTCTCCCAGAAAGCACAGCGGGTTCCCCGCCCAGCCGTACTACTGCCGCGAGAGGACACAAAGGGCACGGCCCTACAATGATGGTTCAACCCCAGCCCAAGGCGACAGCGCCACCCAGGGGCCGTAGGGAACTGAACACCATTATATCCTCCACAAATCAAATTGGCCATAGATCCCTAACATATCATTTATCCCACTGACCACCAATGTAAGGGCATGCATCCCACTGACCACCAATCCCACTGACCACCAATGTAAGGACATTTATCCCACTGACCACTAATGTAAGGTGACCACCAATCCCCTTATACGTTACCAATAACTGAGAGTTCTGTCTGTTTGAGAAGCGAAGTCCCAAGAGGGACTTTTCACCATCGCTACATGTTTGCGTTAAGATCACCCCCTCCAGCTTCAGAGAGTCAGTGCCTTCAGAGATCAACTCTTCTTCAGCTCCCTCCGATCTTCAGCTCAAGCGTCTCTTTCAGTCCCGTCCTGCTAACTCAGCTGCTACTTTTATCTCACTCCAAAGTGGGTGTGTATCTTATCACTAGGTAACTTTTTTTTGGAAGGTTGTCTTAGCAACCACATATACGCCATCTTGAACAATGTCGTTTTTAACCTGTAGGGGCAGTGGTGTATAAGGAATAATTTCTAATATTATTTTCGGGGAGGCCGAAGGTAATTTACGACTACCTTTTGACCTAGCTTAGTAAAACACACTTAATTGTCTAAGGGTGTCAAAATGTGTCAAGTATACCAGACATTTCGGCGAATGGCTCAGAGTAATGTCTTGGGAAGATCTTCCCACCTCTCTGCTAATGGGTTGTTAACATTCCTCGAAGCTGAAGTCATTTGGAATAACTTTTAACTTACTTTTGACAAATACAGCTCCTAGTATCAATACAGCTAGGATCTCACATTTTGTAGTAATATATATATGTAGATATGGGTTTATACATATATATATATATATATATAACCAATACATAGATATACTATAAAAGATATACAATAAAACAGGAATTTTGAATAAGCCCTACAGTTTTGTAACTTATTCTGAAATACTAATTTAGGTTTTTATGCTCCCTTGAAACAAGCGTTCCTTATCTTGTTTATATTACCAAGTGTCCAAACCTTTGAATTACCACCCGGGGAGGCTGGTATATTTTCTTAAATGTTCAAAGCTTTGAGTTTATGGATTGGGAAAACAATGCCTTCTTGTGAGACAGGAAATAAATTTAAAGACACGAATGTGGGTTAACCCCTTAAAGGGAAAGCAGAATCTAAAGTGTTGTTCATAGCATCTCGTGAGCTATTTTAAACTTTAGAGACAAGATGGTCTCCCTCTCGTTCATAATATACATGAATATGAACAATATGAAAAATACATAATATGCATAACATAAAGGCCTATATGTAATTCTTTTTAAGCCCAAATGTTCTGACATAACCCCCCCCCCCCCACGCTTCTTGTATTCTGACGAATAGTCACGGACATACCAAGAAACGGGTCCGAAGAAATATCACGGTTGTTTAAAAGATATGGCCATATTATTATTTTTCTTTATACTTGAAGAACGTTCCTCTCTTCATCCATATGATAAAGAATGTTCTTGTATGACTTGGATCTTTGTTGATGAGTTCAAGTCTTTATAAAAATAAAATTAACTGTTACAGTGGTGGTGTCACACCCCTTTTCAAATGTGTTGAAAACAAGGCTGGTAAACCAGCAATCAAGGAAACTCTTCAGCGAATCCGCTCTTGTAGTGTTACAAGCTGAAAATGGGATTCAATATCCCTCCTTTCAATGGATATTCTGGGATTCAAGCAAACAAGGGACTTCTACAACAAACCTTTCTTTCCGGCAATACGAATCCTGGAACATCTTGCTTCAAGACTCCTGATGAAGGATTTGATGTGGTGACGGGTTCCATCCGGAACTGGACATCACGGATTAACATCATCCAAACGATCGCTGTGTCTTTTGGTGGTCAACTTCGTCTTTACCAATCAACGATATGGTCTGGAGTGTGGTTTGGTGACAGGTTCCCTCCGGAACTGGACGCCAAGGATTAACATCATCCATACGATCGCTGTGTCTGTTGGCAGTTCGCTTCGCCTTTACCAATCAACGATCTGGTCTGGAGTGTCAATCACTTTCTATTTGAGTAAATAGACAGTATGAATACATATTCTTATTAATTAATACTTACATTTTCTAACTATGCTATATATATATGACATAGCGATTGGTTAACTATACTTTAATTAACTAAAATCATCAATGATCTACTGATGATACTATTCTGCCATGATTGGCAGGATCAACGTTAATGCTGAAGTATAAGGTTGGAAGATCTGTAAGTTAGGAGAGAAATATCACAATGTCATATTATCACATTACATTCTCTTGATCCCATAAGTCTCTTCTTATACATTACCTTCCAGCATTCTTAGTTGGAACCTAGGATGACAAGCATACAATTGAATATTTCATACCATACCCAAACATGTCCTCAATTCACTGATATTGGCAGATACTCTTGACCTCATCACAGTCTCCATTTTCTTCTTGTGGTGAGACTTCGGCTGCAAACCTTAGGCCTCAGGAGATGAACCTTGGAGCGACACCATTGGTCTTCCTGAAATGAAATTTTAAACACCCGCCTCCCTCAACTGGTTAAGAACATATCTGAACTTTGGGATATGCTTTTCAAACATTATGCTATTCAACAAAAATATCATCCACATATGTTCTTGAAGGTACATCAGGCCTTGGCCTTATGTAAAATAACAAACAAAAACAAAATCAAATTCAAACTTAATTTATCTGACCAAATTAACATTCTGTTCCAGTTGTACTATTTCTTACCACCTTTAAATGCCAGCTTGTCTGGGTCTTCAGGACTTACCTGAATGTTCCACCATCATTGGGCATAATTTAGTGTAGTGAAGTACTTAGCGCTTTGTATCTTTTTATATCAAGCATCGGTCAATATATAACACAGCTTAGCCGTACATATATACTCGTTGATTTAGCTGTCTTAGATCAGCATATAAACGCAATGACCATTTGGTTTAAGAATATCAAGTATAGGATTATCATAAGATCCGGTGCACTGATCCCACAACACCCCTCTCCTTGAAACTCTCAATGATCTCCACTAGCGAAACATAGCAAGCTAGGGAAAGACAACAATGTTTGATTTAAAACACAAGGTGCGTTTTCACTTGGATCAGATTGAATCCTGGCAATGCGTATGTCTATTATACCACATCACAGGAATCTTTTCACAAACATATTTGAACTCCATGAAAATTTTTATTTTTCATGAGTGTGATTTACTGAAATCTTTTCTATATACATCCTGTCTGCAAAACATTTTAATGCAGCAGGGTACTTTAAATTCTGGCCTATTTATACATGGCCGGGTAATAAAAAAAAAAAATGTATTAGTACCTGTCTGAATAATGATCTCATGTGGTACTAATATGTTTACTGCATATGGCAGTAACCAAGATTACTTAAGGGCTTCATGTTCATTTATGAAACTACTTGGGTTTTATTTTAATCTGGACCACAGTGGTATTTACCAGATCCATGTGTATAGCATAGCGATGTAATATATCGTTGCCAATGTACACAGGATATTTTGGGTCATTGATTATCAGGAATAAATGATTGACTGATGATTTATTTATCCTGAGGGGTTTGAATACCTAAATATTTACTTTAGGATTGATCAACTATTTTAATTATTTTCTACTAATGTGATTATATTCCTGGCATAAAAATGAACCTTATTTTTATTCCCCAGGTCACTAACCTGTTAGGGAACATACCATACAATCCCAGTAGGAATTACGTATAATTACTAAGGTCAATGTAGTCAACATACACTGTATGGATGTGAGCATTGAGAATATCACCTTCCAAGCATTCCTCTCAACTATTTTCCAGGGGACATACCTTTTGTATGAACCTCCTGTCCGACCCTTATCTTAGGGAAGTGGAGTTGCCTGTACACAAGGTGCCATCTAGAATTTAACTATTCCTGAGATGGATCTCAACTATACTCACTACTTGTGAGAGAACTGAGAAGGTTCCTATGTATGGCCTTGTCACTTGAGACCATATAACATTTTAAATAAAATCACAATAGGATAAAAAAAAACATTTTTTTTTAGATCGATACCAATACGTAATCGATCGTTGCGCAAATTAACTATAAATGCGGGAATGTAAATTACTTCATTCCCTTTTAAGTTGAAGTTCAACTGGGCTTTTTATTTTTATTTGATTTCAGGGCAGCGCCTAAAATGTTTACAACGTCAGCTTTAAGCATAATTTTAGCTGATGTTATTTTTCAGAAAATAAATTCTTGGATTTATTATAAATGTTTCTGAAATAAAATGATTGCTTAGATAATTATCTAATAACTTCTTTATGGTATCCTGTTTTTATGAAATACCTGTAAGGAAAACAATATATAAAACCAGAAAAACAATTTAAATGACAGGTAACAGTTTTGGTTACACTTTGTCAGCTGTGTGTTTTTGTATAAACAAGGAGCACGTAGCCCCAACCTTTGCATCACACAGGAACATTACTAAAACCTGTCTG
This sequence comes from Rana muscosa, assembly GCA_029206835.1. Lineage (NCBI taxonomy): Eukaryota > Metazoa > Chordata > Amphibia > Anura > Ranidae > Rana > Rana muscosa. The sequence goes on along the minus strand of CM055118.1, from coordinate 995,398,543 downwards.
TTCTTAACAAGGTTTTGGCTGCAAAGATCATTCTACTCTTTACAACTCCCCCCCTCCTTTTTCCACAGGAGGGGGTGAAACTCCTTTTAGAGAAAAGAAAAAAAAATGTCTTTAAACACGTTACTCTGCTCATGTTTTTTTTTATTTTGGTCAATTACAGACATTTAAGTATTTGAACACCTCAGCTAGATTTCACTTTTTAGTTTTTTAAAACTGGGTGTAACTTTTGATTGGGGAATTGGAATTTTTAACAATTCCAGGCTAATTATATTTTAAGCCTTAATTTATCCCTGCTCCTTTTTAAGCTATTATTTGAGCGGGCTATTTAAATTTATTCTTGAAGCTTCTTTACTGTTCTGTAGAACAGCAAAACGGATGGTGCTGTATCAGCCAATCCAATCCATTTTTGGGATAGTAATCCCAGGCCACAATAATTTTAATTTTATTTGGCAAAGCCTCATCAAACAGTTGGAAAAATCCATGGCTTTCAAAATCTGGGTTTTTCTTAGCCAAGTAATGGGCTTTCTTGAAAACTTTAAAAAGTTCTCTGATACTTTGATTGTGCTTACAATCCAAAGTACACCTAGTCCTTCTTGCAGTAATAACTGACTTACAGGGACCAAGTTCTGTCTTAATTTCTCTGATAGAAGACATCCCCTGATATTTTGCAAACTCTACGGTTTTTCTGTGATGCATATTAATTTCATTCTCTGCATCAGCAGGACCGGCTGCACTAAAATTAACTTTAGTATTTGTCATTTTTCAATATTGCAACTAACAATGGCAATAGCAAAACAAAGAAAAATTATAAATTTTTAAAAATTAATATATTTTTTTTTCAAAAATTTATGACAATAAAATATATAGAACTTTGCACAAATATATCACTTGTTTCAAACGTTGACAGATCTCAGCAGTGCCTCCATATATGTCAGAAACATTGACGCATCTCAGCATAGTGCCTACGATATATGTCAGAATGTTTATACTGAAATATAAAAATAATTATTGCGTTATGGAAATAGGTAAATCTTAATTTTGGAGATTCCCCATTTCCTGCAATATCAAGAAATTCTAAGTTCTTTTATCCATGCTAGTTTGAAGACAAGTAACACAAAATGAATAATGCTTAAAATATTAGATATATTTATTAACTAAAGTACAGTGCAAATTAAAATCAGGTATAAGTCGTGATAAAACAAATGAATGGATATACTTCTACAATCAGAGATAAATGATGATTAAGGTTCAGATAATTTTTACATACATTTCTATGCAAGCTCTAGATGACACTATATGAATATATCACAGTTCAATACTTAAATGATACTTGTACATCTAACACTTGGTAGCTCTTGAAATGTAACCTTCCGTGACTTCACGGCTTTAGACAAACCAACTTGTTTACATTATGTTATTTTTCTCAAGACAAACAGATCTCCTAATTAGACTTCTTGAAAATACGGACAATATGTTGTCCTGTGGACAAGTCTTGGTAATTTAGCCAAGAATGTCTATTTAAACACAAAGCTATCTCTAAGGCCCCTTTCACACGGAGGTCTGTTCAGGTCCGCCTGTCAGTTTTTTAGGCGGACCTGAAACGGATCCTCCATGCACCCCTATGGAGGCACGGATGTCAGCGGAGACATGTCCGCTGACATCCGCTCCGCCAAAGTGTGACGGAGGAAAACCCTATTTTTCCTTCCGTCGGCGGAGCGGATCGGATAACGACGGACTCTACGGTCCGTCGTCATCCGATTCCCCATAGGGGAGAGCGGCGCTCTGACAGGGCGGTCCCTGCACAGTGTGCGGGGACCGCCCAGTCATCCGTCGGCTCAGCGGGGATCAACGGAGCGATCCCCGCTGAGCAAGCGGAGCTTCACGGGGCGGATCTGCACGGATCCGCCCCGTGTGAAAGAGCCCTAATGCATTGCTTGTTTAAACAGATCCCAACATCAGGCCATTCACTAAGGTTCACAATAATACTGTAATATATATATAAATATGTATTTATATATGTTTCTTCCTTAATTGCCTCTATAAGATGTCATACTGCAGTTAGCCATCTCTCGGAACCAATTAACACTTACTAACATAATAGAGTGGCCGCATTTGGTATCTGTTCAAACCATCTATTGCATGTAGGATAAAAGATTTATTTGTTACCAATAACTGAGAGTTCTGTCTGTTTGAGAAGCGAAGTCCCAAGAGGGACTTCTTTCACCATCGCTACATGTTTGCGTTAAGATCACCCCCTCCAGCTTCAGAGAGTCAGTGCCTTCAGAGATCAACTCTTCTTCAGCTCCCTCCGATCTTCAGCTCAAGCGTCTCTTTCAGTCCCATCCTGCTATCTCAGCTGCTACTTTTATCTCACTCCAAAGTGGGTGTGTATCTTATCACTAGGTAACTTTTTTTTGGAAGGTTGTCTTAGCAACCACATATACGCCATCTTGAACAATGTCGTTTTTAACCTGTAGGGGCAGTGGTGTATAAGGAATAATTTCTAATATTATTTTCGGGGAGGCCGAAGGTAATTTACGACTACCTTTTGACCTAACTTAGTAAAACACACTTAATTGTCTAAGGGTGTCAAAATGTGTCAAGTATACCAGACATTTCGGCGAATGGCTCAGAGTAATGTCTTGGGAAGATCTTCCCACCTCTCTGCTAATGGGTTGTTAACATTCCTCGAAGCTGAAGTCATTTGGAATAACTTTTAACTTACTTTTGACAAATACAGCTCCTAGTATCAATACAGCTAGGATCTCACATTTTGTAGTAATATATATATGTAGATATGGGTTTATACATATATATATATATATATATATATATAACCAATACATAGATATACTATAAAAGATATACAATAAAACAGGAATTTTGAATAAGCCCTACAGTTTTGTAACTTATTCTGAAATACTAATTTAGGTTTTTATGCTCCCTTGAAACAAGCGTTCCTTATCTTGTTTATATTACCAAGTGTCCAAACCTTTGTATTACCACCCGGGGAGGCTGGTATATTTTCTTAAATGTTCAAAGCTTTGAGTTTATGGATTGGGAAAACAATGCTTTCTTGTGAGACAGGAAATTAATTTAAAGACACGAATGTGGGTTAACCCCTTAAAGGGAAAGCAGAATCTAAAGTGCTGTTCATAGCATCTCGTGAGCTATTTTAAACTTTAGAGACAAGATGGTCTCCCTCTCGTTCATAATATACATGAATATGAACTGTGACAGTGGGGTCACTTTGGACACAGGGTGAATAAAAGAAACCCCCGATATGGTCTGTGATAGCCATATTCAAGGCTGTATATACATTGTATATAGATTGGATGTATACTGTGTGTGGGGGTTATGTAATCATTGCTGTGAGGAATTAAGGTGTTTTGCATTCTATTGTTCATTAAGTCTGTCCTTGTGTGTATTGTAAAGTGGCAGACAGACTGGCTGCCAACCCTTTGTGAGAAGATGTGTATTGTGTGGGATCTTTTGAAGCCTAGCAGACGTCAGGATGAGGTGTTGAGTCTTGGGATGTGTGGGTGGAGCTGGGCCCTTGTTCATGTTAAATCATGTGGATTGAATTGTGTATAAAGTTACAATGTTTCTCAATAATAAAGAGATTCCTATTACAGAAGAAGACAGAGTGCGTCTCGTTTTCTTCCAGAGGGATTGGTTCCTATGGGAAAGGGTCGTTTAGCTGTGGATATTGGTAGCGAGTGGATGTGTGTCTAGGAGAGGGAACATCGTAAACGGCGTTTTACCCCTTTATATTGGGGTGCCGTTACATTGGTTGGCAGCAGCGGGATCTTCCCTCCAGTTCCTGGGACACTCCAAGCCACCACAGTGAATGACCAGCTATGCAGCCTGCAGGAAAGTCACGCTGAAAGACTTACTTGAGAGCCGAGATGGACCAGAGAGATGGTGATGCAGGACCCCGGTCAGTTGAAGATTTGTTTCAGCAACGAGTGCGACAGCGGTTGGCATTATATGGTGCTAACCCATCAGAGACCGCCATTCAGGAAGCCATTAGAGGCATCCAGCTGCAGGATGCGCGACAAAAGAGAGAACTAGAGCGGCAACATGAGTGGAGAATGGCAGAAATACGACAATCGGAGATCGCCTACAGACAGCTGCTAGAATCTGCTCAGCAGCAGGGTGGGGCTCCCTTTGCCTGGGACTATCAGGAAATACCAGTTGACAACTATGAAATCCCGGCTGAAGAATCAGCAGTGAAAAATCTGAAGATTGCCACCCCTAAAGCCGAAGTGGATGATATGGAGTTCCAGGGAGTTAGCCTGGCTGAAGAATCAGCAGTGGAAAAGCTGAAGATTGCCCTCCCTAAAGCCGAAGTGGATGATACGGAGTCCCAGGGAGCTAGCCTGGCTGAAGAATCGGCAGTGGAAAAGCTGAAGATTGCCACCCTTAAAGCCGAAGTGGATGATATGGAGTTCCAGGGAGCTAGGGCAGTTGGCTCATCTCCCCAGCCACAGATTACAGAAGATATGGACTTAAGGGACTGTTCAGAGGATGTTATGGATTATGCATCGCCCGCTCAAGTACTGACAGCAGGACAAAGTACTGCAGACCCCTGCTCTACACCCGTGGCAGTTTTGGAGGCCCGAGTTGAGAAGGTGATGGTTCCTCTTTCCGAGTGGATTTCAGAGATGCAGGGAGGAGAAGCAGCCATTTTCCCTCCCCAACAGCTAGCCAGAGCAGATGGTGTGGAGTCCCCAGCAGAAGTGCTGGCAACAGGGCAGAGTGATAGCAACCTCTGCCCAGCACCGGAAACAACTGGGGAGTTTCAGGGAGCCGGGGCAGTTGGCCCCTCTCTCCAGCAACAAGCTGAGGGGGTAAAGCTTTCACCCCCAGCTGAATCACTGGCAGCAGGGCAGAATGCTACTGGCCGCTGCACACAACTGCCACTTGAGCGGATATCGGTGGATGGGACTGCGGTCTCCACTCACAGCAACCCAGCAGAAGAGCTGGCAACAGAGCCGAGTGCCACGGGCCTCTGCTCTCAACTAACAGAAGAGGGAGTTCCTGTGGTAGTAGATGGGACTTCAGTCCTCACTGACACAACCCCAGAAAATGGTGTGACACTGAGACAGGAGGATGTCAGCCTTGCTTTGCAAGCACTGGGGGACTTCCACCTACCACAAGTGGATGGGACTTCAGTCTCCACTTGTATACCCCAGGGATGCCGGGCAGTCGACCCAGATCCCCAACAGCATGACGGACTGAGCCCAGTCACCCTGTCTTCTCCCCAGCGGCGGGTATGTTCTCTGAGAGAGGCAGAGGTTGGCTGGGTAAGTCATGCTCTGCTTGGAGCAATTCATTTGTGGTACTGGGTGGATACCAGCATTGGAAGAATGGACCCATGGACTAACTTCGGAGTAGACCCGTCTGGGGTCCCCTCCTCTGTTAGTCCCCTGCCGAAAGGGGAGATGTGTGACAGTAGGGTGACTTTGGACACAGGGTGAATAAAAGAAACCCCCGATATGGTCTGTGATAGCCATATTCAAGGCTGTATATACATTGTATATAGATTGGATGTATGCTGTGTGTGGGGGTTATGTAATCATTGCTGTGAGGAATTAAGGTGTTTTGCATTCTATTGTTCATTAAGTCTGTCCTTGTGTGTATTGTAAAGTGGCAGACAGACTGGCTGCCAACCCTTTGTGAGAAGATGTGTATTGTGTGGGATCTTTTGAAGCCTAGCAGACGTCAGGATGAGGTGTTGAGTCTTGGGATGTGTGGGTGGAGCTGGGCCCTTGTTCATGTTAAATCATGTGGATTGAATTGTGTATAAAGTTACAATGTTTCTCAATAATAAAGAGATTCCTATTACAGAAGAAGACAGAGTGCGTCTCGTTTTCTTCCAGAGGGATTGGTTCCTATGGGAAAGGGTCATTTAGCTGTGGATATTGGTAGCAAGTGGATGTGTGTCTAGGAGAGGGAACATCGTAAACGGCGTTTTACTCCTTTATATTGGGGTGCCGTTACATGAACAATATGAAAAATACGTAATATGCATAACATAAAGGCCTATATGTAATTCTTTTTAACCCCAAATGTTCTGACATATATATATATATATATATATATATATATATATATATATAAATATATGTAGCAGGGTCTCCGTTGAGGCCCCATGGACTAAGTTACCCAGAACCCTGTTTGGCACCCAGGGTGCATTGGGCTGCTGCAGAGACTCATGGGTGGGGTATAAAAGGGGAGGGCGAGGCTAAGTCCGGCCTCTTTGGACACCGCGCGGCTGGCAAGAGGACTTCCTGTGCGGACCTGCTGCGAGTGCAAGGCCTGAGGCCTGGGCCTTGCGCACTTCCAGAGAGCCTTTCACCTGGATGCGGAGCCTGTGCGGCTGCAGACATCTACCTGCTTCGCGGACGTCAGTGGACCGGAGATCATGCGGTGGCAGATCCTGTGTGTGTGGACACAGCGGTGGGAGTCCCGGACTGGGATTGAGTCCGGAGGGGTGAGAGAGCACCTGCTCACAACTATAACTGAGTACTTTATTAGGCCTATTGACTGCCTTGGCCCATCGGGTTATACTTTCCTTTTTCCTGTCAGGAGACTAGTTGCAGGACTGAGTTACATAGTCTCCGGGGAGTTGCTTCCATTGCCTTAGATCAATATTGGATTACAAGTATTGTTCCTGTATGTGCACCACCGATCATCTTGCATGCGAAGATTCCTCCTTTAAAGACTGAGCTTTAACTGAGTCAGGCCTGACTGGGAGTTTGTAGCATTGCTGGGCGCCATATTGCTAACGGGGACTCTAGTTATATGTCAGTGTGTGATAGAACTATTTGTGCACTATAGTTGACTAGTGTTAGTATTATTGCAGGGCTCTGCATGCATGTGTTATATGTGATATTAATCATTGACTTCTATATACAAGTAAACATTTTACAGTTTAATCATTCTGGTATTGGAGTCTATTACTACATTCGACCACTGTTTAAATGTATTGAGGGATTGTACATAAACTGGTATAGAGTTATACAAATATACCACCCCTAGACTAGCTGTGCCAGAGAAGGGTTGAGTAGATTGCCGGGGGTTGGCTGTGCTGTGTACAGGGCCCGAAACAAAACCAGCGGCTCTCTTAGTTTGGGGGTATCGCTACACAAGGGGGCATCTTCCGGGATCTTGTATATGGCAAGCAAACACACCAGAAGTACCGGCATGGACCCGCTAGAAGTGAAAGTGTGGTGCGAAGCAGCCAAAACAAACCCAGACACGTCAGTGGTCATTAGTCTCCCGGGAGAAGAATGGTCAGTAAGCGCGGCAGAGCAACTCGCAGTGTCACTATCCCCAAATAATACACCATGGGTGATAGACCTGAAATCAGCCCCAGACACCTCGTTCCAGTATGCAATGATAGAGTGGATTAATGGAGTACCGGGACACTTTAAAGGGCAAAGTGTGCAGACGCTGGATAACAAAACTTATGGTCTGGCGCACGCAATAACTGTGAAGACGGAGTCACCTCCGCCACCCCCAATGGGATCACCGCCAGGAATACCCCATGCAGCAGAGAGGCAGAGAAGGATGACACCTCCGGTGACACCCATTACAGCCATAGGGCCAGAGCTTTTAAATGCCTTGGGGGATCTGCTCACAAAGTGTCAGAAAACAAACACGGTAGACATCGAGGCCAGCTACCGGAAGCTGAGAACATTTTTAAGGGAGGCTGCCCGTCCCTGTAGGGGAGGAAGACTTTGATACCTGGATCGAACGGGCCTTGTCAGCAGTAGAGGCATGGGAGGTGCCTGAAGCACAGAAGAAGCAGCGCGTGATGGAAAGTCTGAAAGGTGCGGCTGCGGAAGCTGTAAAAAGTCTCCGGTTTGGAAATGCTGCCTGCACGGCTTATGACTGCCTAGCCATGCTACAAGAAGAGATCGGTCAGTTAGAAAAAGTAACGGAACTGGTGTATCAGTTTGAACACACCTTTTAGCAGCCAGGAGAAAAGCTGTCGGAGTATGTCAGAAGACTGAACAAGATGCTTTGTCAAATCGTGCTAAAAAAAAGGGATGGTACCCCAAGCCATAGATGCGGCAAGGATGAAGCAGATCTTAAAGGGAGCGTTACGCTCGGATCCAGTCTGGCTCCACCTGAAAACCTCTGGAGGAGGCATTTTACTGAATTACCCTGATCTGGTAAAGATCATCAGAGATGAAGAGGCCCTGCAGAAAGATCAGCAAGCGATCAAGGCGCATACCTCTTCTACACCAGTAATGGTCAGGTCAGCCATAACCCCTGAAAGAGACTCAGAAGTAGATACCCTGAAGTCGCAGATGTCTCAGGTGTTGGAGATGCTGACCTCTTTGATGGCAAAGGATCCAAGGGTCATAGAAAATGAGGGACCAAAGAAGGAGTTGTTCCCAGATACCTCAGCACCCACTTCCCTACAAGATTGGGGGAATGTGGTCTGTTTTAACTGCGGAGGAGTTGGCCATATAGCAAAAGTATGTTCCAGTCCCAAGAAAAAAAAGATAAATAATCGCAAGCCGGCGGAAAACTCCAGAGGGCCCCGGTGAAGGAGTCAACCGGGTGCCCATCATCTCCAGTGAGCTCCATTGGACCCAAACTGAATGAGAAGCCCAGAAGAAAAGGGGGAAAACCCCCTCAGAAGAAGAACAGTGTTCCTCAGCGAGAATACACACCTAAAAAGAGAAATAATGTCTCTCAGCGGGAATATACACCTAAACAGAGGAGGGAGATCAATGCATACCGAGCCCAAGAGGGACAAAAGCCAAAAGTCAAACACAAGAAGGAAAACTCCAAAGGAAAATGTAGGGATCAACAGAAAGAGACCCCTTTGAAGTCTTATCTGGAAGAACTGGTAGGCCCCTCCCCCGTAGTACCTATTCAAGTGGAGGGAGTCTACACGAGAGCCATCTTAGATACTGGGGCGCAGATGACCTTGTTATACCGGGACTTCTATGATAGACACCCGAGTCACCTGCCCATTCAGAGAATTGAAGATTTGGAAATATGGGGAATCGGAAGACAGAGTTTCCCCTACGATGGTTACTTGCCCATAAAACTGACCTTCGACCCCTCAGTAGCCGGGAAGGCTGAAGTGTTCGATACCCTGGCAGTGGTGTGCCCCCTACCGCCTGGAGCCAACAAGAACTCCTTAATAATAGGGACAAACACGGACCCGGTCCGGAGGCTTTTGGCCCCTCTAGCAGGAGGAAAGAATCCGACAGTCACCAGAATCCACCCAATGTTAAAGACAGCCTATCAGCGACTAGTCTTAGAACAGAAGGCCCCAGAAGAGGGGGTGGGTAAAGTCTGGAGACTGGCGAAGAAAGGAATAGTATTGCAGCCCGGTGAGGTAACCTGTCTCAGAGCCACTGTAAAGCTTACTTGGGAGCAACCTGGCCCCTTTGTCATGTTGGAACCAGACCCCCGGGAAGAATACTCAGGCTTAGAAGTAATCCAAGAAATGGTTCCGGTGAGAGCTTTGAAGAAGGCACACTGTAAGGTGCCGGTGAGCGTCAGGAATACCACGGGTGTCCCCATGGAGATCCCCGCCAGAATGTTGCTGGGCCAGGTGAGCCCTGCTGCCCCAATTGTCTTATCAGATGTGGAGAAGACAGAGGGAGACAGAACTGTTTGGGAGAAGCTCTGCATGGAGAACCCGAACCTGCCAAGGGCCTGGAAAGAGAGGGCAAAGGCCCAGTTGACCAGATGGAGGAAGATTTTCTCTAAGGATGAGTTCGATGTAGGGTGTGCGAAGAGTGCCACCCATCGAATCCGCCTCCAGGAAGACTTTAAGGGAGAGGGTCCGGCGAGTTCCTCTAGCCGACCTTGAAGACCTGAGAGAACAGCTCGCCGAGCTCAAGCGAACCGGTGTTATCTGGGAATCTAGGAGCCCCTATACCTCCCCAATAGTGGTGGTCGTCAGGAAGAAGAATGGGTCGTTGAGGTTGTGTATAGACTACAGGACTCTCAACAGGAGGACGATACCCGACCAGTATACCACCCCGAGGATAGACGATGCCCTACAGAGTTTGTCTGGAGTCAGGTGGTTCAGTGTCATGGACCTGAAGAGTGGATACTACCAGATCCCTATGCATCCAGAAGACAAAGAGAAGACAGCTTTTATAACCCCTGTGGGATTCTTTGAATTTGATCGGATGCCCCAAGGTCTGTCTGGAGCCCCTGCCACCTTTCAACGCCTCATGGAGAAAACCGTAGGAGACATGAACCTCATCGAAGTTCTCGTGTACTTGGATGACATCATCGTCTTTGGGAAGACTCTAGAAGAACATTAGGAAAGACTGGAAAAAGTCCTGAGAAGGCTCAGCGAAGAGGGACTCAAGCTTTCGCCTGAGAAATGCCAGTTCTACCAGTCATCAGTCAACTTCCTAGGGCACATAGTGTCTAAAGAAGGGGTAGCCACAGACCCCAGGAAGCTGGAGGCAGTCACCTCCTGGCCCCGGCCCACCACTGTGACAGAACTCAGGTCCTTTTTGGGGTTCTGCTCCTACTATAGGAGGTTCGTAGAGGGGTTCGCACGGATTGCCAGACCCCTGAATGAACTCTTAAAGATAGAAGGGGAAGAGGATGACTCGGGTCCCAGGAAGCCGGGAGAGTCAGTCGAAGGCCAGTGGAATGGGAAATGCGAAGAGGCCTTCCACATGCTGAAGAAGAGCTTAACCACTGCCCCTGTTTTGGCCTATGCAGACCCAAAGAATCCCTATAAACTCCATGTAGATGCCAGTCATGACGGTCTGGGGGGAGTGCTCTACCATATGTGAGCAGAAGTTTGACCCATTCTGAAAAAAACTACTCCACTCACAAATTGGAGTTCCTGGCTCTCAAGTGGGCTGTAGTTGATAAACTTAAAGACTATCTGTATGGGGCAGAATTCACCGTGAAAACTGACAACAATCCCCTTACTTATCTTTTCACCACAGCAAAACTGAATGCCACAGGCCATCGATGGCTGGCTGCACTGTCTGGATTCAACTTCAGCCTGAAATACAGACCTGGGGCTGGAAATCGAGATGCGGATGCCTTTTCCAGAAGGTCTCATGCTCCCACTAGCCGTGCAGAAGACTGGACCCAGGTGGCACCGGACGGGGTGCGGGCCCTCTGTCAAGGGGCTGAACTCCAAGCCAGTGGGGGGTCCAGAGCGGAAGAGATAGGGGTCACAGTAGTCGGGGTCCCCAAGCAATACTGTGGAGTGACTCAGATAGAGGAAGATGATTTACCCAAGCTGTCAAAAAAAGAATTGAGGTGTGACCAATTGGAAGACCCTTTGGGGAAATTGGTCCTAGAGGCCCTGGAAAATCAAGATCCAGATAGGCTCTTGCATCACCCTTGAAAGGAAGCTCGCCTGCTGCGGAAGGAGTGGGACAGGTTGCAGGTGCATCAAGGAGTGGTCTACCGAAGGGGCCCCTCTGATGACCAGGAAGACAAATGGCAATTGTTCCTGCCCGAGAAGCACAGAGAGACTGTCTTGGTCGCCTTACACGACCATCTCGGTCATTTAGGAGCTGAAAGGACCTTCCAACTTGTCAGAAGCCAGTTCTATTGGCCCTGCATGAGGGCTGAAGTGGAGGAATACTGCCATTCATGCGCACGCTGCATTCAGCGGAAGACCCTGCCCCATCAAGCTGCCCCAATGGGCCACCTGCAAAGTCAAGGCCCAATGGATTTGGTGTGCATTGATTTCCTCTGCCTTGAATCCGACTTGAGTGGACTAGGAAATGTTCTGGTGGTAACTGACCATTTCATTTGATATGCCCAGACCTTCCCAACCAAAGACCAGAAGGCTTCCACAGTGGCCAAGGTACTCATGGAAAAATACTTTGTGCACTATGGGCTACCACAGCGACTCCACTCGGATCAAGGGAGGGACTTTGAAAGTCGGCTGATCCGGAAGCTCTTGGACTCCTTAGGGATCAAGAAGACCCGAACCACTCACTACCATCCACAAGAGGATGCCCAGCCAGAGAGGTTCAACCGAACCCTACTCAACATGCTGGGAACTCTAGAAAGTGAAAAGAAGCAGCACTGGAGCAGGCACATAGCAGCAATTGTGCATCCTTACAACAGTACAACAAGTGATGCTACAGGGTACTCTCCCTACCGACTCATGTTTGGGAGAGAAGCAAGACTACCCGTAGACCTAGCCTTTGGCACCTCCATAGACCATTCCTCCGCCACTTCTCACAAAGGCTATGTGGACCGGCTGAGGCACAGTTTACAGTTGGCCTACGAGCAGACCCAAGCAGCTTCCGACCAGAGGGGAGCCCGCAACAAGAGAAACTTTGACCTGAAGGTCCGGATTCAGGATCTGCAACCTGGGGACAGAGTGTTGTTACGAAACTTGGGAGTCCCTGGGAAGCACAAGCTTGCAGACAGATAGAGACCTGAGCCATATGTTATTTGCAAGAAGTTGCCCGGCCTACCAGTCTACCAGCTGAAGCCAGAGGGAAAGTGGGGCCTTTGAAGACTTGGCACCGGAACCACATACTTCCACTTGCCGAAGCAGTCCGGATACCCCTGTGAAGGATTCCTCTGAGCAATTGTCCATCCTGGAAACCCCTAGGCCAAATACCCGGTCTCAGGTATCTCGGTCCGAGGAAACAGGTGTCTCTGAACCTAGTGAGGATGAAAGGGAAGAGCTGGAATTGCTATGGCCCTCCCAGAACCCAGTGACTTCTGCTATAGATCTCCCACCTTTGGAAGACACCATAGACAGTACACTGAATGCAGAAGCTACTGAATTCGTCCCATCCAGCCCTCTATCAGACTCATGGGAAGATGCTCTCGACTCACTTCCAGATGAGGATCCAGGATGTTCTGTGTATTCTCCTGCTCCTGAGTTAAATGTTTCAGAGACAGTGGAAGCTGCCATGTCTGTTCCAGAAGAGGAACCTACAGTGTCCAAACCAGAAATCCCAAGGGAGCAGAGGGCGAAGAGGGCCATAAGGCCTCCCCGAAAATTGACCTACCCACAAATGGGGAAGAGTTCGGAGGACACTGTGGCAACTGCAAGGAGGAGTGCAGAAAGCCCTGATCCCTCCACTGTTCATTTGGTGGGGGGCAACCCCAACTCACCCCCTGGCACAGTTAGGCAGGCCACTTATGACAGTGTGACCTGTGGGCAAGGAAGTTCACCCTCTAATTTTTGGTGGGAACTTCCTCTGCCGACATCATACGCAGCTTTGTCTAATGTTGTGCGTAGCGTATGTTGACAATTATCTTTGGGGACCAAAGAGTTTAAGTGGGGGGAGTGTGTAGCGGGGTCTACGTTGAGGCCCCATGGACTACATTACCCAGAACCCCGTTTGGCACCCAGGGTGCATTGGGCTGCCGCAGAGACTCATGAGTGGGGTATAAAAGGGGAGGGCGAGGCTAAGTCCGGCCTTTTTGGACATTGCGCGGCTGGCAAAAGGACTTCCTGTGCGGACCTGCTGCGAGTGCAAGGCCTGAGGCCTGGGCCTTGCGCACTTCCAGAGAGCCTTCCACCTCGCTGCGGAGCCTGTGCGGCTGCAGACATCTACCTGCTTCGCGGACGTCAGTGGACCGGAGATCAGGCGGTGGCAGATCCTGTGTGTGTGGACACAGCGGTGGGATTCCTGGACTGGGATTGAGTCCGGAGGGGTGAGAGAGCACCTGCTCACAACTATAACCGAGTACTTTATTAGGCCTATTGACTGCCTTGGCCCATCGGGTTATACTTTCCTTTTTCCTGTCAGGAGACTAGTTGCAGAACTGAGTTACATAGTCTCCGGGGAGTTGCTTCCATTGCCTTGGACCAATATTGGATTACAAGTATTGTTCCTGTATGTGCACCACCGATCATCTTGCATGCGAATATTCCTCCTTTAAAGACTGAGCTTTAACTGAGTCAGGCCTGACTGGGAGTTTGTAGCATTGCTGGGCGCCATATTGCTAACGGGGACTCTAGTTATATGTCAGTTAGGGTGACCACGTGGCCCGGGTTGCCCGGGACAGTCCCGCATTTTGCAGGTCTGTCCCGGGCACTTTCATTCCAGGACAATACAGTGTCCCGGAATGAAAAAGACACAGTCACCCCCTGGGCCAATCTGTTGCCCCCAAAAAAGCTGCCACATCACCGCTTTACTCACTGACAGTACTTGCCCTGGCCAGGAATGCCTGGAGGAGCACAATCCCTGCCCCCTGTTTGTGATTGGAGAAATCATGAATCCCGCCTCTTGTGTCAAATCACTGTGCTGTGATTCGTTACAGCACAAGCTGATTTTTGGGAAGGAAGGGTGTCCCTGAATTGTAGTTTGGAAATGTGGTCACCCTAATGTCAGTGTGTGATAGAACTATTTGTGCACTATAGTTGACTAGTGTTAGTATTATTGCAGGGCTCTGCATGCATGTGTTATATGTGATATTAATCATTGACCTCTATATACAAGTAAATCTTTTACAGTTTAATCATTCTGGTATTGGAGTCTATTACTACATTCGACCACTGTTTAAATGTATTGAGGGATTGTACATGAACTGGTATAGAGTTATACAAATATACCACCCCTAGACTAGCTGTGCCAGAGAAGGGTTGAGTAGATTGCCGGGGGTTGGTTGTGCTGTGTAGAGGGCCCGAAACAAAACCAGCGACTCTCTTAGTTTGCGGGTATCGCTACATATTTATATAGTGACAGTAGGAGATACTGTCAAGGTAAAATGGACAGATTGGTGGACACAGGTTGTGCACATTTGCTACAGAGCATAGCTGTGGACTGGAGAAGACTGCTTTCGCAGCTTTCTCCAGGTTTTGGTATTCCGACATGGGGCTCTGTAGTGTGGAGATTCCATAGTGTCTTGGGTGGGACGGGATCTCCAACCCTGTGTCCAGATTTTGCAGATGAACAGCAGGGTGTGTGCTCAGCCCTTAGGCCCCTTTCACACTGAGGGGTTGCAATAACACGCTAAAAACGTTTAGCGTTTTATCCGCGTTTTTAGCGCGTTAGCGCTAAAAATAGCAATAACGCCTATGCGTTTTTACCGTGTTTTTACTGCGTTTTTGCGGTAAAAAGGATTATTTGGTATCCCACAATCCTCCACTCTACTGCGGTCATGTGACCTTCCCACAGCTTCTGGGCGTTTTTACCGCGGTACTCATTCATTTCAATGGGGATAGGTGTTTTTACAGCGCTATTTTATGCGCACCAAAGATGCACCAAAAAAGCTGTTTGCAGGATTTTTTCCAACGCACAGCCAGCACAAGGCCTCAGTGTGAAAGCCCTCAGGGCTTTCACATTGAGAATGCTGGGGCAGGATTATTTCAGGCGTTTTTACATCGCTATTTTTAGCGCTAAAACGCCTGAAAAACAGTGTGAAAGGGGCCTTATAATGAGGGTGTGGGAAGATCTCATTGCTCCCAGTTGGAGACGGCTCCACACCAAGAGACAGGAGGAGTCAGAGAGGCTGTAGGAGACAGCCAGTACGTTTGTGATTGCAAGAGGCAGAGCTGTAGACGCTAAAGGGAAGCTGTCTTTTTTGAGGAGTCCGGTGGTCTGGCTGACCAGGATAATGTGCAGAAGTACTGCTACAGATACTGCTACAGAGAGCCAGGTGGGCTAGCATTTTCTGTTCTGTGTATTTGATGGAGAAGAACCCCTGCGTGGGAAACCTTTATTTGGACTTTTATTGCCTTTTTAATAAAAATGGGCTACCATGCCCTTAAATATAGTTCCTGACTGGCTTGAATCACTGGAAAAACGCATCTACCACGAGAGCTAACAACCCCCCATGCTACAAGTGGTGGATTCAGCAGGCAGAAGACGGTGGAATCCGGGTCCTTGCTCCACAGTGAGTTCAGGTCAGGAACTCTTGGCTGTGTGTGTAAGTGCAGCCAGGCAAAAGGCATTGCGTGTTGCAGGTGGTGTAACTGTGAACGAAAACTCATTTTTTTTCTGCAGTGAACTGCTGCTAGCTGTGTGTGCCAGCCAGGCGAACAGCATTGCGCAGAAGTTCATTTGATGGACTGTGTGGCATGCAGGTTGTGTACACGTGAAAGGAGAATCAAGCATATATATATTTTTTTCTCTCTGCTGAGAACTGTTACAAATTGCTGTGTGCAAGACCGCAAGAATGGGGCGGACAAAACAGAAAAAGGAAGCAATCCTTGCTAAAGCCAGGGAATGGCTACTGTGGCTAGAGGGTATTTCACCACATGCCCCAGCCACACCAGAGAATTCGTCTGAGTGTGAAATCTCTGTGACCTGGGGTAAATTAATCACGTCACCCCCAGTTAAAAGGGAAGTTAAAGAGGTTGTCCCTGGCAACAGGAAGCCAGCTAGACAACAGCGTGTGGAAAAGAGTATGGTCATCCGTGGAAGCAACGTCCAGGCCAACAGGGATGTTGGGGATCCAAGGAGTCTGTCTGCTGATGTTCGTGACCAGTGGTATCCCATGACAACAGAGAGCCTGGCGTTGAGGAGTTGGCAAGAAAGTAAAGCTCAGGGTCCAATACCATGCATGGAGTGTGGCCAAGCGGGGCATGTAATCTTTACTTGCCCAAGGTTATGGAAAACCGCTGAAGAGTCTGGAAAGGCTGAAGGGTCGTCCTGTCGCCACACAGAGGCAGTAGCTGGTATGGATGCAGCTCAGAGACAGCACACTCAAATGAAGCCAGAGTTACCTGATACAGGATATGGTAAGACTGTTGCAGTTTGTGGGACTGATCCCAGTGAAGTGGCAGTGTGTTCGGTGGGGAGATCCACAGAAGGTGTAAAAATGGACTTGCTGCAGTGTGCTACCCAGATCAGTGGGGAGACACAGGTTAAAACCCAGCTTGCAGCAAGGTCAAGGACTGAAAAGGACATATGGACTCTGTGTGCACCTAAGGTAATCCAGTAGAGTGCTGGGAGAGATGTGCTAGGGGTGACCAAAACAGTTGGTGTGCCAGGTTCCCTAGTGACAGTGACAGGTGCTGCAGAGTTGCCAAGGGAAACCGCCAAGGAGCCTGCAGTGGTGAGGCAAGTGGTTTCCCAGGACATTTATGAAGCTGCCCTAGTGGGCAAAATAATTCCTTTGGAGAGGAAGGGTGGTGTGCTGAGTGGCACGCAGGGTGCCATGCGTTATGACAAAAGACAACCTTATAAAACTGCTATGTTTATGAATGCTGATGATGAAGGTATTGCTGATGATACATGTACTTATGGAGGAAAGGGGGATGTCTCCCTTGGCAACCAGAAGCAGAACCACAGTGTTGTCAATGGAAATCTCTGGGGGTCTCCAAATGTTGGAGTTAGAGATTGTCCAGGACAGCCCTGATATTGCTCTGGTGGAACAGATTGGGTCTACACCATGCAATGAGAGTTTGTGTGAGCAGTCCACTCACCCTATGTGTAGCCCAGTTGGTAAGGGGTTAAGTCAGCTGGCCAGAGCTGAAGGTACACAGCTGAGTGTGTTAGCGCTCCCAGTGAAAGGTGGTGATGGTGTATTGCAGCCTGCCTTGTTTGATGAAGAATTAGCTAAGAGTAAAAGCTTGTTGACAAAATGTGAATTATATAGAACTGACAAAGTTACTGTTTGTGCGGCAGAGTCCCAGGTGCCTCCTAGAGCAGATGAGGTACTGCTAAGCGTTCATAATGGAAGCACAATGGATTGGGACTGTTGGGCCAAACAATTACTAGCCATGTTAGACAAGGCTATGTTTGGCGACGGGGGTGTGAATACTACAACTGCTATGCCAGACAGGGAGATTGCAGAGCGACCGATGGTTGAAGGTGCGTTGGTCCCTGCAAGGGTGGTTTCCTTCCAGTCGAAAGGATAAGATCAGGGCGTATGCATGGCAGATGTGGTGTTCACAGCTCAGCCGCTGAATGTCAAGTGTCAAAGTGACAATGTAACAAATGTTGACTTGCAGAGGCTCATTGTTGTGTTGGAAGGGATGAGTGGGAGACATGCGTCTGACAGTGTTCCAGAGGAGCATCAGGCTGTGATGGGTACCGCCAGTGAGGTGGAGGCCCCTTTAAATGTCTTGGCCCCTCAAGCTGCAGTGAATGAGCCCCTCCATGTCTCTGATAAGGGAAAGGTCCCCAAAAATGTTTTGCATATTGATGTGGAGTGTGTAGGAATTACAGATGTGCTAGTGGAACTGCTTGAACTGGTGAAAGCACAGTCCTTGTATACCTGGGTGCCTCCATTACAGTCGGATGTGATGATGCTGCATGGTGCCAATGGATGGAGCCAGGTAGTAAAACCGGTGCCGGTTAAAATTAATCACCAGTGGAACTGGTTGGTACGGTGCTTTCTAATAGTGTGGCAAGTGATCTCCCGGTTTCCTGTGAGGGTGCTTCCGGATACGGTTCAGTACGGAAGGCGCTCTAGGGGGCTGCTGGAGACATCAGAAGTCTCTCCGCCTGATGCGGTGATGGACATGTCTACTAGTGCGGTCCAAGGTGCGGCTTAGCAGGGATTAGTAAATGGCGCGAATACTGCCTCACCCGCTAGATCTCCGAAGGAAGGGCCAGATATGGAGGTGGCAAAAGCAGAGATTCTGTCTCTCACCTGCAGAGAGGTACAAGTTGGGGTACCCAGAGACACTCTCAAATATAGTATGGAGAGGAACAAAAATTGTAACATGGAAAAGTATGAGCTGGCAAAGATTGGTACTGCTAGAAATGGGTCATGCATTGTTCAATGTCATTTGTTAGGACAACTGCCCACAGAGATTTGGACAACAGGTGAAGTGAAGCCTTGTGAAGGTCCCAGAGGGGATATCTGCTCACCTGTGTGTTGTCCCTCCTTGGGCCTGGCCCTAACAAACCCTGAACAAAGAACTGACGGTATTGGTAATTGGAGAAATGGTGACTTATTACTGAATGTTGATGTAAATAATGGCCTGGATACGAAAATTAATTTCTTGGCAAATGAGCGTGATGCACAGATTTTGAGCCCTGAGGAATTGGTGTTGGTAAACCCAAAAGACCTATTGTGATGGGGTAAACAGGTGCCAGTGAGGAAAAAGGTGGTTCCTCATCAGGCGTAGTGTCTGGAGCAGGTTTCCTACAAAATCCGGTGTGACAGCAGGAAGGTAAAGTCACCTGGTTGCATCCAGGGGGGTAGGTATATTTCTCCCAGATTCAGGCTTTATGCCGACTTATACAACTAGGGAGAGAGTTGATGAAGCCCAGCTGAGGCTAGTGGGCTCATGGATGATTCATACCTCTAGGGAGAGGGCTGGGCGTCGTGCAGGCAGGGAGTTGATGAGACCAGCTGAAGCTTGTCAGCTCGTTTAAGGCCTCTATAAAAACTCCCAGCTTCATTAGGTGTTTGCTCATGCCTGGACCCAGACCTGTGTGGACTGTCTAGGGAGAGTGAACCCCTGTGCGGTGAGACAAAGCCTGTGTGGCTATTTGTTTGGACATTTACTAAACCAGGGACTTAGGGACTAGGACAGCACCAGGCTGATCCCAGTTGTTAGTTAGGGAAACCTGCATGTTTAGTCAGAGGTCAAGCTGACCAGGATTTATTTTGTTTATGTTTCTTTTTGCTTTGCTGTGTTTTTGTCACTGTAAATAGAGAAATAAACCGCACCTTTTGATCTTGAAAACCACAACCTCCGTCTGCTGGGCCTGTTTTGTGTGGGGAGCCCATCCAGGGGGTCACACACACCCGCTACCGAGCTAACCCCCTCACAGTTGGTGGAGAACCAGTGGCAGTTTTTTTTTTAAGCCAGCATGGAGGAGATACTGAAACAGCTGGCTCTAGCAAATGCCAATCAACAGCAGACAAATGCAGGTTTGCAAAAGAGCCTTGCAGCTCAACAACAGAGCTTCGCAGCCCAGCAACAAGCCCAGCAGCAATCTGAGGCCCGCTTCATAGACCTGTTGCAGAAGCAAGAGCAGAGACTACAACAACAGATGGAAGCAGTAATGCAGCAACGTCCGCAGACCAGTGAGGAAAGCCGTCCCACTAATACCGCGTCCTTTGGGGTGAGTCGTTTATTGACAAAAATGACTGGAGAGGATGATCCAGAGGTATTTTTGACCACATTTGAAAGGACTGCTGAAAGAGAAAAGTGGCCTGAGGAGCAGTGGGCTGGACTGCTGGCTCCTCTGTTAACTGGTGAATCGCAGAAAGCTTACTATGACCTAGAGCCTGACCAAGCAAAAGACTATGTGATGCTAAAAGCTGAAATATTGGCAAGGCTGGGTGTCACCCTGGCTGTCCGGGCTCAGCGTGTGCATAACTGGACTTTCCAGCTTGGAAAACCCCCCAGGTCTCAAATGTATGATCTCATTCACCTGAGCAGGAAGTGGCTACAGCCAGAGACTTTGTCCGCACCGGAGATTGTGGAACGTGTTGTGATGGATCGTTTCTTGAGAGCTCTTCCTACCGCCATTCAAAAGTGGGTAAGCCATGGAGACCCAGAAACGGCCGGTAAACTTGTGGATCGTGTAGAGAGATACTTGGCTGCAGAGAACCTGACGGCCTCTTCCAGAGACTCTCGGACTTTCCACCCTAAGACCAGACCATCCCCAGGGGCGGATAAGATGATTCCAAGGGGTGAGGGTGGAGAGAGTGAGAGGGTGGGAGCTCTGCCCAGGGTTTGGCGAGAACAGCCTGGGAAGTCGGGGGCTCAAGAGGCAGCCAAAAGGATTGTTTGCTACCGCTGCCGGCAAGCGGGACATATTGCAGCAAATTGCCCGGTTGTGGAGGAACCCATGCAATGTGACTTTCTGACGGACAGACGTCAGTCGCTGTGTGCGACAGTCGCATGCACTGCCATTCGGGGAACTGAGAAACATTTATGCAAAATGTGTATTAATGGTAGAAATGTTCTGGTATTACTGGATTCAGGTAGCCTTGTGACCCTGATAAAGGCTGAATTAGTTAAAACAGAGGTCTCTAGGAATAGCAAGGTAGCTGTTATTTGTGTGCATGGGGACACCCGAGAGTATCCAGTGACTACAGTGTGTTTCAAGACCCCCAAAGGTACCCTCTCTCATCCAGTGGGGTTAGTATCTCAACTACCGCATGATGCCATTGTGGGAAGGGATTTTCCGAAGTTCTGGGAACTGTGGGATGATCCTGAGCCCCCCACTGGTGCCCCTATGTACCAGGAAGGTGATAGCCAGAACTCCTCTGAGAGTGGTGAGGACTCTCCAGAATTTCCCTTGTCAGTATTGGCAGGCGAGACTCAAGAAACTGGAGAGGAGCCCACCTCCTCAGACGAAAACCTACCGTCTGTGGAGTTTTCTGATCTTGAGGTTCACAGGGAAAATTTTGCCACAGAACAGTTAAAAGACCCCGCCCTAATAAAGGCACGGGAAAACGTAGTGGAAATAGATGGCGAGTTAGTGAACCCAGATAATACCTGCACTTACCCATACTTCAGCGTAGAGAAGGACCTACTGTATCGGGTGGCAAAAAGGGCAGAAGAAACCGTTGAGCAGCTTGTGGTGCCCAAACCTTACAGGAAGTTGGTGTTGGAGTTGGCCCATGGGCACATTCTTGGAGGTCATCTGGGGACAGAGAAAACCCGAGAGAGGGTATTACAGAGATTCTATTGGCCTGGGGTGATGAAGGACATAGAAAATTATTGTTCCTCCTGCCCTGTGTGTCAGAGGTCGGCCCCGATGCCACATTTCCGTAGCCCGCTGGTCCCTCTACCCATCATTGAGGTCCCGTTTGAGAGGATCGCAATGGATTTGGTAGGTCCTATAATCAAGTCCGCTAGGGGGCACCAGTACATATTAGTTATAATGGACTATGCCACCCGTTATCCAGAAGCGATCCCTCTCCGAAATACCTCGGCCAAAACCATAGCCAAAGAGCTATCTCTTGTTTTTAGCCGGGTGGGTATTTGTAAAGAACTGCTTACGGACCAAGGTACACCCTTTATGTCCCGGGTTATGAAAGAGCTGTGTAAATTGTTCAAAGTGACGCAATTGCGTACGTCTGTGTATCACCCCCAAACCGATGGGCTGGTTGAAAGATTCAACAAAACCCTAAAACAAATGTTGAAGAAAGTGGTGGATAGAGATGGAAAGGATTGGGACTGTCTACTTCCTTATTTGTTGTTTGCTATTAGGGAGGTGTCCCAATCCTCTACGGGATTCTCCCCCTTTGAGTTACTGTATGGGAGACACCCAAGAGGGCTGTTGGATATTGCCAAGGAAACTTGGGAAAGTGAGAGTTCTCCCCACAGGAGTGTGATTGAGCATGTCGCCCTGATGCAAGATCGAATTGCACAGGTAATGCCCATCGTGAAGGAACATTTGGCCCAAGCGCAGTTGGCACAGCAGAGAGTGTACAACCGTGGAGCCAAGACCCGTACCTTTTCCCCGGGGGATAGGATATTGGTACTTGTCCCTACGGTTGAAAGTAAATTCCTTGCCAAATGGCAAGGCCCCTACGAGATAATGGAAAAAGTGAGCGAAGTGAATTACAAGGTCAGACAACCAGGAAGGCGAAAGCCCGAACAGATCTATCACGTTAATCTGTTGAAAGCCTGGAGGGATAGAGAGTCCCTAGTCGCAGAAACTTGGTCACCAGCTCAAACTGGTTGCGTGATTCCGGAGGTTGGAATAGCAGCCACCTTGTCACAACCCCAACAACAGGAGGTTAAGGAGTTTGTGCTTCGCAACAAGGAGGTGTTCTCTGAGCTGCCGGGACAAACATCTGGGGTAGAGCATGATATTATTACCCCGCCCGGTGAAAGGGTGAAGTTAAAACCCTATCGGATCCCAGAGGCCCGACGGGAGGCAATACGGGAGGAAGTACAGAAAATGCTGAACTTAGGGGTGATAGAGGAGTCCCAAAGTGATTGGTCTAGTCCCATTGTGTTGGTGCCTAAACCGGATGGGAGCTGGCGATTTTGTAACGATTTTCGTCAGTTGAACAAAGTTACAAATATTGACACCTACCCCATGCCACGTATAGATGAGTTGATCGACCGGCTGGGAACAGCCCGATACATGACGACTCTTGACCTCACAAAAGGGTATTGGCAAATTCCCCTGGCCAAGTCGGCCAAAGAGAAAACCGCATTTGTAACCCCAGACGGGGCGTTCCAATATAAAAGAATGCCGTTCGGGTTACAGAATGCGCCGGCCACATTCCAGCGGAAAATGGACCAGATACTGAGGCCCCATCGGAAGTATGCTGCGGCTTACCTGGATGACGTAATTGTCCATAGCACAGATTGGGCCTCACATCTGCCAAAAGTGCAAGCAGTCCTAGACTCTATCCGGGAAGCGGGGTTTACGGCTAACCCCAAGAAGTGTACCATTGGGCAGGAGGAGGCCAAATATCTTGGGTACACCATTGGCAGGGGAGTAATAAAACCCCAACTCAACAAAGTCGAGGCCATCCAGAGTTGGCCACGTCCCAACAGCAAGAAGCAGGTACGAGCCTTTCTGGGAATCGCGGGTTATTATCGGCGCTTCATTCCCCACTTTGCTTCTAAGGCTGTGCCCCTAACCAACCTGACGAAAGGGAAAGGGTCGGTCATGATTAAATGGACCCCCGAGGCTGAGGCAGCATTCCAATTCTTGAAACAAGCCTTATGTAGCCAGCCAGTGTTGTACTCACCCGACTTCTCTAAAGACTTTGTCGTACAAAGTGATGCGTCAGATGTGGGGTTAGGAGCAGTATTGTCCCAGGTCTGGAACGGGGAAGAGCACCCAGTCATTTACCTCAGCAGGAAGTTGAAGTCCCATGAGGTAAATTACGCCACGGTTGAAAAGGAGTGTTTAGCGGTGAAGTGGGCTCTAGATTCCCTTCGGTACTATCTGCTAGGTAGGCACTTTGACATGGTTACGGATCACGCTCCGTTAAAGTGGATGGCTCAAAACAAGGAGACAAATAGAAGAGTAAATAGGTGGTTCCTGGCCCTACAGGAATTCAACTTCACAGTAAAGCATCGCCCTGGCGTTCAAATGGGGAATGTGGATGCTTTGTCTCGAGTACATGAATGCCTGATTGCTGGTGTTCCAACCCCAAGGTTAAAACAAGAGGGGGGGTATGTGACAGCAGGAAGGTAAAGTCACCTGGTTGCATCCAGGGGGGTAGGTATATTTCTCCCAGATTTAGGCTTTATGCCGACTTATACAACTAGGGAGAGAGTTGATGAAGCCCAGCTGAGGCTAGTGGGCTCATGGATGATTCATACCTCTAGGGAGAGGGCTGGGCGTCGTGCAGGCAGGGAGTTGATGAGACCAGCTGAAGCTTGTCAGCTCGTTTAAGACCCCTATAAAAACTCCCAGCTTCATTAGGTGTTTGCTCATGCCTGGACCCAGACCTGTGTGGACTGTCTAGGGAGAGTGAACCCCTGTGCGGTGAGACAAAGCCTGTGTGGCTATTTGTTTGGACATTTACTAAACCAGGGACTTAGGGACTAGGACAGCACCAGGCTGATCCCAGTTGTTAGTTAGGGAAACCTGCATGTTTAGTCAGAGGTCAAGCTGACCAGGATTTATTTTGTTTATGTTTCTTTTTGCTTTGCTGTGTTTTTGTCACTGTAAATAGAGAAATAAACCGCACCTTTTGATCTTGAAAACCACAACCTCCGTCTGCTGGGCCTGTTTTGTGTGGGGAGCCCATCCAGGGGGTCACACACACCCGCTACCGAGCTAACCCCCTCACACCGGAAACTGAGTTTAAAGGAAGTAGCAGGAAAGGCAGGGGGCCGCCAGAAAAGAAACGTGACCTCAGGAACCCCAAGGACAGAGGAAGTAGGCTGGGGATACAGAAAGGTAGGACCCCGTTGCGATCCAGGGTAGGGCGTGCCTGGAAACGCACCCTAACAAAAGATTGGGCCTACGCAGCGAACAGCTGGCACAGAGGTGCCCCAATCAAGGATTTGGGCTTGTGTGTTCCGCCCACTAAGGGTTCGAAACAAAGGGGGGGATATGTGACAGTAGGAGATACTGTCAGGGTAAAATGGACAGATTGGTGGACACAGGTTGTGCACATTTGCTTTGTGCACGACTACAGAGCATAGATGTGGACTGGAGAAGACTGCTTTCTCCAGGTTTTGGTATTCCGTCATGGGGCTCTGTAGTGTGGAGATTCCATAGTGTCTTGGGTGGGACGGGATCTCCAACCCTGTGTCCAGATTTTGTGGATGACCAACAGGGTGTGTGCTCAGGTGAGCACAGCCCTTAAAATGAGGGTGTGAGAAGACCTCATGGCTCCCAGTTGGAGACAGCTCCACACCAAGAGACAGGAGGTCTTCAGGAGTCAGAGAGGCTGTAGGAGACAGCCAGTACGTTTGTGACTGCAAGAGGCAGAGCTGTAGACGCTAAAGGGAAGCTGTCTACTTTGAGGAGTCCGGTGGTCTGGCTGACCAGGATAAAGTGCAGAAGTACTGCTACAGATACTGCTATAGAGAGCCAGATGGGCTATAGCATTTTCTGTTCTGTGTATTTGATGGAGAAGAACCCCTGCGTGGGAAATGTTTGTTTGGACTTTTATTGCCTTTTTAATAAAAATGGGCTACCATGCCCTTAAATATAGTTCCTGACTGGCTTGAATCACTGGAAAAACGCATCTACCACGAGAGCTAACAACCCCCCATGCTACAATATATATATCTCAAACAAAGAAAGGGAAAAAAACGGCCTGTTCCCAACAAACAAGCACTCATGTGGCAGTGAAATTGAAACTTACACACCCTAACTGGGTGTAAAAAAGGCCAAAAAGTCAATTACGACTACAGCTGCTACCATAAAACTAGCCTAGATGCAAGTACAAAAATTAAAACCAAACAAAGTCCAACAGACCCAGGCAGCGCTATGTACACTATGATGTTACCTATGTACTTAATAATAAGTCAAGACATATAAACATGCATTTTTGTCCATAATCTGTTTTGGAAGGGTGCTGTATAAGACACTCTGAAGCAGATGAGAAAGTCCAATGATTTTCCCATTCAATAGAGTCACTAACACCTCCACGTGTGCACAGAAATAGGGGGGGGGGGGGATATACAAAAACCCCCTTCTTATAAAAACTCTTACCAGAGAATACTTGAACACTGCGCATAAATCACAGAAAGTTACATGGACACTCTCCCCAGGAATTTTTTTTCTCCAAGTCCTGTTGATGCTAGACAGTAGGGATGAGCTCGGTGTTCGAGTCGAACATAGGTCCGACTCGAACATTGGCTGTTCGCACGTTCGGCGAACAACGAACGATTTGGGCCGTTCGCGCCAAATTCGAGTGACGCGAACGGCCCACAATACACTGCGCCATCGCAGTGTAATCCCGGCGCTGTGATTGGCCAAGCATGCACTGTGACCCTGCCTGCTTGGCCAATCACAGCGCCGGCAGTGAGGAGAGCAATGATTGGCCACAGGCAGGATGCCTGTGGCCAATTATAGCTGAGGGGGTTTAGTACACGCCCCACACTATAAAAGGCCGCCAGCGCGGCGGCCTCGTGTAGTGTGTTCCGGAGCAGGGAAAGTGAAGGATAGGCAGGGACAGTGTCAAATCTATTCTTTGCTAAACCTTGTGTGTAGGGACAGAGAAGGATAGGCAGGGAGAGTGTCAGTGTCATATTCTTTGCTAAACCTTGTGTGTAGGGAGAGAGAAGGATAGGCAGGGAGAGTGTCAGTGTCATATACTTTGATAAACCTTGTGTGCAGGGAGAGAGAAGGATAGGCAGGGGACAGTGTCAGTGTCATATTCTTTGCTAAACCTTGTGTGCAGGGAGAGAGAAGGATAGGCAGGGAGAGTGTCAGTGTCATATACTTTGATAAACCTTGTGTGCAGGGAGAGAGAAGGATAGGCAGGGGACAGTGTCAGTGTCATTGTTGCTAAGCCTCCTGCACATTATACACCTGAAGTTAGCCCATATTGCTGCTTTTTCCTGGTGTGTTACACCAACAGGATTTTGCGGCACTTACAGCGGGCGGAGTGTG
Source organism: Rana muscosa (assembly GCA_029206835.1). Classification (NCBI taxonomy): domain Eukaryota; kingdom Metazoa; phylum Chordata; class Amphibia; order Anura; family Ranidae; genus Rana; species Rana muscosa. The sequence goes on along the minus strand of CM055118.1, from coordinate 995,371,634 downwards.
CCTCCTGATCATATTACACCTGAACTTAGCCTGTATTGCTGCTTTTTCCTGGTGTGTTACACCAACAGGATTTTGCGGCACTTACAGTGGGCGGAGTGTGCCTCCTGATCATATTACACCTGAACTTAGCCTGTATTGCTGCTTTTTCCTGGTGTGTTACACCAACAGGATTTTGCGGCACTTACAGCGGGCGGAGTGTGCCTCCTGACCATATTACACCTGAAGTTAGCCTGTATTGCTGCTTTTTTCCTGGTGTGTTACACCAACAGACATTTGCGGCACTTACAGCGGGCGGAGTGTGCCTCCTGACCATATTACACCTGAAGTTAGCCTGTATTGCTGCTTTTTCCTGGTGTGTTACACCAACAGACATTTGCGGCACTTACAGCGGGCGGAGTGTGCCTCCTGACCATATTACACCTGAACTTAGCCTGTATTGCTGCTTTTTCCTGGTGTGTTACACCAACAGGATTTTGCGGCACTTACAGCGGGCGGAGTGTGCCTCCTGATCATATTACACCTGAACTTAGCCTGTATTGCTGCTTTTTCCTGGTGTGTTACACCAACAGGATTTTGCGGCACTTACAGCGGGCGGAGTGTGCCTCCTGATCATATTACACCTGAACTTAGCCTGTATTGCTGCTTTTTCCTGGTGTGTTACACCAACAGGATTTTGCGGCACTTACAGCGGGCGGAGTGTGCCTCCTGATCATATTACACCTGAACTTAGCCTGTATTGCTGCTTTTTCCTGGTGTGTTACACCAACAGGCATTTGCAGCACCTACAGCAGGCGTAGTGTGATTCCTGCAAAATATACTCCTGAAGCTAGGCCTTATTGCTGGTTTTCCCATTTCCCTGCAGGCCATTAGAATGTCTGGAAGGCAAACAAGGAGAGGCAGACAGTCAGGAGCCAATAAAAGAGGGCAAGCAGGCTCTGTGTCTAGAGACAACAGTGCTGGTCGTGGACGCGGTGCATCGCCATCAGCACGTGGCCATGGGACACGCTTGTCCTTCTTTTCGGCAGCTGGACGTGTTGAGCCGCATCATGCCGAAGACTTGGTAGAGTGGATGACCAAGCCCTCCTCATCCTCCTCATCCTCTCTCACCCAGGCTCAGGGTACTGGTAAAGCAGCTGCCAAAGCGTCCTCTTCCCTGGTATCAATGTCATCATCAGTCACTCCTTCCCTAGACCAACCATGTCCTCCTGAGGAGTCCCCCGAACTGTTTGAGCACAGTTTTGGGTACATGCTCCAGGAGGATGCCCAGCGTTTCGAAGGGTCTGATGATGATACCCAGCTAGAGGAAGGCAGTAGCGTGAGAGCAGAGAGAGGGGATGCTCAAGAAGGACACCAATCTGGCAGTCATGTTCCAGCAGCTGCAGCATACTGCCAGATTGGCTCCAGTGATGAGGAGATGATGAGGTCACTGACTCCACGTGGGTGCCTAATAGGAGAGAGGAGGAGGAGGAGGAGGAGGATGAGGAGGAGGCACATCTCCAACGAGGCAGGATGCCCTCGGGGGGCCAGCGTAAGGGCAGCACACCGACAGAATCACACCGCAGAGCTCCGCCTGTGCAGGGCGCTGCCTCTGCCCGTTATTCAAAAAGTTCTTTGGTGTGGGCCTTTTTTGAGGCGAGTGCATCAGATCGCACAGCTGCTGTTTGCAACATATGTCTCAAGCGTATATCGCGTGGCCAAAACATCACCCGCTTGGGCATCACATGCTTGACCAGACATATGTTGACCTGCCATGCAGCTTGTTGGCAAGCCTACCTTAAAGACCCACACCAAAGAACAAAGCGGACCTCTTCTTGCACCGCATAAGCTGGGATCTCCAACCCCACTATACCTTCAGTCCTCTCTGAAACCTGCTCTGAGAGGAATGAAGGTGTAGAATTAGGTGTGTCACAGCCAAGTACTTGCGGGCACTCTGCTAGCAGTACACCAACGTCCGATTCTAGCAGGCAAATTTCCCTGCCCCAGCTGCTGGACCGTCTAAAGAAGTTCACTCCCAGCCATCCACATGCCCAGCGGTTGAATGCTAGCTTGGATAAATTGCTAGCGCTTCAACTGCTGCCTTTTCAGTTTGTAGACTCGGCCCCCTTCCGTGAGTTTGTGCAATGTGCGGTTCCTCAGTGGCAGGTTCCCAAACGCCACTTTTTCTCACGGAAGGCGATTCCGGCTCTCTACCGGCATGTGGAAGGCAATGTCTTGGCCTCGCTGGACAGGGCGGTCAGCGGTAAGATGCATATTACCGCTGACTCATGGTCCAGCAGGCAAGGACAGGGACGTTACCTTTCTTTCACGGCTTTTGGTAGCTGGGAAGGATGCAGGACAAGGTGCAGTAGTGTTGGAGGTTGTTCCACCGCCACGCCTCCAAAATGCTACTACTGGTTGTGACACACCTCTGTCCTTCACCCCCTCCTCTTCTTCTTCCTCCATGGCCTCTTCTTGTGCTTTGTCCTCGGAACCAGCGGTGCTCCGTAGGCGTTCAAGGGGCTACGCAAGTACGCAGGCAAAAAGATGCCATGCCGTGCTTGCGCTGGTGTGTTTGGGGGACAGGAGCCACACTGGGGCAGAGGTTCTGTCTGCTCTGCAGGGGCAGGCCGAGAGGTGGTTGACGCAACGCCAGCTTAAGCCAGGAATGGTAGTTTGCGACAATGGCACCAACCTCCTCTCCGCTCTCCGACAGGGACAACTGACCCATGTGCCCTGTGTGGCTCACGTCCTTAACCTGGTGGTGCAGCGGTTCTTGGGCAGGTACCCGGGCTTACAGGATGTCCTGCGGCAGGCCAGGAAAGTCTGTGTGCATTTCCGCAGATCTTATAATGCCAGTGCTCGCCTGGCTGAGCTGCAAAAGGAGTTGAACCTGCCCAAGAACCGCCTTATATGTGACATGCCCACCAGGTGGAACTCAACGTTGGCCATGCTGCAGCGGCTGCACACGCAGCAGAGTGCCATCAATGAGTACCTGTGCGACTACGGCACCAGGACAGGGTCAGGGGAGCTCGGGTTTTTTTCACCACGCCAGTGGGGCATGATCAGGGATGCATGCACTGTCCTGGCACCATTTGAGGAGGCCACGAGGATGGTGAGCAGTGACAGTGCATGCATCAGTGACACTGTACCTCTTGTCCACCTGTTGGAACATACGCTGCGTGGAATAATGGACAGGGCACTTGAGGCAGAACAGAGGCAGGAAGAGGAGGACTTCCTTGCCTCTCAAGGCCCCCTTTACCCAGACAGTGTTCCTTCTGTCCCACCCATCGCACAGGAAGAAGAGGAGGAGGAGGAGGAGGAGGATTGTGTCAGCATGGAGGTGGAGCCTGGCACTCAGCATCATCAGCAGCAGTCTTTTAGAGATGATTTACAGTCCCAAGAAACCAGTGGACTTGTACGTGGCTGGGAGGAGGTGGCTGCGGATCATGTCGTCCTTAGTGACCCAGAGGACTCCGGACCGAATGCCTCAGCTAACCTACGCTGCATGGCCTCCCTGATCCTGCAAAGTCTGCGGAAGGATCCTCGTATTCTTCGGATCAAGGAGAGGGACCATTACTGGCTGGCCACTCTCCTTGATTCACGGTACAAGGGTAAGGTTGCGGACCTTATCTTACCGTCGCAGAGGGAGCAGAGGATGAGACAACTCCGGGAGGCCTTGCAGAAAGGTCTGTCCAACGCGTTCCCAGAGACTGGGAGGTTACAAACTCCTGGTCCTGGACAACGAGTTGCTGAGGCTTCGGTCAGTCAAAGAAGGAGCGGTGGGGAAGGTGGCCGTCTGACCGATGCGTTCAGACAATTCTTTAGTCCGCAGCCCCAAGGTATGATCGGTTCCAGCAACCATCGCCAGCGTCTGATATACATGGTGCAGGAATACCTAGGGGCAAGGTCAGACTTGGACACCATCCCCACCGAAAATCCTCTGGCTTACTGGGTCTTGAGGTTGGATCACTGGCCAGAGCTTGCACAGTATGCAATTGAGCTACCGGCCTGTCCTGCATCCAGCGTTCTTTCAGAACGCACATTCAGTGCTGCTGGAGGATTTGTCACGGATCACAGGGTGCGCCTGTCCACCGACTCTGTTGATCGACTGACCTTCATAAAGATGAACCAGTCTTGGATCACCACCAGCTACCAAACACCTGAAGCTGATATAACAGACTAATTTATTTTCAAATGTCACATCCCTTCAAGACTGATGCTGATGCTGAGAGACTGTCCTGTTATGTTGACTGACTATCCTCCTCCTCCTCAATGATCCGATTGATGATGATAGCTTGGAAGAACATTTTTGTTTCTGGGTGCCGCCACCAGTGGCTAAGGCCCAATTTTTCAGCCCCTGTTTAACAGGGGCGTGTTATTACAATTTTTTATGCAATGCTTTGCAGCAGGGCTCATTCCTGCACTCCAACTAGAGTATCTGGGAGAGGTTGCAGTGTCGTGGCACCAGCACCAGTGGCTAAGGCCCAATTTTTCAGCCCCTGTTTAACAGGGGCGTGTAATTACAATTTTTGATGGAATACTTTGCAACAGGGCTCATTGCTGTGCTCCAAGTACAGTATCTGTGAGGGGTTGCAGTGTTGTGGCACCAGTGCCTAAGGCCCAATTTTTATGCCCCTGTTTAACAGGGGCATGTAATTACAATTTTTTATGCAATGCTTTGCAGCAGGGCTCATTCCTGCACTCCAACTAGAGTATCTGGGAGAGGTTGCAGTGTCGTGGCACCAGCACCAGTGGCTAAGGCCCAATTTTTCAGCCCCTGTTTAGCAGGGGCGTGTAATTACAATTTTTGATGCAATACTGTCAGGGCCCGTTGGGTGGCTAGTGAGGACACAGGAGGTGGATCCTCTGTGCCAGAGAGGCGAAGGCACGGGTCGCACTGGAGGACCGGTTCTAAGCAGCTACCGGTTTTCACCAGAGCCCGCCGCAAAGCGGGATGGACTTGCTGCGGCGGTAGCAACCAGGTCGTGTCCCCCAGTTGCGGCTCGACTTCTCTGGCAGCTGAGATAGGCACGGTACACAGGGACTAGGCAGAGGCAAGGTCAGACGTAGCGGAAGGTCAGGGCAGGCGGCAATGGTTCGTAGTCAGGGGCAACGGCAGAAGGTCAGATACACTGGCAAGGCAACTACAAAACGCTTTCTCAGGGCACTAAGGCAACAAGACCTGGCAAGGACAGGAAGGGGGAGTGGGTTTTTAAGTGTTTTGGGTGTGTACACAGTAATTGGACCAGGCACCAATCAATGGTGCACTGGCCCTTTAAATTTAAGAAAACCGGCGCGCGCGCGCCCTGGAGAGCAGTGGGACCGTGTGCGCCAGGACGGAGCAGGAGGAGAAGGCCGGTGAGCAGGATGGAATGCGATCCGCGGGCGGACAGGTGCCGCCGCATGGATCGCATCACCGCCAGCATCAGAGCAGCGCTCACGGTCAGAGGGGCCGACCGGAGCGCTGCAGGGGAACAGACGCCGCGGGCGCTCCGGGATGGATGGGACACCCGGAGCGCTCAGCGTTACAGTACCCCCCCCCCCCTTAGGTCTCCCCCTCTTCTTGGAACCCAAGAATCTACGGATGAGCTCTTTATCTAAAATGTTGGCCTCAGGTTCCCAGGATCTTTCCTCAGGACCACAGTTCTCCCAATCAACTAAAAAACATTTTTTACCTCGGATGACCTTGGAGGCGAGGATCTCTTTCACCGAGAAGACATCAGAAGAACCAGAGACAGGAGCAGGAGCAGTGACCTTAGGGGAAAATCGGTTAAGAATGAGGGGTTTAAGAAGAGACACATGAAAAGAGTTGGGAATACGAAGAGAAGGAGGAAGGTGGAGCTTGTAAGAAACAGAATTGATTTGGTTTTTGATTTTAAATGGCCCGAGGTAACGAGGACCCATCTTGTAGCTAGGTACCCGAAACCGAACATATTTGGAGGAGAGCCACACTTTGTCACCAGGGGCATAGACAGGAGGGATTCTTCTTTTTTTATCTGCATGTCTCTTCATGCGGGCAGAGGCCAGTGAGAGCGACTTTTGAGTCTCTTTCCAGATAGAGGCAAAGTCCTGAGTTAATTCATGCACGGCCGGAACTCCAGAAGACGTGGGAATGGGGAGGGGGGGCAATGGGTGACGGCCGTAGACCACAAAGAAAGGCGACTTGGAGGAAGATTCAGAGTTCTTGAAATTGTATGAGAATTCTGCCCAGGGCAATAGGTCGACCCAATTGTCTTGACGGGCGGAGACAAAATGTCGTAGGTAGTCGCCAAGGACCTGGTTAACTCTCTCCACCTGTCCATTGGACTGCGGGTGATAAGCGGAAGAAAAATTCAACTTAATCTTTAGTTGAGTACAGAGAGCTCTCCAAAATTTTGAGATAAATTGAACGCCTCTATCCGAGACGATATGTGAGGGCAGCCCATGGAGGCGGAAAATTTGAAGAAAAAAATGCTTCGCCAACTGAGGTGCAGTAGGCAGACCAGGGAGCGGGACAAATGAGCCATTTTAAAAAAGCGGTCAACGACCACCCAGATGACAGTGTTACTACGAGACAAAGGGAGGTCCGTGATGAAATCCATGGCGATGTGGGACCATGGTTGTTCAGGCACAGGTAGGGGAAGGAGAAGACCTGCAGGCTTCTGGCGAGGAGTCTTGTCACGTGCACAGATAGTGCAGGCCCGTACAAAGTCAGTCACATCTTTCTCCTGGGTAGGCCACCAATAGTGTCTGGTAATCAATTGTATGGATTTTTGGATCCCAGCGTGACCGGCTAGATGGGAGGAATGGCCCCACTTGAGTATCTGAAGCCGAAGGCGTGGAGGAACGAAAGTCTTTCCTGGAGGAATTGGCACGAGAGAAGCGGGAGCAGAGGAAATCAGACATTTAGGGGGTACGATGTGTTGAGGAGGAGTCTCGGTTTCAGAGGTATCGGAGAAACGGGACAAGGCATCAGCCCTGACATTTTTGTCTGTGGGCCGAAAATGGATCTGGAAGTTGAAGCGGGCAAAGAACAATGACCACCTGACCTGGCGAGGATTTAGGCGCTGAGCGGACTGAAGGTAGGACAAATTTTTATGGTCAGTGTAGATGGAGATAGGGTGAAGGGATCCTTCCAGGAGATGTCTCCACTCTTCTAATGCCAACTTGATGGCCAACAGTTCACGGTCACCTATGGAATAGTTTTTTTCCGGAGGGGAGAAAGTTTTAGAGAAAAAAACACAAGTGACGTTTTTCCCTTTAGCGTTTTTTTGAAGAAGCACAGCTCCGGCTCCTACCGAGGAGGCGTCAACTTCAAGGAAGAATGGCTTTAGAGGATCTGGCCGAGACAGGACAGGTGCAGAGGAGAAGGCGGTCTTAAGGCGAGTAAAGGCTTCCTCCGCTTGAGGCGGCCAGGACCTAGGATTCGCGTCTTTTTTGGTCAGTGCCCCTATAGGAGCAACGATGGTGGAGAAGTGGGGTATGAACTGACGATAGTAGTTGGCGAATCCAAGGAAGCATTGGATAGCACGAAGTCCAGAGGGGCGTGGCCAACCCAAGACTGCGGAGAGTTTGTCAGGGTCCATTTGAAGACCTTGTCCAGAGACCAGATAACCTAGGAAAGGAAGACTGCTGCGCTCAAAAAGGCATTTTTCAAATTTAGCGTAAAGATGATTTACGCGGAGGCGCTGGAGCACTTGACGGACATGGAGCCGATGTTCCTTAAGGTTGGCAGAGAAGATTAGGATGTCGTCAAGATAGACAACCACACAGGTATACAGTAGGTCCCGGAAGATTTCGTTGACAAAATCTTGAAAGACTGCAGGGGCGTTGCAAAGTCCGAACGGCATGACAAGATATTCAAAGTGACCATCTCTGGTGTTAAATGCGGTTTTCCATTCATCTCCTTTACGGATTCTGATGAGGTTATAAGCGCCCCTGAGGTCCAATTTAGAAAAAACTTTTGCTCCGCGCAGACGGTCAAAGAGCTCCGAGATGAGAGGCAGAGGGTAGCGGTTTTTATTAGTGATTTTATTGAGACCACGATAGTCTATGCAAGGGCGTAGAGATCCGTCCTTCTTGGCCACGAAGAAGAACCCCGCTCCGGCTGGAGAAGATGATTTCCTAATAAAACCTCTCTTGAGGTTCTCCTGAATGTATTCAGTCATGGCCTTGGTTTCAGGAGAGGAGAGAGGGTAAATTCTGCCACGGGGTGGTGTAGTACCTGGGAGCAAGTCAATGGGGCAGTCATAGGGTCTATGTGGTGGTAAGACCTCCACCTGTTTTTTGCAAAAGACATCAGAAAAGTCCTGATAGGCCTTTGGAAGGCCAGGCAAAGGAGTAGTGATGTGGACTTGACAGGTCGGTACAGACTTAAGGCAATGCTTGTGACAGGAGTCACCCCAGGATTTGATGTCCCCAGTGGTCCAGTCGAGGGTAGGAGTGTGACGCTGGAGCCAGGGTAGGCCAGACCTCTCTTGTAGGGTCAGGCGAGACCGGTCCAGGATGCATTGGATTCAGAAAGAAAGGAGCCAGGCGCGGATAACGCCTGGTGCGAACGAGATCTTTCTCCTGGCAAAGCTCTTGGCGTATTTCGACGTAGCGCATATCGATGCGGGTAGCTAAATGGATGAGTTCCGTCAAGGAAGAGGGTATCTCTCGTGCGGCCAGACAATCCTTGATGTGGCCGGATAAACCCTTCTTGAAGGTCGTGCAGAGAGCCTCATCATTCCAGGCTAACTCTGAGGCCAGTGTGCGGAACTGTATGGCATATTCGCCCACAGAGGAGTTTCCTTGGACAAGGTTAAGCAGGGCGGTTTCAGCGGATGAGGCTCGGGCTGGTTCCTCAAAAACGCTGCGAACCTCAGCAAAGAAGGACTGAACGGTGGCTGTAGCAGGGTCGTTGCGGTCCCAGAGTGGCGTGGCCCAGGCCAAGGCCTTTCCAGACAACAGAGAGACCACGAATGCCACTTTAGACCGTTCTGTGGAAAACTGGTCAGACATCATCTCAAGATGCAGGGAACATTGGGACAAGAATCCCCGGCACATCCTAGAATCCCCATCAGATTTCTCCGGAAGAGACAGGCGAATTCTCGAGGTAGTAGCGGCAGCTCGGAGAGGGGAAGATGCTGGAGGCTGTGGCGGCAGAAGCTGCTGGACCATGGCGGTCAACTGCGACAGCTGCTGTCCTTGTTGGACGATCTGTTGCGACTGCTGGGCAACCACGGTAGTGAGGTCAGCGAGATTTGGCAGCGGTACCTCAGCGGGATCCATGGCCGGATCTACTGTCAGGGCCCGGACTGGTGGCTAGTGAGGACACAGGAGGTGGATCCTCTGTGCCAGAGAGGCAAAGGCACGGGTCGCACTGGAGGACCGGTTCTAAGCAGCTACCGGTTTTCACCAGAGCCCGCCGCAAAGCGGGATGGACTTGCTGCGGCGGTAGCAACCAGGTCGTGTCCCCCAGTAGCGGCTCGACTTCTCTGGCAGCTGAGATAGGCACGGTACACAGGGACTAGGCAGAGGCAAGGTCAGACGTAGCGGAAGGTCAGGGCAGGCGGCAATGGTTCGTAGTCAGGGGCAACGGCAGAAGGTCAGATACACTGGCAAGGCAACTACAAAACGCTTTCTCAGGGCACTAAGGCAACAAGATCCAGCAAGGACAGGAAGGGGGAGTGGGTTTTTAAGTGTTTTGGGTGTGTACACAGTAATTGGACCAGGCACCAATCAATGGTTCACTGGCCCTTTAAATTTAAGAAGACCGGCGCTCGCGCCCTGGAGAGCAGCGGGACCACGCGCGCCGGGACGGAGCAGGAGGAGGAGGCCGGTGAGCAGGATGGAATGCGATCCGCGGGCGGACAGGTGCCGCCGCATGGATCGCATCCCCGCCAGCATCAGAGCAGCGCTCACGGTCAGAGGGGCCGACCGGAGCGCTGCAGGGGAACAGACGCCGCGGGCGCTCCGGGATGGATGGGACACCCGGAGCGCTCGGCGTTACAAATACTTTGCAACAGGGCTCATTGCTGTGCTCCAAGTACAGTATCTGTGAAGGGTTGCAGTGTTGTGGCACCAGTGCCTAAGGCCCAATTTTTCTGCCCCTGTTTAACAGGGGCATGTAATTACAATTCTTGATCTAATAATTCACAGCAGGGCCCATTCCTGCGCCCACCAAGACTAACTGTGAGGCCTTACAGTGTTGTGTCAACACCACCACCACCACCACCACCAAAGGCCCAATTTTTCAGCCCCTGTTCAACAGGGGCATGCAATTACAATTCTTGATCTAATAATTCACAGCAGGGCCCATTCATGCACCCACCAAGAGTAACTGTGAGGGCTCACAGTGTTGTGGCAACACCAACATGTAAGGGGCAAATTTCAGCTGAGTATATACGGCAGGCCCCTACTTTCAAACATCCAACTTACAAACGACTTCTCCTTGCAAGCGGAAGGATACAACAGGAAGTGAGAGGAAATCTACCCCTAGGAAGGGAAATTCTCTCCTGTAAGAGTTAATATGGGAAAAAAAGTGTCTCCTCTCCACTGATGCTTTATCACCAATTCTTGTTTCAATAAAAACCCCAAATTTTCAAAACACATTTGTCATTAGGACGGAAAGTGAGGTGAACTGTTCTGAACAGGTGCACACTGCACAGATAGCAAAACAAATGTTACAGGGGTGATAACCCTTCCCTATGTTTTCCAAAAAGCTTAAAAATAGTTTTTTTTGGCTGGAGCTACACTTAAACAATGTACCTGTTCAAAATTACAAACAGATTCTACATAAGAACAAACCTACAGTCCCTGTCTTGTATGCACCGCCTGTATACGGCTGTTCAGAGGATATAGGGCCTTTTTTATTTTGTGTGCGGGGTTCCCCTTAATATCCATACAAGACCCAAAGGGGCTGGTAATGGGCTGGGGTGGGGGGGGGGGGCTGTGATGGGGTAGCTATGCCATTTTTCTTAAAGATTTTCATCCATATTACCGGGACCAGACATTACATTAAAGCCGCAAGCAGTTTTAAATGGCTTTTTTTCCTTTAGAAATGTAATTTTGTGCAGAGACAGTTCTAAACACGGGAAACACGTGGCACTTCACAGGCATACTTTAGACACCCCCCAGGTACGATATTTAAAGGAATATTTGACTTTTTTTTTTTCACTTTATGCATCATTAAAATGACTGCTCCCGAAAAACGGCCGTTTTTAAAACTTTTTTTTGGATTGATACATGTCCCCTGGTGCAGAACCCGGGTTCCCAAACCCTTTTTAGGACAATAACATGCATATTAGTCGTTATAAATAGCACTTTAGATTTCGAACGTTTGCATCCATTGTATTTAATAGGGTTCTAAAGTTCGTGCGAACTTTCAGGTCCGTTCGCGGGTTCTGGTGCGAACCGAACCCGGGGGTGTTCGGCTCATCACTACTAGACAGCTGGATCTCTCAATCATGAGGTCATTCAAAGGAAAAACGAGGAAACACCATAGCGTAATACTTTATTTTGCTTCAAACACACTCCCCCCCTTTTAGACTTGCACTTGCCAAATATGCATAAAACTTTGGCAATATTCACATAAAGTCAGCAGACTCGATCAGGTATCAGTACAATATCTCCTACCCGGCTGAGCTAGTTTTTCCAGTGGTAGTCACTACTGTATCCCCGAACGACGTGCTGACATCACGACTATTCGTCGTATGGCTATTCGTCGTATGGCTATTTAACCCCTCAAGGTGCATAGATCTTGCTTCTAAGCTGAAGTAACTCTACGACAGCAGAAGTAATATGACCAACAGACATACAGCCGTACAGGAGCCACAGGCAGCCCTATAATAATTAAGCAGCTCTATGTATGTACCAATGTCCGCAGATCGATCAAGGCCGAAGTACCGCTACATCAGCAGAGATAATATGATCGGCGGATACAGTCGTACTCGAGCTGCAGGAAGCCCAATAACAATTAGGTGACTCCATATACGTACCGATGTCTGCCGAACGATCAACTGTGCAACTTAACCTTAGTAATCAATGCATCAGTAATAACAAGAGTACTTAAAATAAGAACACATAAACATACATTCTCCTTTACTCTTGGTGGTAATTTCACATGATTTAAAAACTAAAATCGTATATTCAATATTCCTGACCAATTAGGCATCCAAACAAACCATAATCGATGACATTCTAAAAAATAAGCCTTTAAATTTTAAAATTAAATTCATAATAGTATTTATACCCGCATTAAAACCTAAGTAAAAGGAAAACTATTGATAGGAAAAGCTATTAATATAGCACTTGGGCACGCATAGGATATACTGAATGTAACTGCAGCTGAAATCTCTCAATAGCTGCTTCCTTTGGGCAATGTAAAGAATTCAACGACATAGAGGAAAATAAGGTAATAATACTAATAAATAAAAACATACTTATCCACTTGAGACCCGTGCTATAAACGAAAGACATCTGCAGCGTGGCTCTCAAGTGCTGGGTGGACGCCCCTGGACGTCCTGCTGTGTTACGCCGCGTCACGTGATGCCGATGCGCGTGCCTGGCGGCCGCGATGTCTGCCAGGTACACGCGATCGGCTGTTACAGAGGCAGGACGTGGATCTGTGTGTGTAAACACACAGATCCACGTCCTGTCAGGGAGAGAGGAGACCGATGCTGTGTCCCTTGTACATAGGGACACAGATCGGTCACCTCCCCCAGTCAGTCCCCTCCCCCACACAGTAAGAAACACTAATAGGGAACATATTTAACCCCTTGATCGCCCCCTAGTGTTAACCCCTTCCCTGACAGTCACATTTATACAGTAATCAGTGCATATTTATAGCACTGTTCGCTGTATAAATGTGAATGGTCCCAAAATAGTGTCAAAAGTGTCCGATATGTCCGCCGCAATAACGCAGGCCTGACAAAAATCGCAGATCGCCGCCATTACTAGTAAAAAAAAAAACATATAATAAAAATGTCATAGTTCTATCCCCTATTTTGTAGGCTATAACTTTTGCGCAAACGAATCACTATACGCTTATTGCAATTTTTTTTACCAAAAATATATAGAAGAATACGTATCGGCCTAAACTGAGAAAAAAAATAGTTTTTAAAAAAAAATTGGGATATTATTATAACAAAAAGTAAAAAAATATTGTGTTTAAAAAAAAAAAAATTCTGTCTTTTTTTGTTTATAGCGCAAAAAATAAAAACCGCAGAGGTGATCAAATACCCCCCAAAGAAAGCTCTATTTGTGGGAAAAAAATGCTAAAAATATCATTTGGGTACAGTGTTGTATGACCGCGCAATTGTCATTCAAGTGCGTCAGCGCTGAAAGCTGAAAATTGGTCTGGGTACGAAGGGGGTTTAAGTGCCCAGTAAGCAAGTGGTTAAATGTCGTTTTAATGATTACTGATAAAACAATTGATGTCCAGTTCTACATTCAAGCCCCTGAGCGTCAATGTGTTCATCAAAAATATCCATTGTGTTTCACTCTTAGATATTTCTCGTATTAGATTGGAACCTCCAGTTTGGATGAACTCTATCAACCCCCCAAAACTGGTTATGGTGTTTCTTAAAATGCATAGAAACGCTATGATACTTAAACCCAATCTCGTGTGTGTGTGCGTGTGTGTGTATATTTATATATATATATATATATATATATATGTGTGGGTGTGTTCATTTTTTTTTCTCTCCGTATCCTCCGCTCGAGAATGGATGTACATCGCTGGAATTTTTTTTTCTTTTTTAGAAAAGGACTTGTCCCAAGCTGTCTCCTGTGTTTTTTTTGACAATTTTTTTGTGAAATGGTAGGGGTACAATGTACCCCGTTACCAATTCACATAGGGGGGGCCAGGATCTGGGGGTCCCCTTTGTTAAAGGGGGCTTCCAGATTCCGATAAGCCCCTCGCCCGCATACCCCCACAACCACCGGGCAAGGGTTGTGGGGATGAGGCCCTTGTCCCCATCAACATGGGGACATGGTGCTTTGGACCCCAAGGCATCCTCCCCATGATGAGGGCATGGGGCCTGGTATGGTTCAGGAGGGGGGGCGCTCTCTCGTCCCCCCTCTTTTCCTGCGGCCTGCCAGGTTGCGTGCTCGGATAAGGGTCTGGTATGGATATTTGGGGGGAACCCCACGCCATTTTTTTTTTCATTTTGGTGCGGAGTTCCCCTTAAAATCCAGACCTGAAGGGTCTGGTATAGATTTTGAGGGGGACCCCTACGCCATTATTTTTTTTAAAAATTGGCGCAGGGTTCCCCTTAATATCCATAACAGACCTGAAGGGCCTGGTATGGAATTTGGGGGGAACCCCACGCAATTTTTTTTTTTTTACATTTTGGTTCAGGGTTCCCCTTAATATTCATACCAGACCCAAAGGGCCTGGTAATGGACTGGGGGTGGGGGAACCCATGACATTTATTTTTCAATTACTTTTATCTGTATTGCCGGGACCCGACAATTCATTATAGCCGCGAGTAGTTTTAACCACTTGCTTACTGGGCACTTAAACACCCCTCCTGCCCAAACCAATTTTCAGCTTTCAGTGCTCTCACACTTTGAATGACAATTACTCAGTCATGCAACACTGTACCCAAATGATTATTTTGTCCTCCTTTAAGGCCCCGGGACTACGTTACCCAGAACCCCGTTCGGCACCCAGAGTGCAGTTAGCCACCGCAAAGACTCATGGGAGGGGTTATTTAAGGAGGAGGCGAGGCGGAGGTCGGCCTCTTTGGACACCGCACTGCAAGCAAGAGTTTCTTCCTGTGCGGATCTGCTGCAGTGCAAGGCCTGAAGCCTGGGCCTTGCGCAACTTCCAAAGAGCCTTCCACCCCACTGGGGAGCCTGGGTGGCATCTGACATGTCGAGTGAGGACATCAGTTGGATCGGGGACCCGATCGTTGCAGACGCTGTGTGCGGATACACAGCAGGGTGGATGTTCCGGACTGGGATCGCGTCCGGAGTGGTGAGCGGGCACCTGCCCAGACCAATAGACTGTGCCGTGTTCAGGCCTATAGACTGCATAGGCCCACAGTTTCGTTTATCTGCTGTTCCCCGGGGGGACCGGTAGCAGGACAGAGTTGAAGTGTCCCCCCCCCCCAGTATAGTGTTCCAAGTTATTGCCTGGTTGTGGATTACAAAGTACCATATTCATCAAGTACACCACCGAAAGCTGGCATGCGAAGAAATCCCTATAGGAGGTGACTGAGATTTACTCCATGTCAGGCCTGACCGGGGTGGGGAGTTAAGATATTGTTTAGTGCGCCATATGGCGCGCATACCATAATAGCTACGCGTGGTGAATTACCGCGCAGCGCCATTATTGTGTGCTGTATTGATTTCTGCAGGGCTCTGCAAGCCAATTGCATGTGTTGTGTTCTGCCAATGCTACCTTTGAGATAAGAGTAAACTGTTATATTTAATCTCTCGCCTCAGTGTGTTGTCTTACTGCTAAGAGATTACCCCTTGCAATACTATTGAATGTGATATACATATAACCCTAGACTAACTGTGCCAGAGTGGGTCGAGTAAGATTGCCGGGGGTTGGCGGTACTGTATACAGGGCCCAAAATCAAACCAAGCGGCTCTCTTAACTGGGGGTAGCGCTACACGTGGGGGCTCTCGAGTCCGGGATCCTGTTGCAGCAAGTAACGCGCCAAAAGTACCAGCATGGACCCACTAGAAGTAGGACAGTGGTGTAGAACGGTCGGCACAGATCCAGCCGGGATAGTAGTCATAGAACTCCCAGGGATCTGGCAAGAAGAAGCGGTGAAGCAGATAGTGATGTCACTGTCACCGTATCAGAAAGCATGGGTGGTGGATGTCAGGACGAATTCCTCACTGACACACGCATTAGTGGAATGGAAGGATGGAGTCCCAGAACATTTCAAGAATCCAAGTGTAGAAGCTATAGATCAGGGATATGCAATTAGCGGGCCTCCAGCTGTTGCCAAACTACAAGTTCCATGAGGCATAGCGAGACTCTGACAGCAGCAAGCATGATGGGACTTGTAGTTTTGCAACAGCTGGAGGTCCGCTAATTGCATATCCCTGCTATAGATGATCAGACTTATAGCCTAATACACGCACTGCCGCTCAAGCCAGGAGGACGGTCTCAGACACCGAAACTATCTCCATCACCCACCCCAAAAGTAGAAAGACAGGTGAAAAGGGAAAGTCCCGGGTCACCATCTGCCACTCTCGGCGCAGAGTTGTGCGCGGTCCTGGGGGAACTTGTGGCACAGTGTAAGAAAGATCCTACAGATTACCAGATGTCAGGATACAGAAAACTTAGAATATTCTCAGGAAGGAAACCTGTACCCTCGGGTGAAGAGGGGTTTGAGGAGTGGTTAGACGGTGCCACACAGGCCCTAAAAGATTGGGAAGTCCCAGACCACAGAAAGAAGCAGAGAATTGCTGAGAGCTTGAAGGGGCCTGCTCTAGAGACCATACGCAACCTCAAGATGAGTAAGACAGACTGTAATGCACAGGACTATCTGGACATTCTGCAGAATGTGTTCGGTGGAACAGAGAAAATCACTGAGCTCACTTATCAGCTGGAGCACTGCTACCAGAAGACAGGAGAGAAGCTGTCAGAGTTCATGAGGCGCCTGGATAAGATCCTGCATAAGATGATTCTTAAGAAGGGGATTGACCCACGGAAGGTGTATGAGGCCCGTGTTCAACAGGTGATGAGAGGATCTCAGCCCCTGGACCCCATCGCATTGGCACTATGCACAAGACAGGACGGGAAGAGCCTGGAGTACCCTGACTTGATTCGAGTGGTCAGAGAGGAAGAAGCTATGCTGGAGGAGAAGAAGAGGAGCCTACCAGTTAAGTCGGTGAATCCTCCTCCAGTGATGGTCAGGACGGCCATGACCCTGGAAAGAGACTCAGAGGTGGATACCTTGAAGTCACAGATGTCCCAAGTATTGGGGATGCTGACCTCCCTGATGGAAAAGAAGTCAAGGGAACCAGAGAGGGAAAGTCAGAGGAAGGAGCTGTTTCCCAACACCTCAGCGCCCGCATCCCTGGAAGATTGGGGGGATGTGATTTGTTTCAATTGTGGAGGAGCTGGCCATTTCGCCAAAGTGTGTGCCAGCCCAAAGAAAAAAAAGATAAATAACCGCAAGCCGCCGGAAAACTTCAGCGGGCCCCGGTGAAGGAGTCAACCGGGTGCCCATCATCTCCAGTGAGCTCCAAACTGAATGAGAAGCACATGAAAAGAGTGGAGAAGACCCCCTCAGAAGAAACGCAAGGTTCCTCAGAAGGAACGCACCCCAAAGAAAGAGAGTAGTGTCCCTCAGCGGGTAGTTACACCCACAAAAATGAGGGAGATCAATGCATACCAAGAGAGACTTAAGTCCAAAGAGAAATCTAAGAAAGAAAGTCAAAAGGGAAAATGCAAAGATCAAAAGAAAGAGACCCCCTTGAAGCGATATCCAGAGAAGCTGGTGGGTCCCTCCCCGATAGTACCAGTTCAAGTGGAGGGAGTCTACACAAGAGCCATATTGGATACTGGGGCGCAAGTGACCCTGTTGTACCGGGACTTTTATGACAAGCATTTAAGTCACCTACCCATCCAGAAGATTGAAGAGTTGGAGATATGGGGAATTGGGACAGAGAGTTTCCCTTATGATGGCTATCTGCCTATAAAACTGACTTTTGACCCGTCCATAGCCGGAAAGGCTGAAGTGTTCGACACCTTAGCTGTGGTGTGCCCCCGACCGCCTGGAGCTAACAAGAGTTCCCTGATAATAGGGACGAACACGGATCTGGTCCGAAGACTTCTGGCCCCTCTGACAAGGAAAGACCCCACAGTCACTGAGATCCACCCAATGTTGAAGACAGCCTACCAACGGCTGATCTTGGAACAGAAGGCCCGGAAGAGGGGTAGGGAAGGTCTGGAGGCTGGGAAGAAGGGGAATAGTGCTGCAGCCCGGGGAAGTAACCTGCTTGAAGGCCACAGTGAAACTCACTTGGGAGCAGCCTGGCCCTTTTGTCATGTTGGAACCCGACCCAAGGGAAGAACATTCGGGCTTAGAAGTAGTCCCAGAAGTGGTCCCGGTGAGGGCCCTGAAGAAGGCTCATTGTAAAGTGCCTGTGAGCGTCAGAAATACCACGGATGGTCCCATGGAAATCCCAGCCAGGCTGTTACTGGGCCGAGTGAGCCCAGCTACCCCAGTTGCTTCATCAGATGTGGAGAAGACAGATGGAGAAAGTACTGTGTGGGAGAAACTTTCCATGGAGAATCCAAACCTGCCCAGGGCTTGGAGAGAGAGAGCCAAGGCCCAGTTGACCAGGTGGGAAAGGATCTTTTCTCAAGATGAATTTGATGTGGGGTGTGCTAGGAGTGCCAGCCATCGGATCCGCCTCCAGGAAGACAAGCCCTGCAGGGAGAGGGTTAGGTGGGTTCCGTTAGCAGACCTCGAAGACTTGAGGGAGCAGCTCGCCGAGCTCAAGCGAACAGGGGTGATTCGAGAATCTAGAAGTCCCTATGCCTCCCCTATAGTGGTGGTCCAGAAGAAGAATGGGTCACTGAGGCTGTGCATAGACTATAGGACCCTCAACAGGAGAACCATACCGGATCAATATACCACTCCAAGGATAGAGGATGCCCTACAGAGCTTGTCTGGAGCCAAGTGGTTCAGTGTTATGGACCTCAAGAGCGGGTACTATCAGATCCCGATGCATCCAGAAGACAAAGAGAAGACGGCTTTCATAACCCCGGTAGGGTTCTTTGAATTCAACCAGATGCCTCAAGGTCTGTCTGGAGCTCCAGCCACCTTCCAACGTCTCTTGGAAAAGACTGTGGGAGATATGAACCTCATCGAAGTCCTTGTATACTTGGATGACATCATTGTCTTCGGAGGAACATTGGAACATTGGAAGAGCATGAAGAAAGGCTGGAGAAAGTTTTGAAGAGACTGAGTGAGGAAGGACTCAAGCTCTCACCTGAAAAATGCCAATTCTATCAGTCATCAGTTAACTATCTGGGGCACATAGTGTCTGAAGATGGGGTAGCCACAGACCCCGAAAAATTGGAGGCAGTCACTTCCTGGCCCAGGCCCACCACTGTGACAGAGCTCAGATCCTTTCTGGGGTTCTGTTCCTACTACAGGAGGTTTGTGGAGGGCTTTGCTCAGATAGCCAGGCCTCTGAATGAGCTGCTAAAGACGGAGGGCGAAGAGGATGACACAGGCCCCAGAAAACCAGGGGAGTCAGTCAAGAACCAGTGGAACGAGAAGTGTGAGAATGCCTTCCAGATGTTGAAGAAGACATTAACCACTGCCCCTGTCCTGGCCTACTCAGACCCTAAGAAGCCTTATGAACTTCATGTAGATGCCAGTCATGATGGTTTGGGGGGAGTGCTGTACCAGGAGCATGAAGAGCAACTGAGGCCTGTTGCGTATGTGAGCAGAAGTCTGACTCCCTCCGAAAAGAACTACCCCACCCATAAGTTGGAGTTTCTGGCCCTTAAGTGGGCGGTAGTTGACAAGCTTAGAGACTATTTCTATGGGGCGGAATTCACAGTGAAAACAGACAACAACCCCCTCACCTATCTCTTCACCACAGCAAAGTTGGATGCCACAGGACATAGGTGGCTGGCGGCGCTGTCTGCCTTCAATTTCGACCTGAAATACAGACCTGGGGCTGGAAACTGAGATGCAGACGCTTTGTCTAGAAGATCTCACATCCCCACTTGCAGTACAGAAGACTGGGCCCAAGTGGCACCCGACGGGGTGTGGGCCCTCTGCCAAGGGGCTGAATTCCAAGCCAGTGGCGGCTCAAGAGCAGAAGAGATAGGGGTTACCATAGTAGGAGTTCCCAAGCAATACTGTGGAGTAACCCAACTGGGGGAAGATAACTTGCCAAAACTGTCCAATAAGGAGCTGAGATCCGACCAATTGGAAGACCCCATGGGGAGATTGGTCCTAGAGGCTCTGGAGAATCAGGACCCGAATAGACTCTTACACCACCCTTCAAAGGAAGCTCGCCTGTTGAGGAAAGAGTGGGACAAGTTACAGGTGCATCAGGGAGTGGTCTACTGAAGGGGCCCCTCTGATGACCTAGAAGACAAATGGCAATTGTTCTTGCCTGAGAAGCACCGAGAGACACTCCTGGTTGCCCTGCACGACAACCATGGCCACCTAGGGGCGGAAAGGACCTTCCAACTCGTTAGGGACCGTTTCTATTGGCCCTGCATGAGGGCTGAAGTTGAAGAATACTGCCACTCATGTGCACGATGCATCCAAAGAAAGACTTTACCTCATCAAGCTGCCCCAATGGGCCATCTGCAAAGTCAAAGCCCACTTGATCTGGTATGCATTGATTTCCTCTGCCTCGAACCCGACCTGAGTGGACTAGGAAATGTTCTGGTAGTAACCGACCATTTCACCAGGTATGCCCAGGCCTTTCCAACCAAGGACCAGAAGGCTTCCACCGTGGCCAAAGTGCTGATGGAGAAATACTTTGTACATTATGGGCTACCACAACGGCTCCATTCAGATCAGGGAAGGGATTTTGAAAGTCGATTGATCCGGAAACTCCTGGGTTCTTTAGGGATCAAGAAGACAAGAACTACCCCCTATCATCCACAAGGTGATGCTCAGCCGGAGAGGTTCAACCGAACCCTGCTCAACATGCTGGGGACCCTAAGTAGTAAAAGAAGCAGCATTGGAGCAACCACATAGCGGCAGTTGTGCATGCATACAACAGCACCACCAGTGATGCTACAGGGTACTCACCCTATCGACTTATGTTCGGGAGAGAAGCAAGACTACCCGTAGATCTGGCCTTTGGCACTTCCATAGACCATTGTTCTGCTACTTCCCACAAGGGATATGTCGATAGGCTCAGACGTAATTTGAAATTGGCCTATGAACAGGCCCAGGCGGCCTCGGAGCAAAGGGGGGCCCGCAACAAGAAAAATTTTGATTTAAAAGTTAGGATCCAAGATCTACAACCTGGAGACAGAGTGTTGTTGCGGAATTTGGGGATCCCTGGAAAACACAAGCTTGCAGACAGATGGAGACCTGAACCTTATGTTGTTTGCAAAAGACTGCCTGGCCTACCCGTTTACAGACTTAAACCAGAAGGGAAGGTGGGGCCCTTGAAAACCTGGCACCAGAACCACCTACTCCCACTGGCTGAGGCAGTTCGGATCCCCCCTGTGATGGATTCCCCTGAGCCAACTTCCATTCTGGATACTCCCCGACCAAACACTCGGTCCCAGACCCCCCGGATCGGGGATACAGAGACCTCGGAAACAAATGAAGATGAGGGAGAAGAACTTGGTTGGCTTTGGCCTTCCCAGGCTCCAGAAACTTCTGCTATTGATCTTCCACCTGAAGAAGATGCTGAGGACCAGACACTGAATGCAGAAGCCACTGAGTTCATACCGTCCAGTCCTTGGTCAGATGCTTGGGAGAGTGTCTGTGACTTACCCCCAGAGGAAGATCCAAGGGATTCCATGTATCTCCCTGCTCCGGAGTCCTGTGTTCCCGAAACAGAGGAGATTCCTAAGTTGGTTCCGAAGGAGAAGCCCGTTTCGACAGAAAGTCCAAGAGGACAGAGGAAGCGAAGAGCCATAAAGCCTCCCAGAAGATTAACTTACCCACAGACGGGGAGGAGTGCGGAAGACACTGTAGTTACTGCCAGAAGGAGTATGGAAGACCCTGATCCTCCCACTGTTCATTTGGTGGGAGGCAACCCCAACTCACTCTCTGGCACAGTTAGGCAGGACACTAATGATAGTGTGACCTGTGGGCAGGGGAGTTCACCGCCTCAGTTTTGGTGGGAATTTCCTCTGCCAACATCATACGAAACTTTGATTGATGTTGTACGTTCTGTGATTTAAGTTTATGTTATCTTTGGGGACCAAAGAGTTTAAGTGGGGGGAGTGTGTAGTGGGGTCTCCTTTAAGGCCCCGGGACTACGTTACCCAGAACCCCGTTCGGCACCCAGAGTGCAGTTAGCCACCGCAGAGACTCATGGGAGGGGTTATTTAAGGAGGAGGCGAGGTGGAGGTCGGCCTCTTTGGACACCGCGCTGCAAGCAAGAGTTTCTTCCTGTGCGGATCTGCTGCAGTGCAAGGCCTGAAGCCTGGGCCTTGCACAACTTCCAAAGAGCCTTCCACCCCACTGCGGAGCCTGGGTGGCATCTGACTTGTCGAGTGAGGACATCAGTTGGATCGGGGACCCGATCGTTGCAGACGCTGTGTGCGGATACACAGCAGGGTGGACGTTCCGGACTGGGATCGCGTCTGGAGTGGTGAGCGGGCACCTGCCCAGACCAATAGACTGTGTCGTGTTCAGGCCTATAGGCTGCATAGGCCCACAGTTTCGTTTATCTGCTGTTCCCCGGGGGGACCGGTAGCAGGACAGAGTTGAAGTGTCCCCCCCCCCCAGTATAGTGTTCCAACTTATTGCCTGGTTGTGGATTACAAAGTACCATATTCATCAAGTGCACCACCGAAAGCTGGCATGCGAAGAAATCCCTATAGGAGGTGACTGAGATTTACTCCATGTCAGGCCTGACCGGGGTGGGGAGTTAAGATATTGTTTAGTGCGCCATAGAGCGCGCATACCATAATAGCTACGCGTGGTGAATTACCGCGCAGCGCCATTATTGTGTGCTGTATTGATTTCTGCAGGGCTCTGAAAGCCAATTGCATGTGTTGTGTTCTGCCTATGCTATCTTTGAGATAAGAGTAAACTGTTATATTTAATCTCTCGCCTCAGTGTGTTGTCTTACTGCTAAGAGATTACCTCTTGCAATACTATTGAATGTGATATACATATAACCCTAGACTAACTGTGCCAGAGTGGGTCGAGTAAGATTGCCGGGGGTTGGCGGTACTGTATACAGGGCCCAAAATCAAACCAAGCGGCTTTCTTAACTGGGGGTAGTGCTACACATACAAATAGAGCTTTCTTTTGGTGGTATTTGATCACCTCTGGGCTTTTTATTTTTTGCACTGTAAATGAAAAAAGACCGAAAATTTTGAAAAAAAACAAATTTTTCTTAGTTTCTGTGATAAAATTTTGCAAATTATTAAATTTTCTTCATAAATTTTGGCCACAATTTATACTGTTACATATCTTTGATAAAAATAACCCAAAATTTTTGGAAATTATTTGGTCTGTGTGAAAGTTTTAGAGTCTACAAGCTATAGTGCAAATCATAAAAAAATTAACACATCTGATGTACTGGCGGCCTATCTCATTTCTTGAGACCCTAACAAGCCCGGAAAGTACAAATGCCCCCCAAATAACCCCTTTTTGGAAAGTAGACATTCCAAGGTATTTAGTAAGAGGCATGGTGAGTTATTTGAAGTTGTAATTTTTTCCCACGATTCTTTGCAAAATTAAAATTTTTATTTTTTGTTTTTATTTTTTCTCAAAATTGTCATTGTAATAGCTTATTTCTCTCACATGGCATGTGCATACCACAAATGACAACCCAAAATACATTCTGCTACTCCTCCTGAGTATTACGATACCGCATGTGTGGGACTTTTTTACTGCCTGGCCACATAGAGAGGCCCAACATGAAGGGAGCACCATCAGGTGTTCTAGGAGCATAAATTACACTAACTAGTTGACTACCTACTACACTTTTGAAGGCCCTGGAGCACCAGGACAATGGAAACACCCACAAAATGACCCCATTTTGGAAAGCTAACACCCCAACGTATAATCTATGAGGCATGACTCTTTTGAACGGTTCATTTTTTTCCAGAAGTTTTTGGAAAATGTGGAAAAAATATGAAAACGCATTTTTTTTACGCAAAGTTGTCCGTTTATAAGATATTTCCAACACATAGCATGTACATAGCAAAAATGATACCACAAAATACATTTTGCTACTCCTCCTGAGTATGGCAATACCAAATGTGTGGGACTTTTACACAGCCTGTCCACATACAGAGGCCCAACATGCAAGGAACACCATCAGATGTTCTAGGGACACATAGCATGCACATACCAAGAATTACACCCCCAAATACATTATGCTGAGCAAAGCATAAATAAAAGATTACCTGTGGTTTTAGTAGCGCAGTTCTACACAGCAGGATAGCACTGGTCCAGGCAGCAGGCAGGGACTTGGTGTCAGGGTCACCTGTGGCCAGGTGACAGATGCACACCGTAGGGGGACAGGAGTGCACCGCGAGGTAGTGAACCCTATGGCTGGCTTCTGTGGGTAGGAAACTGGGTGGTTGTGGAAAGCGGGACCAGAGGAGCACAACCGGGATCCCAACGGAAGCGAGAGCCAAGATTCCCCAGGGCGCGGAGTCTAAGACCCAGCTGGTCTTCTCCAGGGCCTCTAGTGGTGAGGATGTTACGCTGCAGGCTGGGACCAGGTCGCGGCCCCTGGAGTTTCCTAGCTCACGCCCCGTAGGATAAGGGGAAGCAGCGGCACACGATAGAGAGAACCGAATAACAAGCCGAAGGTCAGGGGCCACAAGCAGACAAGGATAACGAAGAACGAGCCGAAGGTCAAGGGTCACGAGCAGACAGGGATGGTCGGGGACAAGCCAATAACGTAACAGAGAGACAGACGTAGCACACGGCAGGCAGGAACCCAAACACACAATGCCTAACAAACACGTTGATCAGCAAAGCAGGCTTGCAGTGCACAGGTTAATATAGTGTTCAGTGATAGGGCCTGGGGTGGAGTCAGGCTGGGAGGAGATTATAAAGGAAGCCAGGTGAAGGAGGTCTGGTCTCTAGATGAACACATGAGGAGGAAGGTAAGATGGCAGACAGACATTAATGCATATCCATGACAGTACCCTCCCTCTTACGAGGCCTCCCCCTTCCCCGCCTGGGCCCAGGTTTAGAGGGAAACTTCAGATGAAACTCCTTTAACAGACGAGGTGCAAAGACCTCAGATGCAGTGATCCAACTTGGTGAAAATGGAGGCACCCTTCAACCTATCGAATAGCTCAGATATTAAGGGTAAGGGGTATCGATTTTTAATAGTAACCGCATTTAAACCCCGATAATCGATGCAGGGTCTTAAGGTACCATCCTTTTTGGCAACAAAAAAGAACCCTGCCCCTGCAGGCGATGAGGATTTCCGGATGAACCCTCTCTCCAGATTCTCTGCTACATACTCCGACATGGCCTGGGTCTCTGGGATGGACAGAGGGTAGGTACGACCCCTGGGTAGAGTTGCTCCGGGGACAAGATCAATAGCACAGTCAAAAGACCTGTGGGGAGGAAGCACCTCAGCTGATTTTTTACAGAACACATCCCGGTAATCGCTGTATGCGGCGGGAAGATCAGAAGAAACAGAAGTGGCAGCAACCGGAAGACTCTCCTTGGGGGTCACCTTGAGAAGACACGACGAGAAACATGAGGAACCCCAGGCCAGGATCTGCCCAGAGACCCAGTCCACATGTGGAGAGTGGAGCTGTAGCCAAGGGAGGCCCAATACAACTGGGGTAGAGGCCTTGGGTAGAATAAGAAAGGATATCCACTCCTGGTGGAGAATCCCTACCGACATCCTAATGGGTAGCGTCTGGAAGCGAATAGGGCCCCCTGGGAGAACAGTGCCATCAATTGCCGAGACTACCAATGGGGTAGTGAGAGGTGAAAGGGTAAGCTTCATAGAAGAAGCAGTTCTCCAATCCATGAAATTGCCGGCAGCCCCGGAATCCAGGTATGCAAGGGTTGACTGAGGAGAAGTGCCTACATGAAGGGACACCGGCAAGAGCAGGCGAGAAGGTGATGTTTCTGGGTCCAATACTCCACCTTCCAAATGTATTAGACCCGAGCGTTTCCCGGACGAAGCGAGCAGGAGTCACGAAAATGACCCTTGCCCCCACAATAGAGGCACAAGCCCAGAGTTCTGCGCCTAGCACGTTCTTCGGGGGTTAGTCTGGTCCGGCCCAGCTGCATAGGTTCTTCAGCAGGTAGAGGATGCTCCACGGAATGAAGGGAGGGGAGCTCAGACTGGCTAGGACCCAGAGAGTGCTGGCGTCTTTTTTCTAAGGACCTCTCTTGAAAACGAATGTCGATCTGGTTGCATAATGAAATTACATCGTCCAGACCGACGGGAATGGCTCTTCCCGCTAATTCGTCTTTCACTCGGTCAGAGAGGCCATGTAAAAAGGTAGCGACCAGGGCCTCATTATTCCAGCTCAATTCAGCTGTGTGGATACGGAACTGAAGAGCATATTGCCCCACTGAACTAGATTCTTGGCGAAGACGTAAGACAGCACTAGCCGCTGAAGAAGCCCGAGCCGGCTCTTCGAAGATATTACGAAAGAGCTTCAAGAATTCGGACAGACTGGAAACCACCGGATCGTTCCTCTCCCACAGGGGGGCAGCCCAGGCCAAAGCTTCACCGGAGAGGAGGGAAATGATATAGGCTACCTTAGCCCGGTCAGATAGGAAGCTTTGAGGCTGAAGCTCAAAATGAATAGTGCATTGGCTGAGAAACCCCCTGCAGGCCTTGGAGTCCCCAGAGAAACGGAACGGAGCTGGCAATCTTAGTGAGTGTGAGGCTGCGACTGGTGCGATAGGTACAGCCGCTGGTTGTACTTGGGGTTGCGGATTCGGGGTTCCCAAGGAGACCTGAAGCTGCTCGAATCGAGAAGCCAGATCCTGGAGGAATCGCATCACCTGGGTCTGATTTGATTCCTGGGTCTCAAGTCTGCGAACTATGCCCTGCAATGGATCATCCGCGGGAAGCGGGATGTCAGCCGGGTTCATGGCTGATCAAACTGTCAGGGTCACCTGTGGCCAGGTGACAGATGCACACCGTAGGGGGACAGGAGTGCACCGCGAGGTAGTGAACCCTATGGCTGGCTTCTGTGGGTAGGAAACTGGGTGGTTGTGGAAAGCGGGACCAGAGGAGCACAACCGGGATCCCAACGGAAGCGAGAGCCAAGATTCCCCAGGGCGCGGAGTCTAAGACCCAGCTGGTCTTCTCCAGGGCCTCTAGTGGTGAGGATGTTACGCTGCAGGCTGGGACCAGGTCGCGGCCCCTGGAGTTTCCTAGCTCACGCCCCGTAGGATAAGGGGAAGCAGCGGCACACGATAGAGAGAACCGAATAACAAGCCGAAGGTCAGGGGCCACAAGCAGACAAGGATAACGAAGAACGAGCCGAAGGTCAAGGGTCACGAGCAGACAGGGATGGTCGGGGACAAGCCAATAACGTAACAGAGAGACAGACGTAGCACACGGCAGGCAGGAACCCAAACACACAATGCCTAACAAACACGTTGATCAGCAAAGCAGGCTTGCAGTGCACAGGTTAATATAGTGTTCAGTGATAGGGCCTGGGGTGGAGTCAGGCTGGGAGGAGATTATAAAGGAAGCCAGGTGAAGGAGGTCTGGTCTCTAGATGAACACATGAGGAGGAAGGTAAGATGGCAGACAGACATTAATGCATATCCATGACACTTGGTCAGCAACGGCATACACAATTGTCCAGGCAGCAGGCAGGGATACTGTCCATATACAGTCCAGGGTCAGTGCAGGCAGAGATATTGTCAGCAGTGCCAAAAATATTGGTCCTGGTAGTAGGCAGGTCCATGTGGTGTGGTCAGTTCATGAAACAGGCAGATGCATGATGGCATAGGTCCTACAGGCAGCAGGCAGAAGTAGGGCCTTGTTCAGGACAGAATGGGGACAGGGGTAGAGGCTTCTCCCACCCAAATCTCTTTGAAGCCTCCGAGTCTCCAGACCCTAATCTAGGATGAGAAAACTAAATAAAATTGTTTTCTTCATCCAGAAAAACTTTTCTGGAGCCCCTCACATATGTGAGACCCCTGTGTTGAATCCCACTAGTCCAGTAGCAGGGTACAAGATCAATCCAAGAGGCAGGCAAAAAGCATGGTCAAACAGTCCAAGGTCAGTTCCAGATCAGGCAGAGGTATGTACAGAATCGTTAGGCAGAAGCATGGTCGAAAAACAGTCCAGGGTCACTTCCAGATCAGGCAGAGGTAGTACAGAATCGTTAGGCAGAAGCGTGGTCCAATAACAAGCCAGGGTCAGTTCCAGATCAGGCAGAGATAGTACAGAATCATTAGGCAGAAGCGTGGTCGAATAACAAGCCAGGGTCAGTTACAGAGCAGGCAGTGGCATAAGGGGTGTGAAGGCAGAAACTGAGGATTACGTTTACCATACTTCACTAATAATTTAGTGAAGTATGGTAACGGCGAAAACAGTCAGTTACACAGAGGCCTGGTTGGGAAGGACACTCTGCACAATAATAAACTGTGTCTCGTCTGACTCCTCCACTGGTACACACCTTACATTTTTTTTGACGTTGTTGACCTGTTGCTGTGGGAGGGACTTTATTGGGAAAGTGACGTTCGGCGAGTCGACTTATAACATCAGATCGGATGTTTTGGGGTGGGCCGTTCGGGAATATAAGGGCAGTGATAAGGTCCTCCTGGTAGCCAAGGAAGCGTTTGCGGTTTTGGGTGGAGTTGCGGTATATGATGTACGAATTGTATATGGCCAATTGAAAAAAATAAATTGCAACTTTTTTGTACCAATGATATGTCCGTCTTGTGGCAAGATAGGGTTCCAGCATCTGATCATTGAAGTTGACTCCCCCCATAAACAAATTGTAGTCCTGGATGCATGTGGGCTTTCGGATGGGGCCATTCCTTCTGGGGATTTCCACAAAGGTATCGTTGTGGATGGAAGACAACATGTATACATCCCTTCCAGGGGCGGGCTGGCAGGGGGGGCAGGCATGCAATTTCCCCCCAGGCCGGACTGATTCTTGATAAAAGGGCCGATCTGCTGCCAGCTAGGAACTGGGCATGTGCAGTTCCGTAGTTGGCCGAGTGGTGAATGTTACTGCTCAAGCAGGCTGGCAGGGCTGGATAACATCCTAGAAGTGTGCAGAAACATTTGTGCTGTGAGCGGACATCTGTCCTGTCACAGTGCTGTTGTCTGCACCTGAGTCTGTGTCCTTTCATTTCAGAGCACAGCCGAATGTAAGAGGGTGGATCTGCTCTGCCTCCCTCCAGCCCCCTCTCTCACTGTGCCCGCCCACACTCTTTGCAGCCCGTGTGCTGCGTCTGTGAAAAGAATGTGTGGGCGGGAACGTTTAAACTGAGCAGTCAGTGTCCTGTATGAAAGGCTCTGGATGGAGGCTGATGTGATGACTCTGAGCCAGTGATACTCCTGGTGGGTCCTTCCTTCCAAGTAAGTGAGTTGTGACAGGCCTCTCCCTAACCCCCCCCCCTCTCTGCAGCTAAAGAGGTTTCCATCAGCAGCTTGTGCATTACCTGGTCCTATGTACTATGAAGTGGGATCCCACTGGTGTGTCACAGTCTGGCTGCAGTGTTGGTGATTTCAGTCTTTCTGCATGTTACCCCCGTCAGTCTCATAGACTTCTATTAGTTTGCAAATTGTTGATGCATTTTCTGAAAGTGCACAAAAACGTCTGCATGCTGCATCTTTGGTGCCCTTTAAAAAGAATGCAGCAAAAACGCACAACCTAAAAGAAGCCTATGGGACTGCGGCTAAGCAAAACTGCACACAAGCCCTGCAAAGGCTTGTACACACTTGCAGCAGACACTGTCACTCTGCTAAAAAGTGATCCATGCTCAGGTCACTTTTGCTAGTACTTAGCGCGGCTCTAACCGGACCTGTCAGTTTTTTTTTATTCAACTCGCTAGGTTGAGCAAAAAAAATTAAATAAAAAATAGTGGTGTGTACAAGGCTTTACTATGTTGATACGAGAATCAAATGATTTTTCTTGAGGTGTGGTCTCTCTGTGCAGGGAAATGTGGAGCGGTCTCTCTCTCTCTCTGTGCAGGGAAATGTGGAGCGGTCTCTCTCTCTCTCTCTGTGCAGGGAAATGTGGAGCGGTCTCTCTCTTTCTCTCTGTGCAGGGAAATGTGGAGCGGTCTCTCTCTTTCTCTCTGTGCAGGGAAATGTGGAGCGGTCTCTCTCTCTGTACAGGGAAATGTGGAGCGGTCTCTCTCTCTCTCTCTGTGCAGGGAAATGTGGAGCGGTCTCTCTCTCTCTCTCTGTGCAGGGAAATGTGGAGCGGTCTCTCTCTCTCTCTCTGTGCAGGGAAATGTGGAGCGGTCTCTCTCTCTCTCTCTGTGCAGGGAAATGTGGAGCGGTCTCTCTCTCTGTGCAGGGAAATGTGGAGCGGTCTCTCTCTCTCTCTCTGTGCAGGGAAATGTGGAGCGGTCTCTCTCTCTTTGCAGGGAAATGTGGAGCGGTCTCTCTCTCTGTGCAGGGAAATGTGGAGCGGTCTCTCTCTCTCTGTGCAGGGAAATGTGGAGCGGTCTCTCTCTCTCTCTCTGTGCAGGGAAATGTGGAGCGGTGTCTCTCTCTCTCTCTGAGCAGGGAAATGTGGAGCGGTCTCTCTCTCTCTCTCTGTGCAGGGAAATGTGGAGCGGTCTCTCTCTCTCTCTCTGTGCAGGGAAATGTGGAGCGGTCTCTCTCTCTCTCTCTCTGTGCAGGGAAATGTGGAGCGGTCTCTCTCTCTGTGCAGGGAAATGTGGAGCGGTCTCTCTCTCTCTCTCGCTCTCTCTGTGCAGGGAAATGTGGAGCGGTCTCTCTCTCTCTCTCTGTGCAGGGAAATGTGGAGCGGTCTCTCTCTGTGCAGGGAAATGTGGAGCGGTCTCTCTCTCTGTGCAGGGAAATGTGGAGCGGTCTCTCTCTCTCTCTCTCTCTCGCTCTCTCTGTGCAGGGAAATGTGGAGCGGTGTCTCTCTCTCTCTCTCTCTGAGCAGGGAAATGTGGAGCGGTGTCTCTCTCTCTCTCTCTCTGAGCAGGGAAATGTGGAGCGGTCTCTCTCTCTCTCTCTCTGTGCAGGGAAATGTGGAGCGGTCTCTCTCTCTCTCTCTCTGTGCAGGGAAATGTGGAGCGGTCTCTCTCTCTCTCTCTGTGCAGGGAAATGTGGAGCGGTCTCTCTCTCTCTCTCTCTGTGCAGGGAAATGTGGAGCGGTCTCTCTCTCTGTGCAGGGAAATGTGGAATGGTCTCTCTCTCTCTCTCTCTCTCTCTCTCTCTCTGTGCAGGGAAATGTGGAGCGGTGTCTCTCTCTCTCTCTCTCTCTGAGCAGGGAAATGTGGAGCGGTCTCTCTCTCTCTCTGTGCAGGGAAATGTGGAGCGGTCTCTCTCTCTCTCTCTGTGCAGGGAAATGTGGAGCGGTCTCTCTCTCTCTGTGCAGGGAAATGTGGAGCGGTCTCTCTCTCTCTCTCTCTGTGCAGGGAAATGTGGAATGGTCTCTCTCTCTCGCTCTCTCTGTGCAGGGAAATGTGGAGCGGTGTCTCTCTCTCTCTCTCTGAGCAGGGAAATGTGGAGCGGTCGGTCTCTCTCTCTCTGTGCAGGAAAATGTGGAGAGGGGTCTCTCTCTCGCTGTTCAGGAAAATGTGGAGAGGGGTCTCTCTCTCGCTGTTCAGGGAAATGTGGAGCAGTGTCTCTCTCTGTGTGGCATAGCTTTACTTACAGAGTGACCCGGCTGGCAGAGACACGTTTGTTGGACTGCTGGCCTCAATCGTCTGCACTAGTTGCTAGGATCGCCTGGCGTCTAGCAACCAGTGATGTCACAGTCCCGAAGAGGAAAGCAAGGCTGAGGCCACCGCATTCAGAGAGGAGGAGGATCTTCTGCCTCATCCACGCCTTTTACTGTTTTGCTCCACCCACCTCCTCCCTCCGTTATCCCGTGTGCAGGGGCATGCGCCTCGGAGCCTGCCTAAGGGAATGGAACTGTCACTGACTGACTGTGCCAGAAGCACCTCTCAGTCAAGCTGCCTGAGGTGAGGTCAGAAGCAGTGAATGAATTAGAACATATGTGTAATGTGGACATGTGTGTCATGGCAGCATGAGCTGGCCTCAGAGGAAATCACATCCTTAAATCTCAGCCAGGGTTCATGCTGGGACTCTTAGTCCTTTACTTTTTGGGATGTGACACCCCAAAAGTGAAGGACTACAGGTCCCAGCATGAACCCCTCAGAGCTCAGGATGTGTGACACACCCCTGCGCCCACTCCTCAACTAATGAAGGACTACAGGTCCCACTGTCCCAGCTTAAACCCCTCACAGCTGTGTCCCCCTGGCCCTTCAACTAGTGAGGGACTACAGGTCACAGCATGAACCACTCAGAGCTGAGGATGTGTCCCCCCCCAACTAGTGAAGGACTACAGGTCACAGCATAAACACGTGAGATCTAAGGGGCCACATCCTTAGATATCAGGGGTTCATGCTGGGACTTGTAGTCCATCACTAGTTAGGGGGTAACATTCTTGGATCTCAGGGGTTAATGCTTGGACTTAGTCCTTCACTAGTTACAGGGGGGGGGGGGTCCTCAGCTCTAAGGGACTCATACAGGGACTTGTTTGTGATCATGGAAAATCTTAGACTGTTTTCCCCGATCAATCACTTTGTCACCACTGGTTCTATGGGCCACTTGACTGGACTTGCCCCCCAGGCCTAAGGCTGCCAGCCCTCCCCTGATCCCTTCTGTCCTTCCACTTCACTGCCAGAACCTCCTTGTTTCTCAGACTTGCCGATTCTCCTCTTCTCAGCTTCGTATTTACAAGACTCTGAGGAAAGCCCTTCCGATTCTTTCTGACTGTGCCACATGCTGGCGTCTGCATCCGGTGAAGGTTATGGAACAGGGGAAGAGATGTATAAAAGTTGTCAACGTACAGATGGTAGCCTTTTTTCAGCAGGGGGTATATGAGGTCCCAAACCATTTTCCCACTTGATCCCAAGTAGTCTGGGCAATTAGGGGGATTCAGCTGGCTGTCCTTCCCCTCGTACACTAAGAAGGCATACGTGTACCCTGTGACTCAGTCACATAGCTTGTACACCTTCACACCATAGCGGGCCCTTTTGCTGGGAATGAATTGCTTTATTTGAAGCCTGCCGCTAAACTTAACAAGGGACTCATCGACACATATGTGCTGGTCCGGGGTATACAGCTGGGGGAATTTTTCAGAAAAATAATTCAGTAAGGGCCGAATTTTGAAAAGCCTGTCAAAATTTGGGTGATTTCGGGGATGGCGCTGGGTGTTATCGTTAAAATTTAGGAATCTCATTATCATGAAGTATCTGGTTCTGGGCATTACTTTGGAGAATATTGGCATGTGATAGATGGGGCGTTTTGACCAAAAGGAACGCAAGGTGTCTTTTGGGTTGAGTCCCATACAAAACGTGAGGCCTAAAAAAATCTTCAATTCCTCCACCGTTAGGTCTCTCCACTTGTAGGGACGGACATAATATGCTGTAGGATTGTTCAAAATAAATTGTTGGGCATATAGATTGCACTGGGTGACAATGTTGGATAGCATGTCCTCGGTAAAAAAAAGGTCAAAAAAATCAATTGGGATAAAATTCTCCGTGTTTACTTGGACTCCTGGCTGGGCAGTAAAAGGGGGAATGTTGGCTTCTCCTGAATTAGGAGGAAGCCACAAGGGGTTCTGAAGGGCATAGGGAAGGCTGGCACGGGTCCTTGGCCTTTCTTGCCGAGGCACTGCGGTGCTGGTGGATGGCACTGCGGTGCTGGTGGATGGCACTGCGGTGCTGGTGGATGGCACTGCCTCTTCACCAGAACGCCTTTGTTTGGCGGGCCGACTAGCTTCCTCCTCTGAGTCACTCAGTGTTGCACTACTGAGGACTGGCTCGTAATTGATGTCCGACTCAGAATCGGAATTGGAAAGGGAATCTGAAAGAGAGAGCTCCACGTTGCTCTCGTCGGGCGTGGAAAGGATTTGGTATGCCTCCTCGGCCCAGCTCCTCAGATGGGCACTGATGAGGCGGAACAGATGGGCACTGATGAGGCGGAGCAGATGGGCACTGATTGGCGGAGCAGATGGGCACTGATTGGCGGCACAGATGGGCACTGATTGGCGGCACAGATGGGCACTGATTGGCGGCACAGATTGGCACTGATTGGCGGCACAGATGGGCACTGATGAGGCGGCACAGATGTGCACTGACTGATTGCACAGATGTGCACTGATTGGCACAGGTGGGCACTGAGCTGGCACAGGTAGGCACTGATGAGGTGGCACAGGTGGGCACTGATTGCACAGATCACTGACGTCACAGACTGGCACAGGTGGGCACAGACTGTCACAGGTGGGCACTGTATAGGCACAGGTGGGCACTGTATAGGCACAGGTGGGCACTGTATAGGCACAGGTGGGCACTGTATGGGTACTGTGGCAGTTGTAAGAATCACTCACTGTTGAAACAAATGTAACAGATCGCTCTCCCTCCTCACACGCAGTATCTGTGTGAGGAGGGAGAGCAGGCAATAAGAGATGATCTCATATGTTTACATTTGAGATCATCTCTCATTGGCCGCACAGATTGCATAGTAAATGGCCACTCTGATTGATTGGCCTATCACAGCGATCTGTGATTCGTTGTGTTCGAGGGACACAAGCAGCAAAGAATTTCCCCGCTGCGCGCTCGGGAGCGCGCGCGGGGAACAAGCAAATGGGAGGCCGTATAATGACGGCCTCCTGGATTTTCAGGTCCGCGCTGAAGCCGTCATTCAGCTATAGCGTGGGCCTGAAGGGGTTAAATGACTTTTCCTTTAGAAAAGTCATTTTGTGCAGGGACTGTTCTAAACACGGGAAAAATGCGCCACTTTACAGGCATACTATAGACACCCCCCAGGTACGAAATTTAAAGGAATATTTCACTTTTATTGTTTCACTTTAAACATAAATAAAATCACTGCTCCCAAAAAAACGTCCGTTTTAAAAACTTTTTTTTGCATTGCAAAATGTCCCCAAACACTTTGTATGACAATACCATGTGTAGCACACAGACCTTTTTCATGCCTGGCTCACTTGCAAGTCAAGGCACACCATGCTATATGCCCGTACCCTCCTGTTTGAAGAGGTTAAGCGGTGTTCACAAATTTTGGGTCCTGCAGCAAGTTACCTCCTTCCACTGGTTCTCATCCCCAGCGTATGGGGACAAGTCTATATTTCTCCCCCCAAAGAAGGCCAATGTCCAGAAACACTTTAACTCCAACAGAGAGTTTATTTTCTATTTGCTGCGTAGTAGACAGAGACAGATGGATGAAAGAAAGAATAAGTGTGAGGGATTAGGTCCAAGCACAACTACTAACTTCGTCGCCACTCGATCCCGAGTGGGTTTAGCTCACCCGGATAGTCCTCTCTCACAGTCCTAGCAGCCGGTGTAGAGCTCGAACAGTTCTGTCACCCTATCCCCTCCAGGGACGGGTCCAGGAGATCCTCTAACCTCTGTAGAATTTAAAGAACAGGACAATGCCAATGGGCACTCTACAAGTTAGCTTTCCGGAGTAAAGAATCCTTCCCTCTGACAGGTCACCAGGCCTCTCCCGAGACAGCGATCTTCCATCACTCATCTCCTCTGTGGGACCAATCCTCCCCTGGCTTCCTCTCGGTCAGAGCGGGTACCCTCACCTGGGCACCCTGGGACTCCAATGGGCGAATTGTAGACCCAGTTAAAGGTACTGGGCCTACCTGGAATGCTGCAGCCTCGGGCCAAAGGTGCCTGAGACTCCTCGGCCAGTCATCGCACCCCCGAGGGGCTCACCCTTCTGGCTCCTCCACTCCTCCTACCCCTCTTCCTTTTCCTACTCCAAAGATGGCGTCTGCCCTTTATGTACCCTCTCCCGGCATGCACAGCAGGCCGACCACGCCCACTGTACCACTGCCAAGAGAGGACACCCTAAGGCGCAGCAATGCCACACATGGCTCAACCCTGACCTGATATGGCAGTGCCACCTACAGGCCACAGGGAACCACACACCAGGCAGCATCACATAGGCAGAAGCAAATACCTAACAATAAAAGCGGTCCGAGCCTGACTACCAGCTCAGACCAACCCCTAAATTTAGGCGCATAACACCCCTGAAAAGTAAAGGGGCGCTACACATGCATATAAGCCTTTAAAATTATCACTTTTAAAGGGTGTTCCACGGCTTTCGAATTTGCCGCGAACACCCCAAATTGTTCGCTATTCAGCAAACAGGCGAACACCCGATGTTCGAGTCGAACTTATGTTCGACTCGAACATCGGGCTCATCACTAATGTGGACAAAGGGACTTGTGTTTGGAAGGACAATGCAAATCACTTTGGTTTTTAAATTTAATTCCAGTTGTTTTGCGAAGTTTCATACTATAATGCAGTTTTGGGTAGAGAGTAAACTGGAGGCATCCACGTTATTATTGTAACATCTAGATACAGATAGAAGCCATAATATTGTTTTGAATAGTGGAGTATTTCATGGTGCTTTGTAGTTGTCTGAACACGTTTAGAGAGCTGTATATTTTGTTAAACCGGTCGGGCCGTGTATAATAGTTTGAATTCCAGTGCGCGATTGTATTAGCATAAAACGTGAGGAGTAGTACTCTAGCAGCCCCAGTCAAGCCGTGTATAATAATCGGAAATTCAGGGGCCGGTTATAGTGATAAAGGCGCAAACAATAACTGCTCCGAAAGTAAAGCGTAGGGTTCTCTGGACACAGAGTCCGCCAAAAAAAGCGATTTGAATCGTATGGGCAATGGGCCGTCCATGCAGGGGTGGGAACCAGGCACCCCAGTCAGACAGCTGCATAGTACATGAAATCTGGGTATGGGGCTAAGGCCATTAGACCTCTTAAAGATTGGCATATATGGTCAGAGGATACAGTAAGGTGTATTCCTTTGGAAGGATCTTTTGATGTCTGAAGGTACGAGACCCCACAATAAAAATACCTTGGAAGTAGCTCAACTGTGGCTTCAGAAATCTGTAATGATGAGTGGGTTGATGAATGTGTAGTACACGTTTGTGTGGTTAAAATTCTCATGCCTGTTTTTGAACTTTGTGTGGCTGGCCCATGCAAGGTTTGGAGCTGCTCTCGTGTTTTTCCCCATTTGTATTTTTTTCTATTGCTAAAAGAGTGAAGGCAGCATTTCTGTTTTGGAAACTATGAAATATCTTTCACATTTGTATCTAAATGTCTGTCTCATGTTTTAGTCTTCTAATTGTATGTAGCAATATGTTAGAACTAGGGCCGAAACAACTAATCGATTATTCGACAATTAATCGATTATGAAATTAATTGATTACAATTTTCATAATCGATTAATCGGCCAGTAACATAATGAGGTTTAAAAATGAACTAAAATTAATCCTTTATAGTACAAAAAGAGCAAATTGCTACTGTAAATATTACTTTCACTGTCCCACAGTAAAAAATGAACCCCTTACAGTAGCGATTATTTGCTCTTTTTGTACTAATTTTAGTTTTTTTTTAACCCCCTTATGTTACTAAACCTCTCAGGCCTGGGTCACACCTCCGTGTTTTTTGGTGCTTTTTGCAGAAACACACTACAGTTCATTTACATGGTTTCCTATGGGACACATTCACATCCATGATTTTAACACAAAACTGTGCTATTTTAGTTTTTTGGTTTAATATACTTTAATGGAGAAGCTGCAGAAAAGCATGTAATGTGTTTTTGCGGCAATTTGTGTTTTGTAATCTGCCCAACGACAAATTGGCCCAAAACAATTAACAAATTCAATCTCTTTTTTTTTTTTACGGTTATTAACCGATTAGTCGATTAATCTAAACAATAATCGGCCAACTAATCGATTATGAAAATAATCGTTAGTTGCAGCCCTAGATAGAACCCACCGCAGGGGCCCTTATTCATTGTTGTCTGTTTTGAGGAATGTCAGTGACAATTTACCAATGTACACGAATGTTGCATTGTTTGCCATTCTTTGCAGGTTAAAGATGAAGGATAGAGTAATAACTTTAGTTTATCAGCATCTTTTTCAGGTCCAAGGAGTTTCTGAAAGCAGGTGTATGTAGATAGCTGTACACATGCATAAATACACACGCCTAAAAGAAGGTAAACGTATAATAATAGGATTTTTATAACAGCTTACCTGTAAAATCCTTTTCTTGGAGTACATCACGGGACACAGAGCGACATAGTCATTACTATGTGGGTTATATAGATACCTTCAGGTGCTGGCACTGGCAACTTCCAAAACCGGAAGTACCCTCCCCTATATAAGCCCCTCCCATCCGGGAGTACCTCAGTTTTGTAGCAAAGCAATAAGTGTCCCCAAAAGAGGGGTGGGAGCTCTGTGTCCCGTGATGTACTCCAAGAAAAGGATTTTACAGGTAAGCTGTTATAAAAATCCTATTTTCTTTCTCGTACATCACGGGACACAGAGCGACATAGTCATTACTATGTGGGATGTCCTAAAGCAATGCCCAATGAGGGGGGGGATACACCATACATAAGCTGAGCGCTATCAGACATGAGGATCTTTTGCGGCCTGCAACACACTGCGCCCAAAGGCGACATCCTCCTGACTTCTAACGTCCACCTGGTAGAACCTAGTAAACGTGTGTACTGAAGACCATGTTGCGGCCTTACAGATTTGAGCCAGGGAGGCCTGGTGATGCACTGCCCATGAAGTTCCAACTGCTCTCGTGGAGTGCGCTCTAACTTTGAACGGAGGCGGTCTCCTTCTCAAGCCATAGGCTTGCATTATGACCTGTCGAATCCACTTGGCTAAAGTAGATTTTGACTCTGCCTGACCCTTTCTGGGGCCTTCCGGCAGAATAAACAAAGTATCCGTTCTGCGAATCTGAGCAGTGGCTTTTAGATAAGCTTTAACTGCTCTTACTACATCCAAAGAATGTAATAACTTTTCCTCTACCGAACTAGGTTTGGGAAAAAACGAAGGAAGAACCACATCTTGGTTCAAATGAAACCTCGATACCACCTTAGGAAGAAAGGCTGGATGAGGACGTAACACTACTCTGTCCTGATGGATAACCAGATATGGCTCCTTACAGGACATAGCTGCTAATTCCGACACTCTTTTAGCCGAACAAATGGCTACTAGAAAAATCAATTTCCTGGTGAGAAGAACCAGGGAAATATGCTGTAATGGTTCAAATGGTTGTTTCTGTAGAACCGACAGAACCAGGTTTAGATCCCATGGACATATGGGCATATTAACCGGAGGACTAATACGCATCACTCCTTGTATAAAGGCTTTGACTAGTGAATGCGAAGCCAAGGACCTTTGAAAAAATATTGACAAGGCCGAAATCTGACCCTTGATAGTACTCAAGGCAAGCTTCCTATCTACAGCCCACTGTAGGAAGTCCAGAATCCTACCTATTACGTACTTACGTGGATGCCATTTCTTGGCCTCACACCACGCGATGTACGCCTTCCAGATTCTATAGTAGATCTGCCTGCATACCGGCTTCCTGGCATTGATCATGGTAGATACCACAGGATTAGAGAGCCCTCTCTTTTTTAGAATGTGGGCTTCAATAGCCAGGCCGTCAAACCTAGGGCTGGTAAGGAAGGGTGGTATATCGGTCCTTGCGAAAGCAGGTCCGGACGATGTGGGAGAGTCCAAGGACTCCCCACTGACATTTTTACAATCTCCGCGTACCATGCTCTTCGGGGCCACGCTGGAGCCACCAGAATCACTGGTTTATTTTCTACCCTGATTCTGCGGAGTAATTGAGGTAACAATTGTGGCGGTGGGAATGCATATATCAGCTTGAACTGATCCCAAGGGAACACTAGGGCATCCGAGCCGCAAGCTAGGGGATCCCTTGTCCAAGAGACAAACCTGTCCACCTTTGCGTTGAATCTGGATGCTAGCAGATCTACATCCGGTGTTCCCCACCGCTGACATATTGTCCGAAAAACCTCGGGGTGAAGGGACCATTCCCCTGGGCATAATTGTTGGCGACTTAGAAAGTCCGCCTTCCAATTCTCCACTCCTGGAATGAATACCGCGGATATGGCTGGGACATATCTTTCTGCCCATTTCAGGATGCAATTTACTTCCCTCTGGGCTGCACGACTCCTGGTGCCACCCTGATGATTGATATATGCCACTGCCGTGGCATTGTCTGATTGAATTCTGACAGGGGACCCTTGGAGTTTGGATGTCCATGCTACTAGGGCACACCGGGCTGCTCGTATCTCTAAGAGATTGATGGGCAGGGCCTTTTCCGCATCCGACCATCTGCCCTGGAGAGACCATTGCTCCAGTACTGCTCCCCAGCCTATAAGGCTGGCATCTGTAGTGACCACCTTCCAAGAAATCGGACTGAAGGATTTCCATTTTTCCAGATTCTGGGGAACCAACCACCAACGGAGGCTCTTGCGAACGGAAGGGGACAAGGACATTGGTAAGTCTAGGGCCTGAACTTTCTTGTTCCAGGCTGACAGTATGGCCCTTTGCAAATTCCTTGAATGGAATTGACCGTAGGGTACTGCTTCGAATGATGCCACCATTTTTCCCAGCAGCCTCATGCACAGGCGCATGGACGGCTGTCTTTTTGTACCCACTAAGTGGATCAAATCTCTCAAAGACAACCCTTTTTTCGAGGCAAGAATATTTTCCTCTGGCCTGAATCTAGCCTTAGCCCCAAGTATTCCAGACTTTTGACTGGTTTTAGGGCCGACTTGTCTCGGTTGATAATCCAACCGTGAGATTCCAGATACTTGATTGTCTTGTGAACGACCACTTCTAGTTTTTTCACTGAGTGGTCTATCAGCAACAAGTCGTCTAGATATGCCATTATCGTTACACCTTGCATTCTTAGATTGGCCAATAATGGGGCCAGAATTTTTGTGAACACTCGTGGTGCTGTGGCCAGACCGAAGGGTAAGGCTCTGAACTGAAAATGGCGCCCTTCTACTGCAAAGCGTAGAAATTTTTGGTGGACTGGAAAGATGGGAATGTGCAAATAAGCATCTTTGATGTCGATCGAGGCTAACCATTCCTCCCCTTGTAGGGCAGTGGCCACCGATCGGATCGACTCCATCCGGAAAGTCCTGATATGCAGGAATTTGTTTAGCCCTTTTAGATTTAATATGGGCCTCACGTCCCCGTTTGGCTTCGGGACTGTAAAGAGGTTTGAGTAAAACCCGAACCCCCATTCTTCCAGGGGAACCTCCATAATTACTCCTTGGAGCAATAGTTGTTCTAGTGCCAACAGGAGGGACTCTCTCTTCCGGGGATCCCTTGGCACGTTTGACCTCATAAAATGGGAAGGAGGAGAGTCTTTTAACTCCAATCTGTATCCCAGACTTACTGCGGAGAGCACCCATCTGTCTCTGATCGTGTCCCGCCAGGTCTCTGCGAACAACTGGAGTCTTCCCCCCACCCGATTGAGTGGGGGCAACCTTTCATGCATTTGACTTTGGGGGAGGTTTTGTACCTCTCCTGACCCAGGGTTTTTTATTACCCTGCGATTGTCCCTGATTTTTACCCCTGGGATTTGACCGAGGAGGCCGTCGGAACTGTTTCACAGCCGATGCCCCAGGGACTGGAGAAGCAGGCCTCTTAAAAGAGGGACCTCTAACTCTGTTTTTAACCGGCAAGAGTGTACTTTTACCGTTGGAAATTTTCTGGATATATTTGTCCAGGTCTTCCCCAAATAAGCGTTCACCATTAAAATGGGAAGCTAACCAGCAATTTTTTACAGGGAGCTTCAGCAGACCAGTTTTTGAGCCATAGAAGCCTGCGCATATGTACTACAGACAGCGTAAGGCGGGAGGCCTGATGGATTGAATCCTTTATGGCGTCAACCGCAAAGCATAAGGCTCTAGGTAGATCAGCTAGGGCAAGGGCCTGCTGATCTGGCAAGTCCCTTAAGACTTGTTTCAACTGATCCTTCACTGCTTGGCAGACCCCAATAGCTGCCACTGCTGGTTGTGTCACCAAGCCTGCTGTAGAAAAAGCAGATTTTAATAAGGACTCCAATTTTTTATCTATTGGGTCCTTGAACATTTGGACATTATCCACTGGACATGTCAGTGATTTATTCACACAAGAGATGGCTGCGTCCACTGTAGGGACCCTCCATTTTTTGATGAACTTATCCTCCATGGGATAGACCACCGGAAATCTCTTGGGGGGAGTAAATATTTTATCAGGATGTTCCCAATCCTGGTACATGAGCCCTTCCAATAAAGGGTGAAGTGGAAAAGAACAGACAGTCTGGGGAGCTTTTAGCGACCCCA
Organism: Rana muscosa; assembly: GCA_029206835.1. NCBI lineage: Eukaryota > Metazoa > Chordata > Amphibia > Anura > Ranidae > Rana > Rana muscosa. The sequence goes on along the minus strand of CM055118.1, from coordinate 995,329,666 downwards.
GCGAGGAGACAGTAGTGGTTGATGGTTCCGCAAGGTGCATTTTAAATGCTGATCGGACCATGTTAGTCAAAGACTGAACCCATAATCTTTCAGCTTGAGATGCTGAGAAAGGTTCCTCCACAGTTGATTCCTCTATAACAGAATCAACCTCCTCCTGATCCCCTTCAGGCAGGTCGATCCCTGTATGGGACTGTTGCTCCGCTAACAGGTACTCTGAAGGAGGAGACGGAGATCGGGCGTGCTTTCCCTGTGACAGGGAGGCAGCGATTAATGTTGACAATCTCTCTTCTAATCCTCCCAGAGCTGAGGAAAAAACCTCCTCTGTTACATACACAGGAGCAGGTGAACTGAGGACAGCCACAGTACCAGGTACTCCTGCAGGGTCTCTACGGTCACTAACCTCTGAATTTTCAGGGGAGACTGGTGCAGCAGAAGCATGCCCAAGATCCTCAGAGCCCGATGGAGACCCCTTTCGCTTCCTGGAAGATTTAGTTCCGGAGTTTCTGGACGGCATATTCCTAAGCCCAAAGCTGAGGTATTCCAGCCATAATACACCCCTTTTACTGAGAATAGTCTAGCACAATTGCTGCTATATATCAGTTGGTGTCTACTAAAGTGCCTTTCTAGGGGATGCCTGCATCAACCGCCTCTGTGTGCCTTTTTACTGTTGCTAGCTCTGTTTGTGCACTTCAATAGCCAGCTTGATTGCCTTTAAACATGCTGGACGCCCGCACATGCGCAGTAGCGCCGCGGCGCACACCGAGCGTCATCCACCCGCTCCGCCCCTTTTTCTCGATCGCCTCTATATAGAAAGGCGCGTGCCCGCGCACGCGCGCGGGCACGTGCGCGGGCACGTGCGCCTTCGGCGCCTTTTTTGAAAAACAAGGAGCTAGATGGGAGCCAGGGTCCCTGCCGCAGGGCCCGGGGATGGATGAGCGCAGCAACAGGGCAGAGGAGACAGCTTCCCAGCAGAGAACTTACCAACTGCCTGGATTTGACTTCGGAAGAAAAAAATCCACATTACAAGAAAAAAGAACCATAGCGGCCTCTAGTGTTTAACACAGGTACCGCGGTCTTACATTTTTTTTTTCTTGCCTACTATAAAAAAAAATTACATTTTCTCAGTAGTAACAGGCATGCACAGAATATTTTGCGGGAATACCTTAGGTAACAGGCAGAAAGACAAAATAGGCTTGGGGGTCCCCCAATAGAACCAAGTTCCTGAGGGCCCCCACTTACCTTTTCCTCGCCGCAGGACTCTGTTTGGTCCACAGAAGCCCAAACTTCACCTATCACGGCAGGCATTGTAATCAAACCTTCAGGGACTGGGTTCCCAAGGATTCCACTCCCCTGGACCTGTATAGCACCCTGCACAGAAAACATCTTGGTCGTGGGTATGACCAGAGCTCTGGATCCCAGGGTCCAGCCCTCCTAACAGAGGCATTACAGGCAAAACCTTGCTCTTCTCTTGCAAGGCCCGGGTACCGACCGTTTAGCTATGAAGCTTTTTTGGTCGGATCCGGAATAGCTTACTGAGGCCCAAAAGAACCTGT